>JACMZG010001870.1:31480193-31520193 GCA_018340805.1 Microvelia longipes
TGTCATCATAAATACCAAAGTTGTTATAACATTGAAGAAAGAAGCAAGAACAACAGAACCATTTTTAGTTATTTTAAAAAGGTTAGTAGACAGGTCTGTAAAATCCATCATAGAAAATATATGAGAGTTACAGGTGCTATAAAATTTTGTGCCGATAAATTTAAAAGATGAGGCAGAAAGTTCAATATTAATGATAGTAGAATAATTTTATTCAAAGCTGGAATAGCTTCACGAGAGTAGATGCATTTGGAATCAGTATTTTCAATAATAGACTTGTGAGTGTTGTCATACTGAATAAAATCTAATTTTGAATTTATATCAGGTGTTTTCGTAACTTTAGTTACGCAGTCACTGCACACCTCAGGTGTAGTGATATTAAAATTATTTGACTCATGGACATCATTTGAAAATATAGAATGAACGTTGTTACCATTTATTATAGAGGAATTAGTTTTTGTTAAATGCTCGTCACATTTAATGTTCTCTAGATTAGCATGATTAACAGGAATTATTTCCTTTAGTTCTTGAGAACTATTATAGTTATCATCTAAGATATAATTAGAATGGGAGGCGAAGAATGAAAGGCTGGTAGGATGTTGATTTTTAGGAGAATATTTACCCATGACAACTTCGCCAAAGATAGTTGAGATAAGTTTCGGTGAGTTGTCTTCTACTGATGAGACTCCAGCGCTGAGGATGTCCGGAAATTCGTCTGCACCTAGTAGTAAATCAATAGGAGATTTTTCCAAGAAGTCTGGATCAGCTAATTTAAACTTTGAGTATTGCTTTTGCAAGAATGATAAGTTTGAAGTTGGTAAGTGTGGTGAGATGGTTGGTAAGACGGTAGCATGAACTTGGAGAAGTGGTGAGTTTGAGTAGCGAGGCTTGATCACAAAGTCCACTTCACCCTTTGCTCCCTCAAAAGGTGTTTGTCCGATACCTAGTATCCGTTTACGGCACTTTCGAATATCTAGACCTAAACGTCGAGCTGCCTTAGCTGTGATGTAAGAATCTTGGCTACCGCAGTCCAAGACCATCCGAATATTTTGAAACTGACCATTACAGTCTTGAATCTGACCCATGGCAGTTCCTAGAACAACACGTTTGTTCTCAGAATAAGAAGTAACGGATCCAGAAAACCCGGCAGTAGAGCCTGATGTCTTCTCTGTCTGACTTTCTTGATTTATTATGTCGGATGTATCATTTTTAGTTTTATTTGAAAACCTGCTTTCATCATGAATAGCAGTATTATGTTTTAGACCATCATAACGGCATCTAAAACGGCTTGTACAGTCATTGACTTTATGAAAATATGAGAGGCAATTAATACATCCTTTAAAAGGTTTAAGCATATAAGTCGTTGTGGTACGATGCAGAATTGAACTTTCTACATGAGAGAATAGCATGCGGACCATTTTTGCAAATCAGGCAAGTATATGATTTGCTAGTTTTATTTTTATAAGATTCTCTTGCCTCATTAGGGTTCTTAGAATCCGACCCACTAGACAGGAATGAGGTCTTATAATTATTAGCTTTTGTAAAACGTTTATATTTATCGTTTTTAGAAGAATCGTTTTTTGCTGGGCTAGACATCTTAGTCTCCGCCAGTTGTTGTGCTAAGCACCTTTCCTCTACAAATTTACTTAAATCTTTAAAAGTAGGAAATGCCTTATCCTTATGTGCCAACTCAAACTGTTCTCTTGACACAGAGTCTAAGCATTTGATTGCTAAGTGAAACAGAATGTATTCTGATTCATCTTTAATTTTTAGCAATTTAAAGGCTGAAACACTATCAGTAATTACTGATATAAATTTTTTCAGAGACTCAACATTAGGCTTACCAGTAAGCGGAGTAAAAGTAAGTATATTATTTAAATAGGCTGCTGCTAGCATACGCTTATTATCATAAGCTTTATTGAGAGCTTCCCATGCTAACGGGTAATTAGCTTCCTCAAGTTGCAAATGACTAATTACTGATGCTGCAGGTCCAGTGACGTAGTCAAGAAGATAATGAAATTTTGACATATCAGGAATAGAGGAATCATTGTGTATACGAGACAGAAATGTGTCTCTAAACTTTGGCCACTTAGTAATAGTGCCATCGAATTTTTCAAATACTATCACAGGTAAATTATTTGTAGCCCTATATTCACCAGTTAGAGTGATATTAGCTGGTTGTTGCATAGCAGCTGGTTGAGAAAGTGTTTCGAAATTAGCGCAAGATTCATAATAATATTCCTTATAGATGTTTGTGTGTTTGTATCCTTGGTAGTTGGAAAATCTTTTTGTTAGTCGCAGCTTGAAGATCTAACATCTCATCATAAATAGACTCAAATCTAGAATAATATTTATCTAGGGACCTGAACATTCCTTTAAATGGAATTATTTCTTTTGAGTCTGTGAGAGCTAAACGACCGCAATCATTAATAGATTGCACTTCCCTAGCAGCTTGATAAAGCTTACGTTTAAGCGAAGTAAAATAATCATTATATTGTTTTCCGGTAAGCTGTGATGAATCTTGGATAGTGCCAGTACCAGTGCCAGTACTAGTACTGCTAGTACCAATCGCGCCTGGTTTACCTGCAGGTTGACCCTTTCCTCGGTATCTGACATGTCTGCTTACTGTTAAATAATAAACCTAAAAGAGAGTCTGAAAGTAAAATAAACCTAAAAGATAAAATAGGTAAAAAGAATGTATGAGAGATAAAAACTTCTATATAAAAAATATCTTTTAATATTTCTAAGAAATAAGTAAAATTTATTGAAATAATTATTTTGTAAATAGTATGTTACTAAAGTAGAATAAATATTTAATATAAGATGTAAATATAGATGTAATTTTAAGATCAGTATTTTAGAAGTAAAGGAAGAAATAAATTTACACCTGATAAGTATAAAGGAAAAAGCAAAAGAAATGTTTATATATTTAAGTTGGAAGATTATAATAAAGTTAAAATTATGATATAGCCACGATTGACCGATAATCTCATTAATATAATGGATATAAAGAAAATACTTTAAATTGAAAATTATTAAAATAATAAGACTAGCTGTGAGTCTCAAAATATGTTAAAATTAAAATTAAGTCCAAATTTAGATTGATAATTAGTTTGATAAATATTAATGAAAATATATTTCATAAACAAATTCATAAAATAGATAAGCCTTACTTGTAAAAGTTATTCCATGTAGTAGAATAGAATTCATAAAATGACAAATACAAATGCAAAATAAAATAAAAACTTTCATTAAGTTTAAATTCAAAATTAAGCTTAGAAATTATATTTGTTAAATTGAAAAATGTATTATTGCACATGCAAATAATTTTGTAAAAAAACATAGAAGCTAGTAAATAAACAATTAAAACATGCCCTTCTTATAAGCTTATAATTAAAGTAAATTATTCTTAAAAATATATACATAAAAGTAATTTTGAATACACAAATTTATTGGAGAAAATTTGAATGGAATAACCACGCTCTGCTACCAAAAAATGTATGTGCACCGCAAGTGAGCACATACGTGGGCTCGCTCATAAATTTGCTAATTCAAAATTATGGTTAAATTGTAAAAGAGAAATGCTCCTAGCAGATCCAAAATGAACGGGAGAACTTAACTTAGATTAAAAACAAGTAAGTAAATTTCAAGCTCGAAGAGCATGTATATTCATGTCAAGGTATAAACATTAAAATAATTAATAAAATTCTCTAAATACTTATAACTAAAACTCGCCCTAACTTGCCTACAAAGGAGCTCCGTTTTAATAAACTTAAAACTAAATTGACAATAAAATAATTAAAGATAAAGAGTTAAAGATACTTAGATGAACATACATTAAATTATTAATTTCAGGTTAATAATATTAGTTAATAGAAGATAAATCTAAATTCTAAGGAACATAAGGTATAATATTAAAAATTGTGCAAATTGAGTCTCAAATCGGGCAGGCTATATCAAGATTAGCTAGGTTGATAATAATTAAAATAGAAAGTTATCTTCAAAATTGTCATTAATATAGGTAAAATTATGTAAAAAATAAATATGAAGGGTAGATAGTGTTGGAAAATAATTATGATAAATAAGGCTTAGCTGTAGGTGGTTAATCCAAGAGACTCCTTGAAGATCCTGAGAGATTATCCGCTAAATTCATAAGTTGTTCCACTATATGTATACAGTAGTGATGATCCATAAAATGTTAGGCCAACTGATAATAATTTTGTTTCCAAATAAAAGATGAAACAATCCACATAAAACGGATGCTGATGACCGCGGTGGAATTGTCCAAAGTTGTTAATAAAGAAAAGAGATAGTTTATAACTTTTCTTGACAAATTGTGAGTTGATCACAAACGACCTACTGGCAAACTGAAACCGCAGAGCACGCATGCATTCATCCGGCCGGGCATAAAAACTTAAAAAAGATGCGCTGTGGCACTTTGAGCTGGCTGAAGGCAACTAAACTTCCTTTACTTGGATCAGTAAAGGCCAGATGTTAAAGTGTAGAGCGGGGGCTCTCAGGAAACCCTAAATTAAGGATTAAGGAAGCCTAATTCCCAGAGTACAGGAAATCAAACTGTAACAATACCTACAAATACCCAAAATTATCCTTAAATCCTGAACAGCTCCCAACCCCTCATTTTGTTCGAATATATGAAGAAAAATTCCATAAAATTCAGCCGATCGGAGGTGATAACAGTTGCCGCCGGGCCTTTGAAGTTTTACAGGTGTCAAATTTCGTCAAAAATTGTGATTTTCGTGACAAATTTTTTTCCTGTGATTTTTTACATTTATTTTCTAAGTAAAACAATACTTAATCCACTAATTAGACACTATGAACGTAGCATTATCCTGAATCATCTTAGTTTTACTTACTCTGACATTTAATGGTGGACATATTATTTTTTTCTGAAAATTTTTTTAAAAATCTTTTTTTTTTCTCTACACTGCCAGTATAACTATATAATATGTTTTTTGTTATCAATTCATTGGATATTATGTTTTTGTATACTGTCCTCTATACTTTAAGACCAATAATTTGGTTATTTATACCAAATTTAGCGACCTTAATGTGTAACATACAAACACTGTCATCCTATCTCGCAGTAGGTGAAGCTAAGTAATGAGTTTAATAGTCCAATTCTGTTCAGAATTTTTCATTTGTTTTTTGGTTTGAATTTATTTTCAAACAAGCCATTATTGTGACATCTGAAACTTTTGTGTCCCCCCCCCCTCTTGCCTATTATGAAATGAAATTTTATACAATTTTCAAAAATTAATAGAATAAAGAAAGCAAGATAGGTTATAACTTTGAATAGAGTTATAATCATTAGTAATTGACACAACTTGTTTACCAAAATACTTTCAGGTAAAATAACCCTAGTGTCCACTTAAGCATTAAAGATGAGTTAAGGAAATAATGGTATTTTCTTATTTATTTGGTTTTTCTTATTTCACTATCATCTTGCATGGGCAAGATGGAGTGATCTAAGCAAGCGTACTATGAATGAATCATTTTAATCCCTTTGACTTACTTTAAAAAAGTTCCAGTCTTAGATCAGACAACAAACTGTTACCATTAATGTATTAATTTCTTTTTAAATCAAGTGGTGGGTTTTAGTTGTGTTTGTTAAAGTTATAAAATGACAAGTTGAAAGAGTTCTTCGTTCTGACCATTGGAGTTGTCTTCAGAAAAATTCTTCTAAAACGACTGAGTTTGCTATGAGTAGTCGTTTTCTTTTACAGACAGGCTGGATGATTCCGAAAATTCAATAAAATCCAGGAGGACATAGAGTTTTTCGGATGCAAAGAATGAAGTGCGACCTGGTTTATGCTGGAGTTGACATTAATTTACACAGGGCAGAATAGAGAATTGCAGAGCGGAAGGATGAAGAGTCGTTGAAAAACTCGATGCTTGGAGGATATTGATCGATCTAGTTTTTTCGGAATTGCTACAAGCACCAAACCGTAAGTTAGCACAGACGACAGTGAGGGAGTTTCAGATGAGCTTGTCTCTGATGCAATTTTTCATTAGTTTGTTGGGTTTTAGAGAACTGTTGATTTTTTTAATGATCGCCTAGCAGCAGCGTTAGTGGTGCAAATTTAGGGACAGAGATGCTGTTCATATATTTAGTTGCCACAGCAGAAGCGTTAGCCATGATGCAAGACTTGGTAATTAACAGAAATTCAATAAGCCGTAAACGATCCCAGTTTAGGATTCTAGATACAAGGAAACGTTAAAACCTTTAGTATTGATAGAAATCAGTGTGCTGTCGTGCTTTGAGATGGAAGCTTCTTCCTAATATTACAAAGACAATAAGATATAGAGGTTGGCAGTTTCTTATTTCATTGGCGGAAAAGACAAGTTGGTAGGAGCTCCGAGCATAACATAGGCTACTGGAGCAGAATAAGCCGCCAGCAGTCTATAATGTCTTAAAGAATGGGGACTTTCTTGATTCAGTCCAAGCGATGTGTTTAGACACACGGCATCGAACACCGGTAAGAACAATGGAGCTTGCAGAATATTGATAACCTCTTAGAAAAGGATTTTCTCTATACTTTAGTAGCACCACATATTTGAAGTGGTGTTAAAGGGTGTATTTAATGAAGTGGTGGGACCGACTTTTGGGTCAGATGTTCCACTGTTTTCTAGGTTCAGAAATGCATGGGGTCAGACAGACCCGAAAAAAAGTCTTCTGGTATTGAGGAGGATGTCCCAGAAGTTTAAGAAGAAATATACTTCTTCGTAAAAAGTTTAAAAGAAAAACAATTAAGAGAAGATTACAGGGAGCTAATGGAGCTGGCAGTGATTTTCTAGGAGAGACACCGCCTCGAGGAGTGTCATTTAGAAAGCCATGTGCTATTAGCCATGCAAGATGGATGTCGAAGGCGATCTATTGTTTAAAAATTTATTTATTTAGAAGTGAGTCTTTTGTCTACTAAAGAAAAATCTTCGATGAGAAAATTTAACATTTTTCATGTGTATTTAAGAGCGTGGTATGGTGCTACAAGTGCGAGTAAGACCCAATGTCTGACTTGCATTTATTCAGTCATTAGTCAATTATGAGGCTATATATTTAAAAATTAACAATGCTGTACTAAAAAAAATTATTAATCATTTGTTAATGGTTAATAAATTTGGTAAGTGAAGAGGGGGGGGGGGGTCAAGCAAAGGGAAACACGCGAAGTTTCAGATGTCACAATAATGGGCTTGTTTGAAAATAAATTCAAACAAAAAAAAATTGAAATTCTTGAAACAGAATTGGACTATATACTCATTACTTAGCTTTCACCTAACAGTTATTAAATAAATCATTATTATTTAGGACTGCAGTCTTCAAAAAATTTTAATTATATAATTCCATATGGAATAAGATCTCCTGTTAAATCCACAGTGTGTACATAGTAAATGTTATACTCAGGTTATGAAATAATTATAAGAAAGGTTATACAATCACCTCCCATGGTTCTTACATGGTTTCGTGAGAGTGGTCTGGATTCCATCTCCCTTGAGCGTATCTAACAAGATTTCCTTTACATGGTCCATACAGACCAATCATACTTAGTATGGCACACCGTTAAAATCAGTTGGCAGCGTGCAGTTAGCCTGATACGATATTGGGGGCGTGTTTACACATCCAGGACTAACCTCATTGAATCTCTCGCATTATTTTCCCATTATGTCAATTGATTTTAACCGTGTGTGATACTATAACTAGTGCACTTAATACGAACCGTAAACTTAATGCGCTGTGTGTACGCACTAAAACTTAGTAGGGCTGGTCTCTCGGCATTACAATTAGAGTGACCTGATCCAGTATCGTAGGGATAATCTTTTTTGATGCAACCTTCGTCATTTTACGAACGGAGCATTAAGATAACTACCTTCGATTATATCCTATAAATATTTATCATCAGCAGTAGCAACTTACTTGATACCCAGTAGCAGAACTTTGTGATGTTTCATATTGATCCAATAACGATGCCATAATTCTAAAGCTCCGCTCCACTAAAAAACCTTAGTAACCGGCCGTAATATCGTCCGAAAGAGTATAATTACGTTAAAATTTACATAAATTACATTAAAATTAATTAGTTTACAAATTTACTGATAACATTTCTTTTTGTTTTTCTTATTCCTCTAGTTTTAGTCAAGAAATAATAAAGATCATCAACATTTATTCCAAAGCTCAAGCTCAAGGAGTGTTGGCTAACCTGAGTTTTTATGACTTATTTTTGCAATTCATTATTCAGGTGGCCAGCCTGAAAATTATTTGCACTGACTTCTTTGTTCGTTTCGGTTCGCTCGTCTAATTTCGTCTCATTTACAGTTTAATTTTTTGATTCAAGCAATAAATGTATGTAAATTTTATAATTAAGAGTTTAATTTAATGTAAAATCAAAACAAGTTCTGTAAAAATGTTTTTTTAGACAAGAATTTTGAGTACGAAGTCACGGATACCGTCTAGGCTTGTTGGCTTCAGCTTCGCTTTACTTTTTATGCAAAAATTAAATTAGAAAAGGTATAATTTCTGATTTTAAACATATTTATGTAAACTAAGATTGTTTTGTGGATTAGAGAGCAGTCGTTCTGCTTTGTTCTCAAATATTAGCGAAATATTGATAACTTTCCGTCATATTAAAATTGATGACTAACGGTCTGCAGCTCCTGCCATTTTGTACCGGTCTCAACTTACTTAAGTGTTCTTTACTTCTCGAGATTTGACCTATAATTTACATAAAATCTTGTTTCCCGTTTAACTGTCGTACAATATGCATTTATTAAACCCATTTTTACTTTTCCTCTGGGTATATAGAAAAAGTGATGGGTTAGTAAAAAAAAATCAAAACCGGTATGTTAACGAAATAATCCGTTCAGGTGATTCTAGGACCTCCTGAGTGGTTTTTACAAAATTGTCTGTCATTATATTTGTGTTTGACTGTTATCATTGTATCTCCCAGTGTATTTATGCTACAGAGTTTGAAACTCGGTACGAAAATCAATCTTTAGGTCCAGTTGTGCTACTCAAACATTTTTTATGACGTAATAATGACTCACCAAAAATTTCGAAAAATCATAAAACGCGGAAAAATTATGCGATCAGATTGATATTTGACACGCATGTCGTCATGTATAAGACTAACGTATGTGCTAAGTTTCATCTTATTATCAGCATTAGTTCTTTTTGTATCATGACTTGAGTACAGTTTTTACAGAAAATAATCCAATAGAGTTGAAATTTGGTACAATTATGCAATAGTATAATGACTAGTACATGGGAGCCCGCAGGATTTTTTCCAGGGGGAAGGGGGGGTCAAATCTGCCAAGTTCAGTAATCAATAATGTGCTGCGGGGTTAGTTTTAGCCCCCTTTGACAAGACAGATTTGCAAAACTAAATGACAATATTTGCCAAAATTAAGAACTTAAGAAAGCGACTGTTTTTAGAGCCAAGCTATCCTTGTTTAATTATTAAAATTTAATTAACTTGATTAATTAAAATAAATTATTCTATTCTATCTAACCAGCGAAGTGAGCCTGTTGCTCATTAACCGTATTAAATGTAGTAATTTGACGTAATTTCCTGACGTCAAATTGCAACGCCGTTACAAGTTTAATAATATTTTAAATTTAATTATTTTTAAAAATAAGGTAATAACCATTACATTTTTACTAATTTGCAGTGCGGAGTGCGGGTCAATCTAACTTTTCCGATTTTCCAGGGGGGGGGGGGGGTCAAGTGACCCGTTGGCCCCCCCCCCCCCCCTGCGGGCGCCCATAGACTAGTATATTTTGAGGACAAGCGTAGCGAGTTCTAAGTAGGGAGAATGAGGGTAGCTAATTTGATGTGACGAGGAAAAGTTGTGGGGTACCCCGTACCTGATTTTAAAGAATTTTCCAAGAAAAAAATAGCTTATGAGGTTGGGGTCATGGAGGGAGGGAGGTAAATTTTATAAAAGGGGGGGGGGACTCACTGTACATGTATGTATGAGATTTTTTGGTACAATTTACTTAAGTTTCGTTTCAATACGACAAGTATATCCATGATTTTTGTTAGATAATAAAAGTTAAGCAGCATTGAATGTGGTGAGTCCCTGGATGGGTGACGGCTGGAAATGAAATTGATGCATTTACAATCTGAGGACGAGCGAAGCGAGTCTGACGATGTGCTGCAGTATATAACGACTTTTATATTCTAAGGACAAGCGAACCGAGTCCTTAATAGGGAGGATGAGGGTAGCGAATTCGATGTGATTTGGTAAAGTTCGAGGCACCCCGTATCCGATTTTTCGCGGTGCGGGGTACCAGTAAAAATATTGCGATCAATTTGAAATTTGGCACGCAGATGTGCCAAGTTTCATCACATCATCATCGTTATTTTAAGTTTGATCGAATGACTTGTATAAGTTCTTTTAAAAAATGTAAAAAGTCGAAATATATCAATGGTTTTTGTTAGAAATTAAGCAGCACTGAGCAAGGTTAGTGCCTGTATGGGTGACCGCTGGGAATAAAACTAATGTATTTCCTATCTGCAGTCAAGCAAAGCGAGTCCGAAGAGGTGTTGCAATATAATATGAAGACTTGTACATTATGAGGAAAAACAATGCGAGTCTGACGTAAGGAGGATGAACGATGTGGAGAGGAAAAGTTTGGTACAAGTATATGCCTTTATACTTGTAATAAATAATTAAACTAAGTTTTGTTTCAATACAAGTATATCCTTGATTTTTGTTGGATTTTAAAAGTTAAGCAGCATTGAGCGTGGTCGGTGAATGTATGGGTGACCGCTGAGGATGAAACGGATGCATTTACTATCTGAGGTCGAGCGAAGCGAGGCCGAAGACATGCTGCAGTATAAATTTGGCGAATTGTATATTCTGAGGACGAGCGAAGCGAGTCCGCAGTAGGGAGAATGAGCGTAGTCCATTCGTTGTGATGAGGAAAAGTTCCGAGGTACCCCGTGTTTATCTATTTTGTCACTGCTTTGCTCGATGCTGCCCAACACTGGGAGCTATGATGATTATAGACATATTTACACTCAGATAACTTGGTCAAAATCAGTCGTGAGGTTATTAAAACACATAAAACGGATAATTTGGGTTAAAGTTTGGCTCCTAATTTTTACTACTAACATAATTCTTTTGCTAATAACTTATTGTACATGAGGAAATAAATAAGTAAAAAGTATACATGTAACTCGATAAAAATTGAATTAATACTGTCAATGAAACAGCACATTTGTTGATTTTATATTGGACGAAATGCGCGGCGAATTTCAAATCATTCAATAATTGTCCCTTGCTGAGTTTTGGTGCTTGTAGGTACACTTTATTAACAAAGGACTGTTCCTGATGTTCTTTGTGCTGCTCATATTTGGTTACACTTTTGTTTGTTATGTTTCAGATGCAGTTTTTAAGTGTGCGTTCTTTTAAACAGTGCGATGCGATAATCAGTATTAGGACTATCTCCTTGGAAATTATGGAATCAACCTTAGCATCTCTCTGCCGATATGGTGAACTTAATATGTTGCTGATCCTCTAATATCAAGGATTAGAGATGATATGCTCCAGCTGACATAGCTTCTTTTATAGATATTATGGTTATTATTATCATTTACTTTATTCATTTGTATAGATTCCATTTATTACCAACGCTGATATTGTCCTACGGGTAGAAGATCGGGTCGGTATACATTTAGTTAAGAGCATTCAGCGCATTGGCAGTTACTTTCATGAAAAAGTAAATAATATTTCTAATTATGTTTACTGAAAAATGATAGATATATTTTACTGAAGTGGATAGTTGGATGTCACCAATTATTCGTTTCATATGAATTTATGACCTCCTGAGTGTTTTCACAAAGTTGTCTGTCATTATGTGTGTGTGTCTGTTATCATCGTAGCTGCAGTGGGTTTATGCTAGGGAGTTGAAACTTGGGACAAAAATTAATTTTTAGTTGTAGTTGGGTTAGAAGGAAAATAAGTTTTTATTATGTTTTAAAATGAGCATAAATGGAGTCCATCGTAATAGAACGAAAGAATAAAAAAGTCTCTCCACAGTTTATGATATTTATTTACAATAAAGCAGAGCGCTTTCGACCTAACAAGAGGTCATCTTCAGTGCCGTTGAGCAGAGAATAAAAGATAGAATGAATTATTAATTAAACAAAATTAAGATAGAGGTTTGAGCAGGCTTGTAACAAGACACATACAGTATGTATGTGTCACATAGAGTATGTGTCTTGTTACAAGCCTGCTCAAACCTCTATCTTAATTTTGTTTAATTAATAATTCATTCTATCTTTTATTCTCTGCTCAACGGCACTGAAGATGACCTCTTGTTAGGTCGAAAGCGCTCTGCTTTATTGTAAATAAATATCATAAACTGTGGAGAGACTTTTTATTCTTTCGTTCTATTAAGTTTTTATTAATTCACTAATCGACAATAATGATGTGCTGCAGTATAAATTTGGTGATTTTTATACCCAGAGGACGAGCAAAGCGACTCCAAGAAATAAGGAAAAGCGAAGCGAACTTTCCTCCTAAATTGTGAGGAAAAGTTTCGAGGTGCTCCGTACCCGATTTGTTACGCTTTGACTCTCCTTCTATCGGAGGATAGAAGGATAGATGGGGAGCCATTACGGGACTAGACCTGTGATCATGCACACAGATTGTTTAGTGTATACATCAGTCTCATCTCGCCCGCCAGACACCAGTTTTACTAATCTCATCAGTTTCTCTAGTCTCGTTATACTTTATTGCTCTTGCCAGTCCGGTAGCAACCCCGAAGTTAGTATGGATAAAAACATTTTCATAGCCCAACCTGAAAGCTAAAGTAGATTACTAGAAGCGTCTTCCAGAACGAAACACAGTATTCCTAATCACCTACTTTTATCGTGGGACCAAAGCACCGCTAAATCGGAGTAAAAACTTTGTTTTTACATGAGCTGGAGACAAGGGAAATGTGGATCCACTTAATCATTCTGATAAAATTTGCTCCTTTGATTTGAGTTGTTGTCTTTAGGTTTATGTAACCATGACACTTTGACGACTAGCGAAACGTGTCTGAAGTTGTGAGGAAAGTACCAAGGTATTCTGTTCCTAACACTTTTAGACTAGATTCCAATTCAATCTCCAAATATTGGAACCATACTTGCTGAACCATATTACTTAAATCATTGTAGACCAAAAGAATATCGGAATTATCCTTAATAACTTTATTGCTGCTGAAACCCTTTGTATTTTAACATATATTTTTCTTTCTTCTGTTTACAGATATATAGTGAAACTGTGTTGTGCATGTTGTGTAATTGACGGGTATAGTGATATTTTTTTTAGTGCGTATAATTTTAGTTTTTAATGTTTAAATTCAGTTATAGACTGCGCTAATTTGAGAGTTGCCTGTTTTATGGGCCTCTCTCGGTATTTAGGAGTGCTAATTAAGTTATTGGGACAGTTAACTAACTTCATAAGATTTTAAACCGTAACTTTTCTACTGTTTTTAATTAAGTAGAAGTAGTACCTTTAATACAGTAAGAAAATACTAAAAACATGTTGTATAACAAAAACCGTGCATTACATGGGATCTACCGTAAATGAAAAGCTTTTACATATTTTAAAACTCTAAATATTCATTTATGTTCAAATTGTTCATCCCTGCTATTCAAGGGATTTGATGAAAAGTAAAGCAAGTGAAGGAATCTATTAAATCCACGCCCAACTTTGACTTAAAGACATTGTTTTATTATCAACTAAATAAATTTAAATAAAAGTTAAGAATTTGAACAAATGTTTCGACTTTTTGTAGTTTAACGGTCAAGTCAGTTTTATAAGCTTCTTATGATATAGCCTTCGTTTTCACCTTCTCAATAAGAACAGTCATTGTGCCATCATCAAGCAAAACAGGAAACATCAAAACTTCAGCATCCACCGTCATTGGAGGTGACAGCCGCCGGTAGTTGAAAGGTAGGTGAAGGATCCTCTGATGAACGGCTTGTTTTTATCCATCTAATCTCATATTGCTACACTTCTGTACTAATTATTGGAAGTTGGAGGGTAATATCCTAGGAGATATTCCCCTAGGAACCATTCTTATATCTATAGTTTTTTCCTTTTTCTCTCAGATTTAAATTCTGCCTGTCACACTCTAGTAAGAGCGGGGAAATCAAGGCATAATGAGTTGACGATATCTCTTTGGGTCCTTCCAACCAATTTAATGGAATAATATAAGAATAGCATGAATAAAAACACCGCATTTCGTGATACTAGTACTCCGCGTTGGAATCAACGCTGTATTATGGAATTTTCAGAGGTTCTTTCAATTAGGGAAGCCAACGCCACTAGCGGGTAGCCATCGTTGGATAGGAGGCTACAAAGGTTAGATGTTAAATTTACACACTATGGCACCTTATTATATAATTATCTGATAGCTCTTCTAGTAATACTTTAAAATAAATTGTAAACCCCTGTTTTTTCTAAATCTCCAAATATTTGCAAAGGAAATTCGCTAAAATAGGCTCCTTTTATAATTTTAAATTTTGAGATATTTACTTTTCTATCTCTATGTATTCATTAGTAAAACTATAATGAGCCGCCTCCGTGGCCGAGGTCGTTAAAGCTAGTCCTTATCCTGACCCTGGCTACGCTCTCAGTTTGTATAAGATCACAATAAATTATCCCCAATTTTAGATTACACTTTGAGTGTAACGGTTCACCTACCACCCAAGGTGATTCCAGCTGAGGTTTTCCCAGATGGGCCGCAAGGCTCCTAACGTATATCATCATTATTTTTATATAAAATTATAATTAATTTAGTTTCTAGGAAAGTTTTGAACTTGTAAATTGCTTACTAACTGCTTCAGCTACTGCTTGTGCTTGTATCATATTTATCTGCAAATAAGCGTACTTTTTTGATTGAAAATCCCTAAAAAAATTTGGGAAGCCTAGTCAGATTATATTGCATCAGTCTATAATAGTTAAATATTAAAGTCACTCCAAATTTCACCCCGTAAATGTTAATAAAAAATATTTATTATAAATATTAAAAATTTTCAATGTATTAATTCATGTTCCATCGGATTGCACAGAATTTTAAGAAATTTAATATTTTCGTACTTCAATGGAGAGGACATAGTCTCTACTTTTACATTATGGTTATAGCTAAAGAAAAATTTGATAAAATATATCATGGATAGTCGCCTTTCCATTTTGCTATAAACTTATTTCAATCGATCATCTGTCAAATCGAAAAATGCTTCTTTTATCAGAATAGTTATCAGATGATTTGTGTTATTTTTTTTTGTTTAAATGGTAATTATCATGGATGTATGTAAACCAAGGTCTCCAAGTAAGTAATCAGGTGGTCTATAAATGGGCAGCCAAGATTTATATTCTTTGCCTAATAAATGTGCTTAATAGTCTGTAATGCACTCCTGTGCAAATAAAAAAATATTGTACGTAGATTAGTGAAGGATATTCAATACTAATTTGTCTTTCCTCAATTATGAATAGTAACGAATATTACATTTACATCCATAGATACATCCATACAAAAATAGGTACACTAAACACAAATAATTTTAGATTTATTTAAGTTGACTTCTTTCTTTCGGAGATAGTGAGTTTTTGTGAAAACTTGCACTTCTCTTTGATCATATGGAATCAATAAAGGTAAAAGCGAATGCTTTCTGAGTTAGTAATGACCCAAATTGTGGTTACTTCATTTTAAATTTAACTCTTTCAGTAAAGTATATAAGCTGACAAACATTCTGTAATGTTACTATTTAATTGCATGGCAACCAATTTACATTTAATGAAACAAGTAATTGTTAGCCCTAAAGAAAATTAGAATATTTTAAAGATTTTTCTGTGCTTGTTTTTATTTATTTAATTTTATGCTACTTATTTCAAAACCCTTTGAATTTACTTATTCGATGGATAAATTGTATCGAAAAGTAGCTCATATGACTTAATTATCTTTGAAAGTAAGATGTTAACCTGCAAAAGTTATAGTTTTTAGGATAATAGTTTATAATTTATTTTTATTTTTGATATTACTCTGTTTAATTATATTTCTACCGGTTTCAGCAAATTAAATTTTGGCAAACAGTTTCGTCATATCGGCCCCAGTCGTATGTTTAGGTGAGTTAGGTTTAATTCTATCAGTGGAGAATTAAAATTATTGGGGTTTGCTATGAAATATGGCACCCAACATATTGCCACGAAATGTGCCTACAAAAAAAGAGAAATGGGTACCAGTTTTTTCCAAACACTATATTAATTTGTAATAGAAATTATTTTATTCTTCTATATTTGATGCGTAAATCTCTAATAATATTTTTTAATAGATTTTCCTCAGGTATAGAGGACTGTCGAAAAGAATGTGTCAATTTCTTTAAGTAACTTTGACAAAGTGATTCATCTTGAGCACATGATCTTTATTAAGCCATTGTTACTCAGGTTCATCTCTTTTACATTCAAAGCTTGATGGGATTGAATAAATGTATACATAAAATAAGACATCACAAGTCGCCTTCGGTTAAACATAAACCACTGAATTCCGTGATCTCGGGTAGGTTAACGGGTAGGTAGGGGGCGAGCTGTTTGCCCATCGGTTTACTAAAAAAAGTTTCCGCTGATATATTTTTTTTTAACTTTATTGATTATTGTCTACAATAAATGTATTTGACATAGCTGATATATGTTTTCTATTCCATACCTATTTTATGGTAAACTTCACACAATTACTATAATAAATTTTAATTGGCTGAATTATTCAACATATAATTTAGTCCTATAAAAGAAGATCAATATATTTAAATACTTTTAAATCACTTTCAGCGGCATTGTTCCTTTTATTGGTTTTTACCCATATTCATTAAATTATGGATGACGCCAAAAAAGTACGTATGTTACGAACTAATTACAGCCGAGAAAGCTGTTTAATTTGACTTTTATTACAAATAATTGTGTAAAGTTTGTCATCTTATATTTTGTTTGAATGTTTCATTTTACAGGTCGTATTAGATTTATTTTGCAAAGGCCTAATTAATTAATTAGGCCTTTGTTTTTTTTTTTATAAAATGGTAGTATTAAAATATATTTAACATTGAGTTTTGGTAAAAACAGTTATCCAAAATATATTTTATTGTATTATTTTAAAATAATAATATTTGGTGTGAATTAATATTTCTTGTAATGAATCAATTCTCACTAAATTAAAGAAAGTTTAGTAATTTATTTTTTTTTTATTTATTGTATGTAAATATCGCATATATGTCCAGCGCTTCGACATAATTGTATACTTTTTGAATGGGTTTAATCTATTGGACTTTAACTATTTATATTTTTACTAAAGCTCTAAGTTTTTAAATTTATAAGTATCAATTACATACGATATGATAGATTATTATAGCATTAAAATTAGGTACTCTTTAGGCAAGATTTGGGCAAATATATAATGTTATCAAAAAATAAAATATCTTAGATTAAGATTTAATGTATAATTAATTAAACATTTATATTATTATATTTAAGTATTTTTAAAATTTATTTTAAAATAAATTAAGATATTTATTTTGAAAATATATTTTTGCCCTTCTCTGCATATAATTCATTACAACAGCAGGTTCAGATTTATAATGAATCAGGGTGTATTTGTGACTGATAAGTGTTCGAAAAAAATAATTAAACTATGTATCAAAGAATCTTTTTTTCTGCCTAAGATAAAGGGCTCAATTTTTGACACAATATAATTGTGTAAAAAATAACTATTTATTTATAATTTGCAAAATTCGGTAGTAGCGAAGATTCATAAGGTGAGGAAAAGTTAGTACCGGAGAACTTAGTACCTGATTGTTAGCGAATTTTCATAATGAAAATGACGCTAATGAGGTTGTTCGGATGACGGAAGTTGAGGGTGGGAGTGAGTGGAATCGGTTCCTATTGCTTCCTGATAACAAAAATATATGTCCGAAAAAAGTTTATATATATATGTATATATATATATATATATATATATATATATTATATATATATATATATATATATGTATTATATATATATGTATGTAAGAGTTTCTACCTTTCGTATGGCGAACGATAACTCTCGAAGGCGTTCTCAAATTGAAACGAAACTTTGCAAATCGCGAGATGTTGAGGAGGTTACGAGGCCTATGTTTATAAAACATTATGACGTCATCAACCAAAGTTATGACGTCATGAAAAAAATTTTTTTTTGAAACTTGAAATGGCTTTAAAACAAGGTATTTCGTGTTTAGGTAGACGGCTAGCTGAATCGATTAAGACCGATTTCAAGTCAATCGAACCATCACAAATGGCGCAAACAGTATACATATATATATAATGTTGTATATATGTATACGTCTAGGTCAAAGACTTGTACGATATCTGTTAGGTTTAGTAGTGTTAGAGGGTGGGGATATAGTATAAAAGATGGACCTCTACCTCTTGCTCCATCATGGTAAGCCTACTGTCCCAGAGAGACAGGGCAAAAATGGCTTCCACTGAACCACGCCGAGCTAAGCAGACCCGTAAAGAGGAAGAACATCGAAGTAGTCTTTATATGGTCGAAGTTATTCTAAAACGAATGCGACCAGTTTCAGCTCAATCGGACAATCCTAAGTGACGCAAACGGTATTTTTATTTAAAAACAAAAATCATGAATAATATATTTTTGTTTATAATGTTCTTAATTTTAATATTATAGCATACTATTAATAATAGAGTATTAATAAAATCTCAATTAGTAAAATCAAGTTTGTGAGAAAGCCACTCAGGCCCGCGAAGCGGGCCTGTGTGGAGAGGTTGTGAAAATTCGCTAGATACATGGCAAAATGCCATGTAACAAGAACAATAATGAAACAACACATAATACAAAACAACAACAATGTGGCCGCAAAGCGGCCACAGGGAGGCCCCCGGGCTGCGAAGCGGCCCGGTGGGCCGACGCCGCGTAGCGGCTACGGGCCGAAGGCCCGTATTTTTTAATAAAGAGTCTTTCTGTCTGCGAACACTTGGTCCGAAAACATCCTGAAATCTTAAATGTTTAGGCACACCCAGATCTTGTCAAAATATTCTATATTGCTTATGATTTTTATTTTACTTTTTCATAATTATTAAAAGAACTAGAAAATTAAATACATTGCTTGATTTCAATTAAATTTTGATAAGTCTTTATTGATTATATTTATAGGAAACTTTTATTCCTATTCAGGGTTTATATTTTTTACCTTGTTATTTTTGGCCGATGAATATAAAAACCCTGAAGTAATATTGATTTTATTCAAAAAGTGCCAAAGTTATGTTAGGCAATGTAATACTAAAACTTTACATTTTATTTTTAAGTAGAATAAAAATCACTTATAGAACTATTTGCAGATCTTGTCATAACAACAGCAGGTTCAGTTATTCTTATTTTCTAATTTCTGATGACATTTTGTCTTGGGAAACTTTGGGTTTAACTTTGAGATTCATGTTTGCATGTCGACATATGTACCTGTAGTTTTATAAAAGTGTGTACACACATTTCACACATTTTTATTAGTTATCGGTTTTAGTGGTTACTTTTTGTAATCCTTGGAGAGTTTTATATGTGCACTTAGAAAAGTGATAATTATAATTTCTTATTGTGCAAAATTGTCATCAGAATTATGTTCAACAAGTGTAGAGGGTACAGCATGTAATTAATAATCAATGATTGTTAAGAAGCGCTAACAATTATTGATTATAGTTATTATTATATTGGAGGGTGAGGGAGAAGTTTAAATTCAACAAAGCTGACCGACTATGCCAATAGGTATTGTAGGTTGCTAACTTTTTGGTACTTCTTAAATTTCCATAAAATAAAAAGGAGTACTTTATTTTATGGAAATTTAAGAACGAAAGTCAAATGATTTGTTCTTACATCGTTTTTACGCGCACCTGATATAGGGGAGAAAATTTGGGCTCTACCTCTCATATTAAGTATACTTATAAATCCAATGAAAATTCGGACGTGGTGTTCGCTTTTACTGATGCTATTGCCGTATTGTAACAAAGATCTTCTTAATAGCAATATAAGCTTTCACAAGATTTTCATTCTACTACAATTGTACAGCAGTTTAGATTTCGGGATCACTATAATCTATGATTAACAAATTAATTATATTCTTATTTAGTGTTTCGCATTTAATTTTAGTATTTTAATTGTGTTATTTCATGATAAAGTGTGTGCTTTCTGTTTTTTTTGTTGTTTTGTGTTTTATTTGTCCAAGAACAGTAGATACGTGCATAGTTATCTGATGCGTTCTTCTTTAAAGTAACTATTCTTCTTTATTAATTTACATGTTATAAGTTATAATTAACTTTAATTAAACATTTCAGTCAATGATAATGATTAATATAATAAGAATATGTAAATTTATAAAATACCATTTCCAATGCTATTACTAAACTGATAGTTTTGCCAAAATACACTAAATGTGTATAGTATAAGTTTAATCAATTAACTTATGACACATTTTTTTCTTAAGACATATCTAAAACTGACTTTAATGATTCTGTTGAAAGAGAAGTCACTATTTATTAAATTTTCTCTTGTCCTTGCTCTGGTTTATCTTAAAATTTTTCTTAAGGCGAGTTATAGGACAATTTCCTTGTTGGGCTCTATTTGTAGCTCCCTGTTATTAGGCGAGTCATTATTAGGTGTACTTAATGCATTTTAACAAAATTAAAAAATTAAACACCTTATTAAAGTAATTTATTTTGTTTTCAGTATTAATTGAATTTCAAAGAGTCTTTTTTTGTTTATATACTTACTACGATTTTTCTTTTCAGGTTCTTATGTCTATTTAATTGTTTGAGGACAACATTTTAATGATATTGCTACGAATGTTAAGTAATAAATCAAATTTAACAATTTATGATGAGGAAAGAGGAGCTAAAATCCATGGAATAATATTGCTAAAAATTACCACTAAAATTAAAACATAAAGAAGGTAACTATAGGTAAAGGTAAAAAGAAAACGCATTAATATATAATTTTATTATTATTATTAATTAAAAATATTTAATGAGTTACCTGCATTTTTACAGACTTGTATGGACTTCAAACAAAATAAATTTATTACAAAGAGTTATTTAAAATCTTTACCTAAACATGTGCAAGTTTCTCATAAATATAATTAACGATTTACTATTTTACGTGTATTTTTCTCCATGCATTTCATGGATTTGGATTTTTTTTGCTGTTTTGTTTTGAAAAGATAATTTCAGGTTAATCTATGATGAATAAAATATTATTAGTAATTCTTATTGACTAATTGGTATATGTTTTTGATGAAAATGGAAATAAAATTAAGTACGATGATCTTCGATTTAGGTAACTATTGGTAAAGGTATAGAATCATTTTTCATTACTTGTGATTTATATTATGATATTTATTAAAAATAATTTATATTTTACTAAATTATTTATCAATTTTGTTATGTGCTTCTAATCGCTTTGAGCGAATATATTTTTTTGTGTAGAAGGTTTAGTTCTTTTTGAGACCAATTAACACTTTGAGGTTAATATTCCTATACCTATATTTATGTAGGCCTATATGTTATCCGATATATGCCTACACTTTTTCTGTTCGCTTGACTTTATACTTTTATTTCATAAGATCTGATTGCTGGAAAGGCTTGCGTTAAATTGTAGATCGATAAGCTATTTATAAGTTGATGACTTATATGTGATTAACTGCTAAACTGGCTGGTTTTAAATAACAATTAATTTTTAAACCTATTAAATAATAGTATTATTATATAATAGTAAATTTTCTTTCCTTGGTATTTTAAGAGAATCACTAGCTAGTAGTTTTAAATTTTATTATTTGGTTCAAACCCTTCTTTTAGTGTTTATTGGCAAGAAGAGAGCTAACCTGTTAAGTTTCAGTTATGACTTGTTTTGATTTGACAATACTTGGATTCTGCATGCATATCTGGAAATGTGACCGGCAACCAGAAGTATTCACTTGATGATTATGCTAAATGTTCATATGAAATACAGGAGTTTCTTCTATCTGCTGGCAGCAACTGAACAAAGACCAACATTTATTCTGAATTTGTGCAAAAGCTAGAAACCCGATCAAGGTAATTTTACCATAATAAATTATCTTTTTTACTTTTCCTCATTAATACCGTAGGTATACATAAAAAGTATTGTGCTTGCGAAAAATCCGAAACCGGGATGTCACCGAAATTATCCGTTTTAGGTGTTTTTAAGGCCTCCTAAGTGGTTTTCGCGAAGTTGTCTGTTTGTACGTGAGTGAGTGTGTCTGTTTATGCTGAAGGGTTGAAACTTTGTACAATAATTAGTCTACTGTTTTGCTATTTTGAAAATATTTTTTATGACGTCATTAACCAGTAATAATGACTTCATAAATTTTGAAAAATCATAGAAGGCAAAAACAATTATGCGATTGGATTGAAATATGACACGCATGTAGCCATGTTTAAGAATAACATATATGCTAAGTTTCAACTCATTATTAGCATTAGTTCAATTTATATCCAAAGACTTGGGTTCGTTTTTTAAATAATTGTGATAACAGAAAACAATTTAATTAAGTTGAAATTCGGGACAAGTGTATGCCTTTACGTGATAAATAAGTACACTAAGTTTCGTTTCAAGAAATTAAATAAGTTTCGTTTTACTTATAAATAAATTAACATAAATTTATAAATTATAATTAACATAAAGTACCTTGCTAAAGTTGTAAAAATTATGATGTAAGAATGTAATTTATAAATAAATAAAGTTATTATTATTATTATTATTATTATTATTATACGACAAAAATATCTGATTTTTGTTAGATCATAAAAGTTAAGCAGCATGGAGCGTGGTCAGAACCTGGATGGGCGACTACTGGGAATAAAACTAATTTAATTATTATCTGCAGTCAAGCAAACGAGTTCAAAGACGTGTTGCAATATAAATTTAAAGACATTTATATTATGAGGAAGAGCGAAGCGAGTCTTAAGTAAGGAGATGAATATAGCAAATCCGATGTGTTGAGGAGAAGTTCCGAGGTACCTCGTACCCGATTTTTTGTAATTATAATTGGCTGTGCTTATTAAATATTACTTGATTGTTGAAAAAAAATTAATAAAGGGGCACCATAACCTATTTAGTCCTTTCTGTATTTTCCGTGATTCGTGATCCTACAGAGCCAATCTGTCCTATAAAATGGCCTTTTTGAAGTCATAATAATCCTTATGCTTTTGGTTCTATTGGTTTGGCATATATACATAACATGTATACTATACTAAGATAAAGCGAAGTGTTTTTAAGTAAAATGTATAAGAATAACAAATCAACAAATATAGTTTTTAGTTAAAACTACCTTTCAACCTGCAACTTTCAATCTTTTAAAGCTGCAGGACAGTTGAGTGTTAAATAGATGTACAGAGAGTGGAGTACGAATGGATAAAAATTCGTGAACGTTTTCTGTTAATTATTGTTTACATTTTCAAATAAACGATTTTAAAATTTTCTGTTTTTTTTCTTGAATTAGGTCAAAATATGCATTTTTATGGCCAATTTTTATCATTTGAATCAATCCACGTCCAAATTGACAAATGCATGCCAACAGAAATATTAATTTTTTATTTAACCTTTGAACTGATACGGTCACGCTAGGGGGTCTCTCCTCCTCTACCACCCTCCCTTGAGTTCGAATCCGAGTCTGCTCAGTCCTTTCAAGTTTCTATTTAGTTCCCGCCACAACTCTCATCCCGCCACGGTTTACCTTCTTTTTCCATTCGCCGGTAATAACTTAAAAGAAGAAATATTAATTCTGTGAAATTTTAAATAATGTGACTGAGATTGAAGGATTAACTAGGAAAACCATTTCTAAACTATCCGGTAAATCATTTATATTTTACTATAATTTAGTATTTACTTTAATTGTTACATATAGAACAAAATAAACAATGAATTTATAATGTTTTAAATGCTTCCTTTTTGTGAAATTATAAGAAGGGATTTTTTTTAAAACTCATTTTATTTTCCTCATTTACACCATGGATACATAGGAATAGTAATGTGTTCGGACAAATATTCGAAACTGGGATTTCACCTGAATTATAGGTGCTTTTAAGACCTCCTGAGTGGTTTTCACAAAGTTGTCTGTGTATGATTGAATGAATTATCCTGTCTCCCACTGTATTTATGCTAGAGAGTTAAAACTTAATATAAAAATTGATCATTAGGTCTTCTTATAGAATTTACAAAATAAATAATTCATTTAAATTTTTTTAAATACTTCCTTTTTGTGAAATAACAAAAATGTGGCGTACGAGATCGTAATTTTTCGTAAAATAAAGAATAATAAATTTAAAAACTACTATGTATTATTTAACCAAAGGCTAAATTTAATTTGCGCATATAAATTATAGAAAGCAATTAATGACTTTGCCTTAAATTAACAGACAAAGACTTAATTTTGCCTAATTAAGAGATATTTATGTATTTTAGATTTATCAGTTGGATGGAAAACTTTTAAATTATCTTTTACTATTTCACATGCTGAATTTATTTTATTATTCTACTTTTTTGGCTCTTCTTTTCTTAATGCAGCTACAAAATGTAAATAACGTATATAATTTATTTTAACGTGTTCGTTTTGATTTTTCTGCTACCTATATTTATTTTATCTATATTATCCATATTAATGAACTGTTATTTTATTAAAAATCTTTATTCAAAGCAATGCTGGAAAGATTGCTTACACTAAGGAATCTTTTACTTAAATAGATTCCTTTTTGCTTAAACATCTCTTTCTTGTTTTGCTGTGAATATAAATTTGCTGTGATTTACAATTTTTATGCAATAAAAATTATAAATCTACCCAAAGTCGATAACTCTGGTTATTATTTAAGTAAATACTACTATATAAGCTACATTATTAATTTTAATTTATTATTTGAGAAGGATTGGTTAGGCTTTATTTATTTTTAATTATTTTTTGGTTAATTTTGTAGAAAAAAATTATTAAGAAAATTAGTTTTTTATGTTTACTGCAAAATACAAACAATAGGCATTTTGCATATACTGGGCAATCCATTAAGGACAGAAAGGTCATTTCTTGATAAACTGTCCTTCACCGCCTCCAACAGCTGCCACCCAGTAAGTTGACTCGTGAATGGATTCTGATCACGGAATATTATAGAGTTAGTGCTTTGCCTCTTTAGTCTCTATAACCTACTTTGTAACTTTAGAATTAGTCGATATTTTAACCTAATAACATTTCCTACTCAATACAACTTTTATTATGAAGAATGGATAAAGGTTCTTTTTTAGGTTTTCTAGATTATTGATTAGAGCTGAAATCAATGTTTATACCTTTTTAACAAATTCACGTGATTTTCATCGAATACAACTTTATTTAAATTTTTTTATATGCTCAAAAGGGCTTATTGTGAATTGTTTCTTAATATTAATACTTAAAATATAAAATACTTAAAAAATCGGGTACGGGGTGCCTCGGATCTTGTCCTCACCATATCGGATTTGCTAGACTCATCCTCAAGACTTCGAACTATCTTCACTTGTTCTCAGAATATGTAAACTGCTATGTAAATGTAGATATGAATATTGCAGGAAGTCTTGGGACTCGCTTTGCTTGTCCTCAGACAGTAAATACATTCGTTTTATTCTCAGCGATCGGGTGATCGCTGAGAATAAAACGAATGTATTTAAGGGTTTAAAATTTAAATCGAATGAGGTCGGTGCCTTGATGGGTATCAAGGCACTGACCTCTTTCGAAATGCTGCTCAATTTTTATAATCGTACAAAAACCGTAGATATACCAGCCGTATCGAAACGAGCCTTAGTATACTTATTTATTACATAGGATATACTTGTATCTAATTTTATCTCAGGAGGATTATTATACGATTTTTTCACAATTTTAAATAAAAATTTAATTGTATGATCCAACAATAATCATAGATATACTTGTCGTATTAAAACGAAACTAAAGGCCCGTATTCAAAGACATCTTCCTAACATTTTCCTAACATTCTCCTTGTTCCTTAAGGAGAATGTTAGGAAGATGTCTTTGAATACGGGCCTAAGTGTACTTATTTATTAGATAAGAATATACTCTTGTATTAAATTTCAACTCAAGCAGATTATTTTCCATTTTTTTCGATTTTTTAAAAAACGTACAAAAGTCATAAAATAAAAATTGAGCAAATGCTGGTAATGAGATGAATCTTGGCTGATATGATTGCCCTATATATGACAATATTGGCACATGCGTGCCAAATCTCTAACCGATTAAAACATTGTTCAACTTTTTACTGATTTTCGAAAGTGTTCTTGTTTTATGATTGCCGATTAATGACGTCATAAATCAATTATTTTCCTGATTGATTTTGTCAGTTTTAACTCTCTAGCATAAATACCCTAGGAGCTACGAAGGTAACAGACACACATTCACATACACAATATACACACACATACAGACTGACAAATTTGTAAAAACCACTTAGGAGGTCTTAAAAACACCTTAACGGATAATTCAGGTGAGATTTCGGATATTTTTTGAAACCTAATACGTTTCTTATATACCTACGGTATAAATAAGGAAAATTAAAAATATAATTGTATTATATTATTATTATAAAGTAATCCTCGAATTCAGACTCTGAATGTTTAAAATTACAAATAAATTTAATACAAGTACTTTAAAAATAATCTGCATTTTAATATTTAATGATATTTTAATATTAATGTCTTTGATGATATTCAATTTATACTTCAATCTTTTATCTAATAATAAAGACTAAAAAAAAAAAAAAATAGCTAAATTATTTATGAAGAAAATCGACTAAGAAAACGTCAAAGTTTCAAAAGACCAACAAGTTCAAAACTTATGCAAGAAATCTGGTTATAATAAGTTGATAAGAAGTTTTATAATTTATTAGATTATATAATTTATTAAAAGACTAAGAGATCTTAAATTTATTTTGAGCTCCTAAATAGCTAAAAACTGCGATAAAATGTTTCTTGATGTATTTTAAACATTTATTAAATTTTTTCAAAATAAGCTGATTATTTTCTCAAGTTTTTTAGAAGACATGAAATATTAATAATTTAAACTATTCATGCAGTTATGACACTTCTGCTTTTTCATTATTTTTATTCAGTAATGGTTCGCAAAAAAAATGTTTACTAAAAACTAAATCTCCTTTTTACTTTACCTCATTTATTTATGCTAGAGAGTTGAAACTTAATGTAAAATTGATTATTAGATAAATTAGATTAGTTAACTTAGATTTTTTATTATTGATTAATTGTGCTATCCGGAAAAAATATGTGAAATATGAATTAATAAGAATAAAATATGAAATATTAATAATATTTATTTATTTTTCATATTAATTTATAATTAATATGAATGAATTATATATGTATCCATATATATATACATATTATATATATGGATTATATTTTTTTATTTGCTAAAAATAATGGCAGCAAAATTTTAGAAATTCATAAAAAAATAAATTTAAGATTTGGCAAGCATGGAATCGTCGAGATATCGGCATTAGTTCAATTTTCATCCAATACACGTAAAAACAAGCCGTACACGTAAAAATCTTATTGATTTAAAATTTGTTACATGTATACTGTAAGACTTTAAGTTTTGTTCCAATACTGTAAGTCTATCAATAGTTTTTGTTAGATCATAAAAGTTAAGCAGCATCAAGTTAGGACAGTACCTGGGTGGGTGATCGCTCAGAATAAAACGAATGTAATTACTGTCTGAGAACAGGCGAAGCGAATTCAAAGACGTGTCACACAATAGATTTTGTAATTTTTATATTCTGAGGACAAGCAAAGCTAGTCCGAAGTAGTGAAGTTTAGTCTACCAAAAGTTTCAAGGTATCCCCTTATCAGAGTTTTTTAATTAAAAATTGCAATTGCAGTATTTTCATAAATCGTCTAATTTTTATTAATAATAAATATTTAAGTAGACTTCGCGCTATACCGATAATTTTATAATTACTCTAGCATAACCAATAGTTACATACGTACCCTATTTACGTTTACGTTAATACGTATTAATTTAATTTTAATTTACGTTACGGTACACATAACGTTTTAGTAGAAGTCGAGAAAAAATTGTTGACGGGAATTATGTATGTGCGCATAACGCGCAATTGTCTTTTGCATTTTCTGTTTTTCATTAAAAGAAGCGCTGTCAGAAACTCACTTTTTATATACATATAACCAGTTATATTTATACAAGAAGTGTTTTATTCACTTTTGTGTCTTGTAATACAAATGTTTTGTGCATAGTTGATATTGAATTATTATCCCAGCTCAGAGATAATAAAACCAACGGGCCTCAGCTCTAAGAAAGTGTTTTTATACTTACAAAACATGCTGAATTGTGCTCATCATAATTAAAAATACTCCTTGTTTTTCGTAAAAGTTTTATCCTAACAATTTTGGTTGTATCAAAATAAAATTTGACTCGCATAATTTTCCTTGTTTTATTTTAGCGAAATAAAAATAATACAAATAAAGGCGTTAATGTTAATTGTAATTAAAAAAAAATTATGTAAATATAATACGTAAATGTATATGTACATGTCTATGTATATTTATATGTATATGTATATGAATATGAATATGTATATGAATATGTATATGTATATATATGTATATATATATATATATATATATATATATATATATATATATATATATATATATATATATATATATATATATATATATATATGCATATATGTATGTATTTCTAACGGATTTTCGTAACAACGCTATCTCTTGAACGGAATAATATTTCATTAAAAAGATGCTCCAATTTTTTTAAATTCTAACGGAGCTGAATTTCTAGTTTATTTTAACACACTTTAATTAAACTTTAACTTAATTGAAAAATATTAATTTAAACATGTTTATATAAAAATGGTACATGTTTGATGTACCTCGGAACACGTCAAAATGTAGAATAAAATTTAAAAAAATTCAAAATTGTTAAATTTCAAAAGGGTTTCTTTGCCTTGCGTCCGCTTTGCGGGCGCGTAAATAAAGATTGGTGTCTGATCAGAACGCATACAAATGCGAAGGAAGTCCAAAGTGGCGAGAATGAGCATTTAGCAAATCTAATAAGATAAGGGTGAGTTCCGAGGTAGCCCGAACCCGAAAACTACATGAAATCTTAAGAAATTTAATACTTATATAATATCACCCAATCCTGTCAATTTGTCTTTAACGTTTTTTATGTATATATTTTTTTTAAATATTCCTTTCTTAAAGTATTGAACAAAGTATACTCTAGTTTACTTGTCAAAGTTACCAAACTTGGTAATAAATTACTATATTTAGCCATAGTTACTAAGGTAATGAGCAAAAGTTAATTTAATTGGAGTAGAGAAGATTTCCGAAAGTCTAGGTCGGCCACATTTTAAGCATTTAATGTTGGTGCATTTAAAATGTTCCACATTAAGTACAAACTATATGCATAATATAAATGTGAGTTTATTAATGCTCTCCGCAGAGACTTTCCGTATCTTTGGTTAGCAGAGTTCTCAAAACTTCAAAATTCGCTGCTCGCTTAATAAATTATACGGTTTTAGTTTTAGTAAGCGGGGTGTAAGGCGGCCCATGTTTTCTATAATGTTATAATTATGCAATATGAAAGCCTAATGCCATTCCATTGGGCTTATTAGTCGTTTAGTATGTTAAGAAAATTTGAAGAAATTAAAATTTTTGAGGAATAAATTTATCTGTATGCTTCAGGCGTTTACTAAGCATGGTATTAAATATAGGGCTACAATAAATTTAACTTATTTTAATTTCTCCTGAAGTATTTTCTATATTTACCTAAAAATGGTGAAGGCAAAAAATTGTAAAATAAAATAAATTATGGAGCCATACAAAAGATTTATGTAGGTAGAAAATATGCAGCATAACCTATAGCACCTAGGATATACATGTAATGTTGTGGTAATTTATTTTATTGGCTTAGATAAAAAACAAACTAAATCAGATGTTCTTTATGTTCTTTTTTCCTGTATAAATGTTTTAGAGGTAAAAAAATATTAAAAAAACCATAAATGCCTGCACGAGTTTACATGGATAAAAGATTAGAATTGCTACTATCTATTACTTTTCTTAAACTTAAATGCCTACAATTACTTTACTTAAGTATTAAGTAATACAAGTAGGGTAATCTATTCACGATGTAAATATATTATAAATGCTGTTACATTTTATTTATTCTTAACAAATATTTAGGATTTTAAAAAAATATTATTAATTCTTAAGCATAATTATTTATATTTTATAATAAAACGTGATATAATAATTATTTAGGGTTTTAATTAATATTTTAGTTAAAACATTGATTCTAAATTCAATATTAGGTGTAGGGTGTTATAAAGGTTAAAGTTGAACGATATATAGCCAGTGTGAGTAAAATAACCTTTTTACACAGAATATGTTTTGAGAGAAGTATATGTGATGTAGTGTAGTGTAATAAAGGTTTATGCGTCTAAGAAAATGTAATAAATCGATTCGCTAGCTTTTACGTATAGTTGCAGGGAATTTCACTTATAAGATGATCTATTTTAATCTTATTCCTCCTCATTTTAGGGGACTTTGTTTCATAATACTTAGGAAAAGAGAAATGAATTAATTATGAATCGCTAATTATTTCATAGTATAAATTACCTTATAGTTTTTAGCGAATTTTCAAAAAAGGAGCTTATAAGGTTGAGGTCATAGAGAGGGGTGAATTTTTGGAAGGGGGGACTCACTGATTAAAAATATATATATATTAGTTTAGCTATGTAACACATATTTGTTAAATGCACTAAATATTACACTTATTTATTATTATTTTATAATTAACTTATCTTGAAGTATAATTTGTAGCCTATTGTTAAGGAAGCCTCGTTCCATGATTAGCAGCTTATTTAAATTCATTATCAATCATTTCTTTGATTTGGGTTGAAATTTCATCGCGTATAACTATTTTACTATCTATATAAATAGCTTTAGGCTTTCGTGTATGTAAATAGGACATTATGAATATAAATAAAACTTAAAAATAACGTGAAACAAGTTCACAGTTTATAAAACAAAATCCACCTAAAATTTACATTTTAAATTTAAATAATTTAAAAATTTAGTAGTTTAAGGTCTATACATTTTTACAATACTTGATAAAAAGATTGAATTAAATATTTAAAAAATGTTCTTAATAAAAACTTTAAGTTCATCTTCTCGCTGAAAATGCCCACTGGCTTTAATAATTTTGAAAAATTAAGACGAATTACAAGAATGTGATCTCATTCATGCAAATAGATTATTTATAGGGCTTGGGAGGTTTTGTTGAAAAATGTTTCTTAAAGGCTTAAAGCTAGTAGCTGGAGGCAGTAAAAATTTAATCGATGATAGCTTTACCAAGATCCGACAAGTGAAAGGAATCAATTATTTATAATCTAGTTCTTTCTCCCTTAATATTTATACATTTATTAAGAATTAACCACTTATAAACAGGTGTTACATATATTGCTCTTCCGTTTTAACTGCTTTCAACTTTTTGTTATTTATTTGTTATTTACTTGGCATAAATATGTTTAGAAAGACGAGGCTTACTAATTTTCTGTTACGGAAATTTGTACATTTAATTCGTATCCACTTGTCACTAATGGTCTTGTGTTTAGTATATTAAAAGTGGAATTTGAATTTAGTTATTATTTGTTTGTAATGGCACAGCTTTGTAAGGATTGGTATATTTAATTGTGTACAATTTATTTCGAGGGTATTATAGAATTATAATACCCAATAATGTAAATATGGGTAAAGTAAAACATTGCATTATACTAACTTTATAGTTTGGTGTGATATAAGTCACTGATTCATCTTGGGGTCTTTAATACGGTAAGAAGAGTAAGAATAATAACCAAAGCTATTACAATAGTTTTTGTTTTGATCAATTGTCAACCTGCTGAAATCAGCAAAGAAAAGAGTTCTATTAGTGACTACTCACTAACCCCTGGAAGTACAGGGGTTAGGAAAAAAAGTAGTTGAGGGAATTGATACACGAGTGTATCAATAGGCTATCAATTATCTAATAAAATCTACCACTTTTTACTTTTCCTGATTTATACCATAGGTATATAGGAAAAGTATTGTGTTTGTGAAAAAATCTGAAACCGGAATGAAGCCGGAAATATCCGTCTTAGGCGTTTTTAAGGCCTCCTGAGTGGTTTTCGCAAAGTTATGTCTGTCTGTATGTGTGTGTGTCTGTTATCATCGTATAGCACCCAGTATATTTATGCTAGAGAGTTGAAATTTTGTACAAAAATCAGTCTACCACTGTAGTTGTGCTATTCGGAAAATATTTTTTTATGACGTCATTAACCCGCAATAATGACAGCAAAAATTTTGAAAAATCATAAAACGCAGAAATATTATGCGATCAGATTAAAATTTGGAACGCATGTAGCCATGTATATGACTAACATATATGATAAGTTACATCTCATTATCAGCATTAGTTCAATTTTTATTGAATAACTTGTGTACGTTTTTTAAAGAATTGGGAAATAGTCCAATTGAGTTGAAATTTTATACAAGTGTATATTATTACCTAATATGTAAGTACACTAAGTTTCGTTTCAATACGACAAGTATGTCTATGATTTTTGTTAGATCATAAAAAATAAAGTGCATTGAACGTGTATGGGTGACCGCTGAGAATGATACGGATGGATTTACTATCTGAAAACGAGCGAAGCGAGTCTGTAGCAGAGAGGATGACCTTAGCGAATCCGATCTAATAAGAAAAAAAAATAAAATATGTTTATTCTGCTTTACAAAATTAAAAATAAAATATTACAAAATACTTCTATTTTGTAATATTTCCGAGTAAAAGTTCCGAGGTTCTCCGTATCTGATTTTTTTTCTTACTTCGAGATAAGTGATACAATTACTGAGCTACGTATTAAATACTAGTTTTCTAAAAGTATTACCATTAAATAAAATTCACGTCAAAATTTTTCCCAGGGTTCGAGCCAAATTCAACTCTATATTGGTGCCAACATTTTTTTAAAAAACTTGTGTAAGCGAGGAATAATAGAGTTTATCATTTCATAATTAAACTATTTTAACTTCATTTACAAGAGTGTTACAATAGGGTTAACCTCGTGATGGGGTTAAATTTGTATTTTGCCCCATTGTCCGATTCAAGTGTAATAAAATAAATCAAAAAAATTCTAAAAAATTATTTATCTTTAAATCATTTATACATTTTAGTAACTTTTAATCCCAATAATAACATCACCGCTGACCATTCATGGGTCCGTATAACCTTATGTTGGTATCCCATAATATGTAAACAATACAGCTTTATTGGCAACACTACTATAGTTTGTTTTGTTTAAACTAACCACGTGTTATGGCATAATCTTGGCATTTAACACGTGTCATTGGACTATGATTGCATTTTGTGGGTGGGACATTTCTTCAACATCATAATATCAAATAGTATACTATTAAACATATAGTTTAATGTTTCCGTTTTACTTTCTATTAGAGAACCATAAAATCTTTAATATATTTTATTAGTGTTTATGAATTTTTATGGTATAGAAAATTAAATAAAATCTTGCTGTGCCAAATAATAAATTAATGTTTTATATTTTTATTTGTGTTAAGCTTTTCGTACAGCTAAAAACAATATAACAATTAAATAAAAATAATTGTAGAATCAGCTACAGTCGTTACTTGATGTTGGATATTGATATCTAACAAAAAGTAGCTACTTTAGCCGGTTTATCAACAGCTTCTTTATCTTGCGATAAATATAACGTCAATAATTTTAAATGAAAATAATTACGGAACGATATAATACATTTTTATAACTAATTTCACTTAAAAATGACTTAAAGAATTAGAAAAAATAATAAATAAAATTGTTTATTTCCACCGAAAAAAATACAAATACAAAAAAAATTTACTATGTTTGATCATTAAAAAACATATTGTACGAATATATTTATGTAAATTAGTAATTTGGCAAGGGCCCTCAGTAGGAGTTAAAACTCCTACAGCGAGGGAAAATTTTAAGATGTAAAAGTAATATTTAGAAGTCCCAGAAGAAAACAATGTAACTTTTCGAAACGTAAATGTTTTCTGTTGACTAACGTTTATTACCATGTTTTTCTATAAAGCATACATAAATCCCGAAGATGAAATCGATACGGCAGTCGTGTTAGTGAATAATTTCGTATTTTTACGTTGCTATTTGGCGTTCACAAACACTCATGATATGTTAGACGGTATCAAACACACTGATATGATATTATGGTTTTAGTTTCTATGCTGTTTACAAAGATATCGTTATTTTTGTTTGTTTGGTTGGTATAGCCTTTACAATGTAAGGGTTAGATGGGAAAATCCTAGGGCCGAAGGAATCAGTATAGCAAATAGCTTTTCCTTTTCTATTTTATTCTACCTCAGGAAAAGAGTTGTAACTTGTCTAATAGGGTTTTCTTTCTACGAGTAGGGATTTTCTTTACTTCAACGAGAAAATTTCTGTTCGTTTGCCCTTGACAAGCTAGACCGATGACCATTCTAACCCTTCAAACAAAAACTATATATTTCTTTGTAATCAATGTTGCTTTTGTGTGCATTCTTCATAATGTTTTTTTTTTTTAAATAATTTTAATTCATGTTCAATTTTGGTACTTGAAAGATTTCTTGTTAGCATACGTACATATTTTTTTTAGCTAATTTTTTGCTAAAAAATTTTCAGAAAATACTTATGAGGTTATTAAAATGACGGAAGTTGAAAAAGAGAGTGGGTCGATTTTGTTTGGCCACCTGATAATATTATTTATTTTCTCGACAAAGTTTACACATATAACTTTTTATGCATATTCACTAGCTGTTTTTATACATATAAGTTTATATAGATATACATATAGAGCAAGGCATAAAAGCGTTAATATTGAATTACATTCAGCTTCTGATTTATCCATCAAACAAGAGGCCTTCGGGCCCAAAGGCTAGCCTTGGAATGGCCATTCTGAGACTACATTTTTGTTTTCTATCAGTTTGTTTTCTACTTTTCGTAAGTGGCATATTGCCAAAATATTAGCGAATTTTGGCGAAATAAATTCGCCAATAACCGTGATCAGCCATAAAATTATATGTAGTAAACGATAAAATCAAATTTTATGCTGATAATATTAATTTGACTTTGTGCAAGCAGTTTTAGCTTGATCCAATTTTTTTATTTTCATTAAATTTTTGAGGAGTCATTGGGTTATGGACGTTTATATGATGGATGTAGGCACCAAGTCTCAGAAGTGAATCCTGCTTTTTAAACACTTTCTTGAGCATTGGTATCCAGATTAGAACGATCTTAATACTTAATTGGCTTATTGACTGGTTGTTAGATACAGATATGTAAGCTGCATCATTTATTTTTCGATTTCTCAAATTCCCTTCTTTGTGTGCTAATAAGGGAGTGTATGATTGTGTATTATCTTGTATTATCTTGTATCTTTGTGTATGATCTTTGTATTATTTAATTATATTCGGTGGTCATTGTATACATGAACTGCTATTTTTGATAAGTCTTTCTTTTCTTTCTGAACGTATCCAGTCCGTACGTATCCGAGTACCAAGTCTCCTTCCAAAAGCTTTCGAAAGTTATTATGAGACCGTTATTGTGATAGTGAGAGAAAAAAGCCTAGGAACCTTAATCTCCATTACCTAAATCTCAAAGCTTTTTCTTTGGAAATCTGTTAAAATACTATTTTTTTATCATGCTTTAAACTGGCACGAAACACTTAAAACGCCCTAGGGATGCTTGGGCGTAAACAGGAATGTTTATGGCCTTAGATGCTGCTTATTGTACAATCTTATGTTGTTCGTCTCAACCATGTTTGGAAAAATCTGGTCTTGCAGTGATTATATGGTATATATGGTCTTAAATATACAGTGGTATATTAAAGACAACACATTAACTTCTTCTTTTCTTTATAGTTAATAAATTTAAATGGTCATCTTTTCAATTAATATGTTTTAGACAACCTTAATTCTACCGTTTGGTTCCAATTTATTAAGGTCTGTATGGTAATTAATCATTCACGAAATGTGACATTTGAATTGCTATTTAGCACATATGAGTGACAACAGTTTTGTTTTCTTTATTGATTAAACACTGTCGTTCTTGAACATCTTTCTTAAATGTGAGTGATTTCAACCTTTTTTTAAACTTTAACTATTTCATCTCAATGTATTTGATTTCTATTCACGTAACCCGACCTTTTTGATTTCATTTATACTATTCCTTTGAATCGTATAAGAGTGGATCTTTTTCTAACTTCGAATCCTTTGTGAATTAGAAAAAGTATTAATGGAAGCGAAACATGTTTTGTTTATGGTTGTTTTTATAATACTGCAATTCTTATTTTCTGTTTTTGGTTTTGTGCATTGACTCTTCTTTCTGCCTGACTTAAGTTAAAATAAACTATCTAGAAGTTGAAATAGATCTATTTTGGATCATGAAAACGTTTTGCGTCCTTGATAAGAAAATATATTTTATTCTCACATCTTAAAATACCTCTAAAGGGCAATTCTGCCTGAAGAAATAATGTATAAAAGGGTCTTTAGAATTTGAAAGTCATACAATTTGTTAGAGCTGTCTTTTCAGGTTGCCATAGCCTTGGGCGATTGGGGCAAAATATATAATAATTTAGTCTATGTATAATACTAGTGGGCTTTAGGGAACCTTTTTAGTTCAAGACACGTGAACTACAATGAAAGGAATTAAGAAAGAAAGTATACAATATAATTAGATAATATATAATAGATAATATACATTAGATAATAGGAAATATTTTGTAAAAAAAAATTAAAAATGTTTCTTATTGGTTATTTTGTATAATTTATCATCTATACATCAGCTATACGTCCACTAGTCACAGCATACGTGAAGTATTAAAGGTATATTTTAAAGAATAGGCCTAATTTAAGTTCTGTCTTCTAGATTAGATAAGTGACTACAAAATGTTATATTCAACTAATATAAGGAGATTATAGATCTATACTTTATAGGTGTTATCTATCCCTATATAAATTAAGTTTTTAGGACATGTTTTAAAATATAGATCTAATGCAGTTTTATCTACAATGATTCTTTTCATGTGAAAACTTTTTTAATAGCATACATATTTTTAAACTATTTAAGTTATTGCATAAGTCAGTCGATCAATTTTCTGATCAACATTTGCTACAACAGTCAAGTTTGCACTATTCTTTTGTAGAGTAATTAGTTTCTAATTAATTTTGTTAAATACTTGCTTTAAGATTAGTTTCTGAATTAAAATTCTTTTAGTACTGTGCTGTTTTGAAATTTTCTAAATTAAATGGATTTTTTAAAACAACAATATTATACTACATATATAAAGTATAATTAATTACTGTAAAACACAATACAATTGTGCGAGAGACACCTAGGAAATGTAACAAGAAAAATGTAACGCTACATTTGAAAATTATTCTCATTCATCATCTTTGATGGCTCGAGATTGTATCATGTCTCACTCTGTTTCGTTACGTCTAAATCAATTCTAATTTATTCCAAAATCTATTAGAGAGACTACAAGATCTCTTTGATCGCTCCTTGGCAACAACTTCGCGCCCGCTTCGAAGATTTTTCTGGGAAAGGGTTGCTGATTCGTATCATTTGTTGATTTATTATTTTTTTTTAGATGTATACAGCAAAACTCGGCTAGCCGTCGCCCTTTTCGGGACATATATTTTATTGTAGGATATCGTAGGCTAACCATGGTAAAGGTAGGGGATGTCCATCATAACTACCTCTCACCTTCAAGCACCTGTCTAAAATACAATCCAACATCCGATTCTAGCCATTTAGAATTATAAAACTAAACTTTTATAGATGCATGTATAAGTAAATAAATTTAACGTAATATTTATTTTAAAAAGTATATATACATTAATATTTGGTGTTATAATAATTTTATAACGGTAATATTTTTTGACATTTATATAAACTATATAGTTAGCATTGAATCGGAATTCGCCGTAGCCTAAGCCCTATTGGTTTATGCTTTTGTACGAGTACGTACAAAATTTGTAATTTTTCCCCGAAATGTAAGAGATTATAAATGTATGTACATATATATCGGAATATTATATATATATATATATATATATATATATATAATATATATATATATATATATATAATATATATCGGAATTTATTAATACCTTAAGCACTTATCTTTTTGGAGATCATATATATATATATATATATATATATATATATATATATATATAATATATATATATATATATATATATATATATATATATATATATATATATATATATATATATATATATATATATATATATATATATATGATCTCCAAAAAGATAAGTGCTTGAGGTATTAATAAATTCCGAAAATTGTCTTTTCACATCATTTGCAGTATAAACTTTAATATTTCAACGAGATAATTAAATTTAATATCCAACGAGTCAATGAAAATCAAACAGAAGAAAACCGCCCTCAAATTACAACCGAGTTAAACAAAGATCGCTTGAAGAAATAAGTATAAAAGTAAAAGCCTGGCTCATATCCAATATGAAGACCATTAAATTATCTTCCTATTCCTTTTATTTTTCTTTTCAGTTATTCTCGCAACACTGATATTATTTTCCATTTTCCAAACAAAAAATTCTTCTTAACTTAAGGATACTTTTTAAGCTAAAATAGAGTTAATAAGCTATTATTGGAAACAGTAAATTTAACGTTCCCTTAACCAAAATTCTTTGATAGTTAAAATTGGAAAATAAAATTTCTATTTATATAATTAATATTAATTGAGCTAATGATTGACATAAATTGTTAAAATATTTTGAAATTAATTGTAGTTACCTAATAATTCCCAAAATAATCCTATTATGTCATTTATTGGCTTAAAAACTGTAGGTAATTTAAAAAATCTTTTAACGCATTTGCTTGCCCAAAAAGTGATTAAGACAAAAAGATTGAACGTTTGATTTACTTTCTTTTTTATTTATTTATCGATATAATAACGTATGTATATTTTATAATAATTTTATGAAATAAACGAACTAAGTATCAGTTATGTTTACTTTAAGCGGGTTAGAATTATACCGGGGTTTCGAAGGAATTGTTTTGAGTGTTGACTTTACTTCTAAAATCAAACCCCTGTTTTTACTAGGAAACCTCATTCTTATTATCTATCTGATAATAAGAAAATTTCTTGTTTGTGAAATACAGAACGATTTGTGTTTATTTTGTTATCTTATTCCCTTATTGAATACATTAAATGGAATTAAACTCTTTTAAAATAAGATAAAATGAAAAGTTTCGTATGCAAAAATGGTATACGTTGAATAATAAAATCAGGATTTTTTACCTATGACCGATCAGTTACTCTAATTTCATTAACCTTGAGATCTTCATTAACCTCATTAAAATTTTAAAAAATCGGAAAATCATCCAATTGAGTTGAAATTTGGTTCAAGTGTATACCCTTAAGTAATAAATAAGTACACTGAGTTTCGTTTTAATATGATAAGTATATTCATGATTTTTGGTGGATAATAAAAGTTAAGCAGCATCGAGCGTGGTTAGAGCCTAGATGGGTGACCGCTGGGAATGAAAAGAATCTATTTACTATCTGAAGACGTATTGTAGTATAAATTTAACGACTTGTATATTCTGATGACGAGCTGGGATGATAAGCGTAGCGAATCCGATGTGGAGAGGAAAAGTTCCGAGGTACCCCGAACCCGATTTTTTTAGTTATAGATACGAAGCGAAGCCCGTATAGCGAGGAAGAGTTCGGAGGAATACTGTACCACATTGCTAAAAGCATCTGTATACTTGTACCAGA
>JACMZG010001870.1:31522693-31961557 GCA_018340805.1 Microvelia longipes
TTATTAACATACTGAAGGACTCACTCTCTATTATCTAAGGACTATAACTCTGCTCCAATGAGCAGAGTTAAATTCCGCCAATATTTTTTAGTTTCTTATGGTTAAGATGAAGTTTATGTATCTTTCCTTCCATGCTTGTTGTCGTTTTCATTGTTGATTCTTCTTTGATATCATTGTTTTTCAGCATCAAAAACTGAAGCATAGGGAAAAATGAAAAAAAAAAAACGTTTTATTGTAATTCTAAATAAAACTTTTAAACTTTTAAACGAATGCCCCATGAGGATAACATCTAGGCGATGAAGCACTCTTACCATTGATATAGGACTTTTAGGAATGAATTTATAGTAAACCTTCTAACTTTAAACTCCTCCCTTTTTATTTCTCTTTGTTTTTGTAGTTTTTTAAGTTTTGTTTTCTGTTTTCTGAAACGAAATTTTATCCAAACTTTCAGATTTACCCCCTGATATCTTTTGTATCGATAGGAAAATTGAACGAAAATAGTTTTAGATAAGTTGAGAATAAAGTTTAAAACTTTTAAAAGTTTTGTCATGTTGAATCTCCAAGGAATTCTTTTATCTTAGATTTCTCAATTTTCACTAAATGGATGAAAATTCAACGTTCTTAGTTTTCTAAAATGTCTAGCTAAAAATTATGCATTTCTTTTCTGCATTTCATGAAAGGAATAAATATGAAAAAAAGCAACTTAACTATGTTTACTTATTGATAGGTAACCTAAAATGATTGTTGTAGAGTGCGCATAAATGGTCCCTCCATTTCTTCCAAAAATTATTATTTCTTTACATATGTAAAATACAAACATTTGATTAAAATTGTGTGTATATATATATATATATATATATATATATATATATATATATATATATATATATATAATATATATATATATATATATATATATATATATATATATATATATATATATATATATATATAATATAAATATCCTTGATATTAGCTCCTAGAAATACAATTGGTATTTTTGAAATGATGAAATAGTACTGGTAGAATAAATGTTCATTTTATGGCAATGATTATGTTTGATGTTAATCTATCGCGACTCGTAGATTATTAGTCCTTTAAATCGTAAATAATATTTAAATATTGAAGGTAGATACGAAATTTAGTTAGAATATGATATAATCTGGAGTGATTTTTTAATGTCTCACTAGTCCCCCATTATCAATTATATTGCAATCATGAGAACTAACACACATTCTTATAATAATATTATTGACATTTCATATTTATTTTGTCGTGATTATAGGAGTTATTGTCGTATTTTGTCTGTTATCAGATTGTAAGGCAGCGCTTAGATTCTTTTACTGATAGGATACTTTATTTTTATTATAGTAGATAATGAAGCTAAGATTAATATATGGCAAATGTTATTTGCTTAGAGCCTTTGTAACCTTGTTGCTATTTATCTTTTTTATACCCATTTTGTTACCCAGGGTATTCACTGCCCCGGCTATTTTTTACCAATTATAATTACTTTATGTATTAGACTACTAATATTATCTTCGATATCATCTATTCTACATTATATACACTGTCCTCAGAACAGTCTATATAAATGGTTATTCTTAACTAGGATAAATTTACTAAAGGGGTCTCAAACCCCAAAATAAAATTATTAAGATTTTAAAACCAAGATATCATGCGATATTTATAAACATTTCTCCTCTAATAGGAGGGGAAATTTTCCTTGTTTCAAGTTAGGGACTAAGTTATGAATTCAGACCGATAAAATACTAAAACACATCTAGTTATCTTAATATTTTTGTCATGATAAATGTCTTGAAATTTCACTTGATAATTTATAATGGTAATAACTTTCCTTATTTTGATTTAGACATTTATGAACTTTGTGGGATAAAATCCAGAAAAAATGGGAAGGAGATATTGGCAAAATATTACCCTTTTTTTCTTTATATTATAAAATGTCTTCAATATTGTTTATTTGGTTAAATTATTTTCAGATGATAAAGTTTTTTTTAAAAACTTTATCATATAAATTTTAAATGGAATTGTCATTGGTTTAGTAATAAACCTATAAATAAATTAAAATTGTACTTAATTGAATGAAATATGAATGAAAAATCGATGTCTGTAATTTTATGCATGTAAGGACATGATAAAATGTTGTAAATCTTTTATCATTTTAACTTTTTCTCAACTTAATGTTTTTATGTAGAAAACGTAACAATTATTCAAAGTATTTATCAGTAGGCAATTTATCTTTTCAATAGAATCAACCTAGTATTATTTATAGTAGGTAGCATAGATATAGATGCGCTAAAAGATTGAATAAATATTAAAGTCAGTATGAGAACTTTTAGCTGTATCACTTGAAAATTGAACAAAATAAGTATGAATAAAGTCATTATGAGACCTTTTAGTTGTATCACTTGAAAATTGAACAAAATAATTATGAATAATTAAACTGTTAAAATTTATAAAACAATTACCTCTTTAGTTAAGGAACTAAATTTATAAAAATTTTAAAAGTTTATCATAGGATGTTAAGTCGAATACTTCTTCAAAATTTACTATCAATTCAGTATAGCTATTCCCTTATTATAAATTATGCAAAGGCTTAAATTTGATAGTGGACTCTAATGCTGTTCTATCTTCCAAATCAAACCTAGTACACATATACTTGCTTCTTTAGCCTTGCCCCTTGTCTTGTTGTTAGATCAATATTTGTTATAAAAATTTCAGAGACAACATCAGCATTTAAACTTCCTTTATATTTCTTATTTTTTTGCTCTTTTTTTATTATCTTTCTTGGATTTTCAGTATAATTTATTACTTAATTTGATATTACTAGTTGGGTTCAATTATATTATTTCTGTTCAATACTTATAGAATATATAAAATTGGTTGACCCCTAAAAGTTAAGGCAAGAAATATTTTTTCTTTTAGCGTATTTCTTTTGAAAAAAAAAAATCAACGATGAGATGGCACTTGGGGGGTTCCACCCAAGAGATTGTGCAAAATCCGTTTTAGACGTCCTCAACCACGAAAACATGCATGAAGTTCATGAAGGGTTCATGAAGGGGCGGGGCCGGCCACTTAAAAAGTGACTATTTAGTATCAAATAGTGAATTAAAATAAATCTATTGCATTTACTTTTATTTAGTGTCAATTATTGAGTGACGATAATTGCCATATCGTAGCTAATGCAGCTCTGATCGAGCTAAGCAACCTTGATTGCTTAACTATACTCTTGTCTTGATTCATACATCGGATCATAATCGTCGTGCTGATTCATATTTGAAGAAGTTTTGTAAATATTTACTTTTTTACAAACTAGTTTATAATCTTGTTACTAGCAATCATTTTTTATACTTATATTTACTGTATGTATATATATATATATATATATATATATATATATATATATATATATATATATATATATATATATAAGTGTGTAGTGAGTGTGTGAATGTATCTTTTAAACGGATCAGTAGTTTTAAACCAAACTTGATAAGAGAATCAAGCTAGGGGTGGACTCGAATCCTATTGAAAACCAGGCTGTTGTGATGTCATTAACTTGGTTTGACGTCAAAGTTAACATTTTTCGTCAAAATAAAAGGCTATTTGTATCTATTTTGGGGCACTGAATGAAATAAAACCGTATATACATGTGTAAATACCTACTAAGTATAAAACTGTTCATGAAAGGAAAATAACCAGAGTTATGTCCCATTTAATATAAGATATTCAAGAATAAATGTATAATTTAAACTAATGTTAATAAATCCAGGGGGGAGAGGCATATGTTTTTCTTTTGGCTGTTAAAACTACCTGTTATAAAATAATAAGGGTTAGTTGATCTTGGAAAAGGTTTAGACATGTTTAGGAGAGCACTAGCTGTAAAATAGTGTCAGGCGAGAGTTTGGTGGGAAAAGCACTCGGTTTTATTGAGTTCCTTAACAGACGACTTTGCAAGGCTGTGTTTGGATAGCAATATACTTTCCTAACCAAAAGCACGAGGGAAGAACGACCTTAGTTCCTCTCTCTATCTTGCAAATATTTCAAATTAAAACCCCTTACACAGTTTCAACATTGTGTCATTTTTAAACTCTAAAATGAACAGAAAAAATATTGAATATTTTAAGTATTCTAGAATTTTTCCTTTGAAATTAAATATTTATAAGCGTTAAATTTGCTAATATAGTTCACTCCACTCCAGGAGCTTTTTCCTAGAAAACGTTTAGAACCTCAAAATGGCTTGAAACATGGTTTTAATAATAGGGTATGAAGAATTTTAAAAATTAAATTCATTCCTTATTATCAACTAAATTATCAGGCTTACCTTAATTGACCTATTAAGATAAGACAGTAGTAAGTAGTAATTTAAAAAATTTTTAAAATACTTAATAAGATTTTAATCAAAGAAAATTAAAACGAACAACGCTATACGACTGGTACTTTATATATATATATATATATATATATATATATATATATATATAATATATATATATATATATATATATATATATGTATGTATGTATGTATGTATATGTGTGTGTGTGTATACTTTATAGTATATTATTTGATATCGCGCATAAAAACACATTATTTCTAATTTTTGGGAAAAATGCATTTTATTTTTTAGTTTATTATGCAATTTAAATTATCAGTGTTCTTTTCATAAAATAAACTTTTGTTGAATTAACATCGCTTTTAAGAATACAATTTTATCTTTATACCTTGCTATGTTTTAAGGGATACGTATTCAAGAAAGTAATAATATTACTTTATTAGTTTAATTATAAGATAGATAAAACTGTTTGGGTGAGACATTTTTTTTTGTAATATTAGGAAATAAAGAAAGACATACTGCATTTTGAATTAAATATTTCTAAAAAAAGGCAAGAAAATAGAGCAGAGTAAACTTTCACAATAGTTTCCTTAGCCACTTTCTGTGTTGGTTTACATTTTCGGCTAGGTGTAATGAAAAGTAGATAAAGGGAGTGAGGATCTGTTTAAAATTTTATCTCCTATTCGGGGTTTCTCCAGTTACTCCAAATAAACCGTCTTGGGGATACACTTATTTCCTAGAAATTCTGTGAAATTGGTTACCTTCCTTTATTCTACAATTTTTCTTCTGTTTTATTTGCAGCTGTTGCTTCCCGTTTCCCTTATTAATGATTTGTTTCCTGACATTATCTAGGATGATTTAACTTTATTTAAGATCGTACGAGGTATCATAAAAATCTTACTGAGTTATAGCCAGGAAATGGGAGCGATGTAGCTAAGATTATGTAAAAAATATGTAGACATTTTTTCTAGACATTTACAGATTGTAATTAAAATATAAAGATTCAAGCTCTAGCAAAGATCTTGCTGCTTAGCTTGAACTATTATAGATACTTATATACTTAAATAAAAGATAATACATTTACTGATGTGACAACTATATGTGTAATAATTTAGACAAAATTCCTGTTTTTGATTATTTTTAAAAACACTAACAGCTTAATTTATTTTCAGGTAGTATCGAAGCAAAGAAGAGGCGAGAAAAGGTGACGAGAGGTGGATATACAAGTACCTCATGAAATCCTGGTGCATACTACTCTCATTTTTATATGCAGCCAACATTTCAGCAGGTAGTCTTAATCACATTTAAAGTATTTTATTTAAAAAAAGCTCAGAAGCCTATGAGATCTAAAGGATACATTTTATTGTTATTAGAAAATGCTATTAGAAATAGCAACTAATGGTTATTAGAAAATGGTTATTATTGGCGAAATTGGTTACCTTCCTTTATTCTACAATTCTTCGGAAAACCTATTAAATATGGTCGGACAATAAATTTCGAGTTAGAGGTTGGTATTGATTTAATTTTTTGGGACTTTAAGTTGAATAAAGTTGGTTTAAAGAAGTTAAAAGTACTCAAAGCCAGGGTACCCAGGTTTGAATCTCGGTTCCGGCGACAATTTGATATTGTTATATTTACAGTATAGTTCAACTACAAATAATTCTGGTAGGAAGGTCAGACCATCTTTAATTCTTATTTTTTCTTTTGAATTCCCATTCAGATTTGTTATTTGCATCCTACATAATTCTGTTCTTTCTTTTAGATTTGAGCAACCTAACTATTGAAGATGAACCGTTAGATCCACCATGTTCAAATTACAGACCGGGTGAAGAAGATTTATATGGACTGGACTTAATTAGTAGATTTAGACTTGATAGCACATTACTATTACCTGGTGTATCGAGGGTTAGAGGTTCAAACCCAGTTCAGACAGCTTATAGAATAGAAAAACATGCTGCACTTACAATTCCTACGAGGTAAGATTACTATGAAATGTTTCTCATGAGCTTCAACTACTTATTATTTAAGGCGTCGTTGCTTTTATATTAGAGAAGAGCAGCAACAATAAGAGAGTCAAGCAGTCATATTAGTGTGGTAGTCATATAGTGAGTCATATTGTGTTGTAACTTTCATCCGGGTAACTCTTTCTTTATTCCTCCCTTCACGGTCCAAAATATTAGTGGAGGGATAAACCTGATTTATTATAGTATAACACACGGCTAAAATCAATTGACAGAGCGGGAAAATACTGTTGAGAAACCAATAAGGGTGAACTGACTTGAAAATGAGGGCGTGGTTTACCTTCAGGACTAACCTCATCAGCTCCCTCGCATTATTTTCCCACCCTGTCAACTGATTTTAGCCGTGTTTCGTATTATACAAATAAGTAATTTAAATTTGTTTACTAAATAAATAAAGCTTACTTAAATAAACCAATCATGCAAATACATTTAACAACAATTAAAATAAAAGGTGGAGACTCGTTCTCTTGTTGTTTACATTGTTACATCTTAATCTTTCTTCTTAGTACTAAATTTTTTTCGGGCAGCTGTAAAGTAGGCCGCCATCATTAAAAAAATAAGGGAAATGCGTTTTTTTAGTGTCGGCGACAGTAAAAGAGTTTTTTACTGTCACTAGTGAAGTTCCTCAAATGTCCACTAAGTGGGTGCTAGTAGTTTACTAGAAAGTTATAATATTACCTTCCTTGTTCTTCTTAGTTTTTTTTGTTTATTAAATAAATAATCGAACGGTTTTGTTAACCAAGTTTTGTTATTTTCGAAAAGTAAATTATTAATTATTTATTATCAAGTGTTTAATAATTATGGATAGTGTTTCAGACATTGAAAATACGCCGCTAAAATTGAAACTTTTGGCCAACGAGGCGATCAAAAGATGTGTAGCGGCGATGTTGATATATTATACTGTTTTTCTCTAAATAGTTGTTAACTATTACTACACACGCAAAAATAGTATATGCTACAGCTACACAACTGGGAAAGATTTTTTTTCTCGGCTCCTTTTACTGTCTCGCTTTTTTCGACAGCGAGTATAATCGCCACGGTGAAAACAGATCTTCTTCAGTCTTGTAACATAATGTACTATTATATATAATGGTGAATTTTTTTCTATTTAAGACCTATTTCTCTACGTTTTTAATCTTTTCAGAGATGTTTTTCCTGGAGGATTACCTGAAGAATTTTCATTAGTTATGACAATGCGTCTTCGCAAAACTGTTCGAACACCGTGGGATCTTGTACTAGTACAGGATCCTAGAGGAAGGACACAATTCTCAATAACTCTAAACCCTAGGAGAAGATCTCTTGAGTTTTCTATGCCTTCTGGATTACCATCAAAACAGCTGGCAACTGCTGTTTTCGACAATGCTAATAGGGTACGTTAAGTTATCACTATAGTTATTTAATTTATTTACCATAAATAGATAAATTTGTTGAAAAAGTCGCGGAGGGGGATTTAGAATTACACGATTCTTCGTTTCACTGCGTATAATTATGCTTACTAATTGTATCTGCTCGTAGCTTCTACCTACAAGATGTAGTTTCCTGCCTTGTCGGGGTCGTTTAGTGGTCAGTCAAGAACCTTCTCTTTCATTACGAAGGTCAAGAAATTTAAAACTAGCTATTGTAGTTCCTGAGATGAGAAATCGGACAGACAGACGCTCGACAGAAAGTATAAGGGTTTCGAAGATTATCTTCGAAACCCTAATAAGAAATGATTGCGAACTTAGTTATTACTTTTTTAAGCACAACTGTCAGCCTTTCATCCGATTTTATTTTTACAGAACCAACCCCGATGCACCAAAAGGCTCTTCACAGACATTTTATGAATTTATTTAATTTTTTAATTTATTACTTATCTTCTTTTTCGTGCAAGTAAGTATTATCCCCAGTTAGGACATTAGTTAAGTAAATAATAAACTTCTTGATTACTTAGAAAATGTTTAATACAAATTTTAAGCCCTTGATATTTTTAATTAAACATTCCCACTTTACTAACCATTAGTGTGCTAATTACTTGGCAATTTTAGCCTAATTATTTTCTCAAGTAATTTTACTGCAAAATAACCAAAGTTATCTTTATTCAGCTGTTAAAAATTAGAATAAAAGAAAGAAGAAAATAGATTAAAGAGAAGTATTATTTTACGAGACAAAAATTGTAGGTTATTTATTTTTTTATACCCTTTACAAAGAATCTCTGTATTAAAGAGATGGGACACAAAAAGACAGGACAGGAGTTTTTCCTTTCTGACACAATAAAGAAAAACTTAAACAGAACAAGCTTTTGAAAAAATAAAATAATAGCTTTACAAAAGAATAAAAATTCTATTATATGAGGTCTGATGCTAGACCAGGAATTTAACAGCCCCTGGGTGTAAGCCCGTTTTTTCTTTATTTATTTATTTTTTTATTCTTTTAAGTCCAGACTCCCATGAGATGTATAAGAACAGACATTGACCCAACTCTGCTTAACTGAAAGCATTAAAACCATTTTTACGGTACTGTATTTTATGTAATGTTTTTATGTGATCGTAATTTTATGCATAACATTACACAAATATACATATATAAAAACAGAATTTATATGAATATTCCTGAAATAATTTATATTTCAACCCGTTTGTTGCAAACATCTCAAAAATTTACGCTAACCTTTATTTATAAATGAACATTTACTTTCAGTGAATTTTTATAAAATAATTACACTAATAAGGTTCATCAAATGCGGAAGTGGAGTGGGTTGGGGGGTAAAGTTCTAATCCATTCAGCCTCCTGATATTAAAATTGATACCAAAATTTCTCTCTCTTTATATATATATATATATATATATATATATATATATATATTATATATATTATATATATATATATATATATATATATATATATATATATATGTACAATTTTTAGCGTTACCCTTCCAACTATGAATTATAAACAGAAAAGCTGAGCAAACACTAGATTGCTCTGCTAGGTCACGTTTTTACGCTGTATATTGTGTGATTAATACCAAAATTTCTCTCTCTTTATATATATATATATATATATATATATACAAAGGGACGCATTTTGTATTTTGCTGGCGGGCGCTTTGCGAGCTTGCTATGCTACTGTGTAAAAACAATACTTTTCCTAAAAGTAAAGAAAAGAAAAAGAAGGTGCTACATTCATATCGGATCAAATTATTTATGATGCTTCATGTAATTTAATTACTAGAATGTTGAAATTAGAGGACTTAAAAGTAATCGTAGTTATACTTGGAACATAACTCGGTATCTCTTGATAGTAATATTTTCAATTAATTTTACAATCTTTCTATTAAATTGAATTTTAATACAAGTTTCTTCGTATGTGGTATTAAAATGTAAATTTATATGTTTAAAAATGATTTATATTTAAATCTCAAGCTGCTATGTTTAGAGATCTTCTGCACTTAAATCATGCGGAATATAAATATCGGGGGATAAATCGGTTATGGGGTACCTCGGAACTATTTCTTAAAACATCAGGATCGCTACGCTCATCCTCCATACTTCAGACACGTTTCGCCCCTCCTTAAATAGTCATCCATTCTGGTACTGACCACGCTCGATGCTGCTTAACTTTTATGATCCCAAAAAATCATATGTATACTTGTATTGAAAAGAATCTTAATTATTACGTAATGGTTTACACTTGTACCGAATTCAAACTCAATTATATTATTTTCCTATTGCTACAATTACAGTCTATCGTTTAGTTTAAAAATCCCCAAGGTCATAAGTATTTTGGGGATTGACCAATCAGAGAAGCCGCTGCCAACCTCTCACTTAAAAAGAGAAAAACAAATCCCTATACCACAATAACCGCTGTAGGGGAAAAAACCTTCTTCCCGGCAATCGTTCGCTTTGTTTGTGGTTCTTCTTTTGTTTACATCGTTTTGAAAACTACTTTCAAATTAATCTTAAAAATGATATTTTAAAATAAAACTAAACAAAAGAAATGTAAAAAAATATCGCCAAGAAAATACGGGTAAAATAACCTAATTTGTTTACATAGTTTTTTTCCCGCTTTCTTCTTGCAGGGATTTTTTTTTCTTAAGAATCAGTGGTGTCTAAACTGACCTGTCAAGATTTTTAAACCTAACGATAGACTGTATTTAAAAAACGTACATAAGTCCTTTCATAAAAAATTGAACTAATGCTGAAAATGAGATGAAAATTGGTACTTATGTTAGTCTTATACATGGCTACATGCGTGTAAAACTTCAACCCAATCGCAATATTATTCCGCGGTTTCATAACTATTCTAAATTTTTGCTGAGTAATTTTCGCCGGAAATAATATTTTTTGGATAGCCTAACTCCAGGTATAGACTAATATAGCATAAATACACTGGGAGCTACGATGATTACAGACAGACGATTTAGTAAAAACTATGCAGGAGTTATTAAATAGACCTATAACGGATAATTTCGGTGACATCCCGGTTTTGAATTTTCACTTTTCTTATAAACCTACTGTATAAATGAGGAAAACAAGCTGTGACGTTACTGCTCAGTTTATTAAATATATACTAAAAACTTAAGCGAAAATTGAATTGATTAGCTAGAAAGCGCGTCTTTCAAAGAAAAATCACCCGGCTTGCGGTCTTTTGTGCTAAATGTATCAGGTGAAAGTGTTTCTTAAATTTTCTACTAATTAGAGTTTTGTATAATTCTATTCTACAACACATTGCAGCAATCTTTATGATGATAGGGTTTAGTAGGTCAAAGTAAATATATTCCAATGTTGAAACGATAAAAACTGCATATGTATGCGAAATTTGAAAAAGAGAATCAATTTCCTAAGCTTAGAAAGAGGTTTGATTTTTATAAACATAAGCTGAAAAAAAAAACTATTTTAAAAAACTCTTAAAAAGTAGTAGAGGGAGAATAAGTTCTGTTTGAAATAATTCATACAGAAAGGCGCCCTAAGGGTGGATATGTCCCAAATATTTTCCTCGGACCTCACTCTTAAATAATTCAAGTTGGGTCCTAAAATCTCCTCCCTATGTGCTTTGTATGTGTGATTCCTTCTATATTTTATACGCTTATTGAATTATCCCATACTGTCATGTGCGATGTAATTATTTTATGTTTTGGTTAAGCCTTTTTATATTCAATAATAATCTTACCCACATTTTTATGTATTTTCTTAGGTTTCTAGAAAAACAGATTTCCATTTAGTCTAGTTATGTAGAGATTTTCCTTAAAGATATTTTTATACATTTGTCTACATAAATATGATTTATTATATACATTTCTTTGCGGTACTTACAGAGTGCCTGTATATTTATTATTTATACATTTGTTATTAACTCTTTGACTAAGTTAATTAAATACATGTCATTTCACGAAACGAAGTATGAATATAATAATAAAAGTGTTTAAATCGGGCTGAAATGTTGTATACATATATTACTATGTATAGTTAACACAAATACGAAGTTATATTATATTATCAGCATTAGTTCCGGAGTTATTCATTGGCATATATAACAAAATGTAAATAATTCACGTTTTTTGACTTAGTCAAAAAACATTTAAAAATTTTATTAAATCGAGGGAGGACGCCACGTATACAAGCGGATACGCTTGTATACGGTTAACAAGAAGCCGATGGCCTCTTGTTCATCAACGTTATCACGAAGTATGCTTTTTTTATTAAATTTCTTTGTTTTGACTACTATATGAGATATGGCAAATCACTAGAATTTAAAAGGAATATTCAATGTCACATCTCAAAATGAAGTTTATTTTGATTTTTAATAACAGAATTTCTATAAAAATACACTAACATATTAATTAATAATTTTTACGACGATTATTTACCATGCATGATTTCTTACTAATTTGTAAAACGCAAAATCTGAAAATCATATAATTATACAAATATCAATAATATTAATAACAGCTATATTTTCTAAATAAAATATTATTGTTAAATAATATTTTTTCATAAAATGTTTTCTCCATCAACTATTTCTATTCTATTTCAACATTAAATTAATATGACAGGATCATTTCTAGTTATTGAACACGGAAGTTTTTTTTTAACTCACAAAATTACTTTAATTCTAGTTTTAAATGTAGAAGCGGCGGAGGAGATTTCAAATAAATTGATTTATAGCTATTTTCAAGCTGTTTAAATGAAGTTAGGATATAAAATATTTCGAATATAAAAAAATATGTAGAACAGTTTGTCAATATATTAGTATTAGACGAATATTGTTTTGACTGTTGTATAGAAATGATGATTTATGGTAACTGCATTTTATAATGCTATTAATTTAAGTACCATAGTATATCATGTCTTCTATATTATAACCTCCTTTTCATTTGTTTAATAATCTTTATAGTATAATGGTCATCGCAGAGTTGTTTCTTTTTACTCTATGCACTTTCTGTAGTTTCATAAATTTAAATTTATTCGGAGCTATATTGTCTATTTTTTAAACCTTATATACAAGCAAAACTTATAATATATATATATATATATATATATATTATATATATATATATATATATATATATATATATATAATATATATATATATATACATTTATATTTATTTTTAATAAAATAAATAATGAGTAAATGAAAATATAATAATTATACAGCGTTAAGTTTTGAGCTCATTAAGGTTTTTCCATTTTTACCGTCTTGCTTTTGTCAATTTTGCAATACATGCCACGGATATGATTCAGACTTAGAAATCGAAACGATAGCAACTTAAATTTTCTTATCGAATAATCTTAACTTCTAGACATGTCGCCCACTTACGAAAAATACCATTTTCTGATATAATCGGCATTAACTAAAAAAAGATTTGATAAAATTTAAACTTAAAAAAAATCTACTAAATGGAAATTTTTTTGTCTTACTATTTACTTCTAAAATGTCATCACTTATATCACATTATTATACTTTTCGTGAATTTAGTTTTATCATGCTAAAGAAAATTGAAAATATGATAGATTACCCTGTGTATGATATTTTATGTATTCATTTTTTCACTTTTTTTTATTCTTATGTATATTTTACTTTTCATATACTAGAGATATTGGGTTCATACATTTATGTGATAGTGTGAGTAAATTATAGAAGTCATAGTACTACCTACATAAGGTGAAAGCTAATAGTGTTTAGTCACGCAAACTACAGGCATAAACCTTTAGACCAAACCTATTGCAAAATCCCTAAGGTTAGATGTTTTAAACCAAAAGTCTGTTTCCCCCAATACCTTAAAGACCCTAGCAAAAAGCATTGTACTAAATACATAAAGCAAAAAAACACAAGAAGTTTCTTATCAGTACTTGCACAGACTTAACACCAAGAGGTTATTTTAATATTAACAATATATTCAAGCTTCATTAACATTTAAACGTTAGAACCCTTGCTAGATTAGAATTTTCTTCTTTCTTCACACATCTTAACTTGCCAGGAAAAGTTGGATAAAGTAAGAAATAAATTTTATTAAATGAATAAATTAACAGATAAATAAAGTAAAGTATATGAAGACAAGTAAAATAAAGTAAGTAAGTAAAGTATAGATTATAATATATACAATGGTATATGATATTATATGGCATATAATATACTATTATGCTACTTTATATTATGGTAAAGGCAGTAAGTATAATAGATGTGTAAAGTAAAATAATAAATGATGGATTAAGTAAAAAATAAATCTTAAAAGAATTTAGTCTTAAGTGGCTTATAAGAAATCTGTAGCTCAAAATTCATTAAACTTATTTAAATAAATTTGAATTGCTCTGAAATAAAATTAGTTAGTTATAGTTATACATTTATTGAATAATATATAGTTTATACTTATAATGATTTATTTAAAATAGAAGCAAAAGTAGTAGTTGGCTGTTAATGTGGTGTAATTAACTAGTTTTTGCAGTATTTAGTACTATATTATGGTATTAAATATTATTGTCAGAGTTAAGTTTAAGTTTTATTATGTTTTATTTATGTTTTATATTTTCCTCATTTATACTATGTAGGTATATAGGAAAATTATTTGGAATAAAAATCCAAAACTAGGATTTTAACTGAATTATCCATTTCAGATGTTTCTCTTGTATTAAAAGGTATTTCTAAGACCTTCTGAGTGGTTCCACAAAGTTGTCTGTCTGTATGTGTGTGAGTATCTGTTTTCATCTAAGTTCCTATATGCTTGATAGTTGACACTTGACACACAAATCAATATTTAGGTGTAGTTGAGCAGTGGGAAAACATTTTTTATGATGTCATTAACCGGCAATAATGGGTAAGCAAAATTTTTTAAATTTAGGTAACATAAATCAAGGAAAAATTTGTCGATCAGTTTGAAGCAGCATTGAGTGTGGTCAGTGATGTACGGGTGACCGCTGAGAATGAAACGGATGCTTTTACTATCTAGGACTTTGGATTTATCGCCATGACAAACGAAGCGAGTCTGAAGACATGCTGCAGTATAAATTTGGCGATTTGTTTATTCTGAGGACGAGCGAAGTGAGTCCGAAGCAGGGATGTTGAGCTTAGCAAATCCGATGTGATGAGGAAAAGTTTCGAGGTACCCTGTACACAATTTTTTTTCATGAGTCCAGCACTTTGATCTATAATGAAGACTTACAGTCTTTTGGGTTTTGTTTTATTACATCAATTCACCAAAAATCCGAAACCGAGATTTTATCTGAGTTATTCGTTTAAACTACAGCAAAGTTTTATCTTTCTGTGTATGTGTAACCCATTACGGAATAATGTAAGTAAAATGCTAAATTGATTTCTTCAATGTTAGAAAAAGTATTTTTTAAATTAACAATAAAAATGCCACAGTAGGAATATGTATAAAGGGTGCATAAACTATTTCCAAGAGGTTGGTTACATTTAGGGTTTATATAGTTCAACACATGTCCTGTCCCTGATTTTTAGCATGGTTGAGTTTTAGTTTTACTCTCCCACCCTCTTTGTTCTTTTTGCATTTTCTATTTTCACTAGTTTTCTTAATAAACAAAATAGAATATCGGGAATAATTGTATGCAGAGATTTCAGTTAAGTTCTCTATATAACCATGCCTAGAGAATTTACGATGTAGAATCAATTTAGCTTAAACTATTGTAATATTATGTTTTTTTTTTCTATTCTGGGTTTCAACGTTATTGTCCCAGATTAAATCCCTTTTTATCCCTTACTCATGTACCTCAAAAACTAAACTAATTCTATTTTCCTCGGCAAAGAATAGACAAGCTTATTGAATCTAATTTAAAACCGGAAACATAGGTATCCTTTTATTCTTTAGCTTAATAAAAGTATCCAAGTACAACCTTAATGCGACTAAACCCCTTAAAAGAAAACTAGAACGAAAATACCTAATTAAAATTTTTAATTAAACATCTAGTTTTGTGCTCTCATGTTCAGGAGAGTATTATAATAAATTTCAATGTACCTTTACTGTATAATCAGTGAATTTTTAATATTAAATAAAAAAATCGGATACGTGGTACCTCGGAACTTTTCCTCATCACTCGAATTCGCTACGCTCGTCCTCCCAGCCTTGGACTCTTATTAGCGGTCACCCATACAGCCCTGACCACGCTCAATGCTACTTAACATTTATGTAAAGCTATACATTTGAAACTTTGTGCTAAATTTCAACTCATTTAATTTATTTTCTGATTTTTTACAATTTTTTAAACAACGTACACAAAAAGTTATTCGATTAAAATTGAACTAATGCTGATAATGCGATGAAACTTAGCGCATACGTTAGCCTTATACATAGCTACATGCGTGCTAAATTTCATGGATCGCATAATTTTTTTGTGTTTTACGATTTTTCGAAACTTTTGCTGAGTCATTATAGCGGGTTAATAACGTCATATTAAAATTATTTTCCGGATAGCACAACTAAAGCGGTAGATTGATTTTTGTACAATGCTTCAACTCTCTAGCATAAATACACTAGGAGCTACCATGATAACAGACACACACATACAGACAGTACTTTGCGAAAACCACTCAGGAGGCCTTAAAACACCTAAAACGGATAATTCCGGTTTCGGATTTTTTTGCAAACACAATACTTTTCCTATATACCAACGGTATAAATGAGAAAAATTAAACAAGACGAACTCCCTTCCCTCTGTAACCAAGTAAAAAACATCGGGAACTCGGCTTCGCCTCGTCAGTCAACTTTTATTTTTCCAGCTTTGGCTTTACTTTAACTGTAAATTTGATTAGTTAATCCTCTTCTTTGGCTCGGAACTAAATAAAATAAATTATCAGCCAATTTCAATTTTTCTGCCTAGTGACATAAATAACAATTAGTCAATCATTTTTTTAATGCAAGCTTTACAACCAGGAGTACACTTAAAAATGTGTTATTCACTTTAAATAACAAAAAACCTTAAAAAAACTTTAGAACATTCGTCAAAAAAAGTTATAGCAGGAACTATAGGGTTTACTGGCTTTGTTATAAAAAATAACGTTTCTTCCAGCCCTATACATTATCCAGTGAACAGTTGGTTTTTCTATAACCAAGCCGATTTTAAACGTGGCTCTAGCGTAGGCTAGCTATTTTTCTTTCTCTAAACTGTAAGATAGGAAAGTATTTTTTAGATCCTCCTAAAGAAAGTATAGACTATTATTTCACAAAATAAGATATAATATCTTACAATTTTTTTCTTTTTCTTTTTTCTTAATTTTTATATCTTTTGTTCTTAAGCCTGTAATAAATTTCTCTTAAATATTTTTATAGTTAAAATTAAGAAGCTTTTTTTTTATCAAACTTTATTTGTTTAGTAGCGAAAAAAAGACAAAGAATGAATAATGATTGCATCGGAAAAAAATATCTTTATAATTTACTTGAAAACCTAGAATAACCTCTATAAAATTAAACTTGGACTTATAAATCGTCAATGATAAGTAATAATGAAAACGTATAGGACAAGCAGAAAAATTTGATAAAATCAACTAGGTGTAACTATTGCATAACGAATATATTTTAGTTAGTTTTGTTACTAGTTTTTTAACGTGGAGAAACCTAAAATAAAAGCTCCAATAAGATCCCTTAAATATATTTTCAGTCTATTTTTTTGTCAGTGAAAGACCCTTACGATATAGATGCAATATTTAAATAAATTCCATAATATTTCAAATTTTGTTGAACTTTACTAAGAGGTCAAACGATGTATATAGAAAGATAATAAATAGAAATGTCAATCTTGTTTTTACCCCTAAGCGGCGAGATCTAAAAATCAAACCGTCTGTTAAAATCTCTTAAAATAATGTCATGACCAAACATTGCTATTACTTCAGTTTTAAATGAAAAATATGGCATATTTAAATACATACAAAAAATTATATGTATATTTAATAAAAACTTGTATTATATACATACACGATTTAATCGAAATGTCACGCTGAATCATTTTACTCTTTCTCTATTTATACCCTAATGGCATAGGAAAAGTAATTTGTCTGTACTAAAAATCCGAAACCGGAATTCTACGAGAACCATTTGATTAAAAAGCTTTATAAACCTCCTGAGTAGATTTCACCAAGTTACCTGTCCATGTATGTGTCTAAAATTGTTGCTCGCAGTGTGTCTGCTAGAGAGTTCAAACTTGGTACAAAATCAATTTCTAGATCTAGTAGTATTGTAGGATTTTTCTTTGACATGATTAAAATATAAATTTTGAGATATTTTGGTTCCAACAAGATGGGGCTTCTCCTCATATTAGCCGATCTGTCAGGAAATATTTGGATAAAGTTTTTAACAGAAGATGAATATAATCCCCAAGGCCAGCGAGGACCTCTGATTTGGTTTCAAATCAGAGAATGAAATTGTACAAAGTCGGTACAACCACTAAAATCTAAAAAAAAGTTCCTTTGAAATATAAAAAAAATTATATTTCATTGGGCACCACGGAAATTTCCCTCATCACATCGGATTAGCTACGCTCATCCTCACTACTTCGCTTATTCTCAGAATATACAATCCGCCAATTTTATAGTGTAACACGTTTTCGGACTCGCCTCGCTCGTCCTTAGATTGTAATTACATTAGTTAGTTCGAAATCTCAACCGATAGATACATTTTTGAATGACTATAGCCGTAAACCCTAGTTTTATAACTCAAATATTAAATAATATTGGATATAATAATATCAAATAAAATAATATACGGGTGCCGCCGGTATATATATATATATATATATATATATATATATATATATATATATATATATATATATATATATTTTGTGTGTGCGTGATGTTTGCGAAAAGTCCCATTAGCAAATTTTTCGCTAAAAACTACCTTAAACTAATTCAAAAGATGTCTTATAATTTTGATCTATACCCACGTTTAGTATCTTGATATGGTACACTAAACGTGGGTAAAGATACATCCAATCTTTTGGATGTAGTTATAAAAACTACCTTTAGGATTATCTTGATAAAAAACTATTTTTCTATCCTGGATGAAAATTACATGTTTGTAAGATTATTTTTTACTCACTTTTCCCTACATTTTATTAACGTTTTATCTTATTTTCTGTGTAGGTATTTGATAGAAGTTGGCATAAAATCCACTGGGGAGTGTTTCAAGATAGAGTTGTTCTTCACGTAGACTGCGAACTTCTGGGAGCTCAGTTCTTTACGTCAAGAGGACCTATTGATTATAATGGCAATATTACGATATCAAGACTATCATCGTCTGCTATTTCTGTACCGGTAAGACTTTTTATCATTGCATTGTTGCTTAAACAGGAGTCTGTGGGCCCTTTTATACCGTAAAGGGGACACTCAAGGGTAAAAGATTGAGAAACTTTTACCCTATGGGGGAAAAGTATACTTTTACTATACTTGCAATGTATACAAGTATACAATGTATAAAACTTTTATATTTACAAAAGTTTAAGATCTAATGGCATAAAATATTTCTGATTAATGTTAAATATGTTAGGCCATATAAATTTACGAATTGACAGCGATGCGGTTCAAGAATTAAATCCTGTTCCATATCGTTAAGGATCGTATTCCTTTGAAAAGAGTTATTTAGGTTGGATACACTTTTTTAAATTTATTTAGTAAAGGATGACTACAATTCGATTGTTATTACAGTGCTTATGCTAAAAGTTATATTGTCGTGTCATAATATGGTTGGAAAAATTGTATCATTTGATTTCACTCCATAGCGTTCATTAATAAAGATCATAGAAACTAAAGAGAAAGAGAAATTAAAGACTATTGTAGAGGTACTAATGACCAACGAGTTGAGCACCTCAAAAGTAAATAAATAAATAGAAATTAAATTAAACATTGATAGTACTTTAAATGTATTTAAACTAAGAGATCTCTCAGCCACTGTCTCTTCAACCGTCTAGGAGAATTGTCTGGAATGGTTAGAGAGTAAAGAATCTGAACAAAAAGATTAGAATGATGAAATAGGGATTGATGACGGGATCGGCATATTTCGCGGACAAAGAGTACTTTGAGATCATCGTGTAGGGTTTGGTGGGAAACATAAAATGGAGCATTTATAATTGTTCTAAGGATTTTGGAGTGGAGTGTTTAAAATCTGAGGGAATTGGAGGGTTTGATGATACCCCAGATCTCTGTGTCATAGGCCCAAGCTAGCTTTAGGATCGAATTGTAAATTCGAAGCTTGTTATTCAGAGTCAGCTTGGATTGACGGTCCAGAAGTCTTGAAAGTAGTTTGTAACGTCTTTTCGCTCTTCAGTTCGTTAAGTCTTTGTGTGATAGGCCTATGATATGGATACGCTACTTCAGCAAATATTAAAAATATAACACATTTGTCCCAGAAAAAGTTTGTAGGTACAATGTTTAATACAGAATTTTTATATATAATTTTACAGACAACAATAAATTTAATTTTAAATAAAATATTATTTTAATTTTAATTGATGATCGAGATTACTCCTCTCTGTTTTTAATTATATTTTAAATCTTTTATTTAATTGTAAGTTAAACAATAATTTTCTTATACATAAATTATATTTTGTGAAGTAAGTTTAAACTTTCTTATTATAAAGACTAATTTTTGTTCATCATTATTTGTATGTTTTAGACATAATTATACCCCGAAAATTAGGGGAGAAATATAGTTGCTATATTAAGTAAAAAGTTATTATATATATTTCCTGTTGTGACATTAGAATACATTATATAAAATATATTTTATAATTTAACATTTGTTATAAAAGCATATGTCCCATATAAAAATCGTGGAATCATTTGACTATGGTATATATAAAATCCAAGAAGTAGCATTACGCCATATTTAAAAGCACGATCTAATGTAAACAATCTGGAACATAAAAATCACGCAATTCCTAAATATTAAAAGAGTTAAAACAGCAAAAATTTAGCGAATTTTCATAATGTAGGCCACCTTGCTTCGTAGAACCGCAAAGCGGGCCTTGTAGCGCAATATAGCTATTTTGGGACTGGAATGGTTTGCTAATCTAGGTGAATATACGGGATCTCCTTTTCTAACTACCTTCCTGTCCATTAGCACCATTGAACCCAAAGAAAGTCTTAGAGGTCATCGACTTAAAGGTATACATATATGTATACACATAAAAATGTATTCACATATAAATATGCAATTTGTGCTTCTTAAGATGGTCTAAATGAGCTAAATGGAATTAGCTTGCTATTTACTCTAAGAGAGTTTCAACAATTTTAGTTTTCACAAACAATTGCTTCGTTACTTGCTCCTCACCACTCCATGTGCCATGGTTTGTTTCGATTCGAAACATGCGTAATTCGCAAGAGTGGACACACTCACTCACGCGCACACACACAAGTATAATATATATATATATATATATATATATATATATATATATATATATATTATATATATATATATACATATACATATATATATATATATATATATATATATATATATATATATATATTATATATATATATATATCCCCTTTCGTCATCCAAACAACCTTATGAATGTCACATTTAAATAAAAATTTGCTAAAATTTAAAAGATTATTGAAACGTCCTTCTTAAAAATAATCAAAATTATTTTTATTAGTTTTTAGACAATTTTAGATTTATAAAAATCTCGAATTTATAACTTACATGTAGGCCAGTTTTTTTGCTTTTGATTTATCTGCAGGTTTCTGGTTAAAAAATCTTTTGTAAGCGTAGCTAACATTCGCTTCATAATTTTGTTGATACTTTATATCTCCTTTTTTGTAAGCTATTTTTATTTTTTTTCGGTCGTCGTCACTTAAATATTTATCCAAAAAATATGTATTGGAATTATCAAATTTAAATTCATTGTTCATGAAATAAGAGTAGCCTAAAATCATGTTGTAGGTTTTGAGCTGCAGTCGAAGTAAACTAAAAATAAAAGCATAAACATTAATTGATAATTTTTTGATTGGCACACAATCAAATTTGATTGGCACACAATCAAATTTGATTGGAAACAGCTTCTTTTCTTGGAGACATGTTTTGTTCTTGTCTCTGGTGGATGATGATCCTTAATCCTTCAATATCGAATTAACGTTTGATTTGGAATAGTTATTCAGTGTCCCCTATATGTTCTTACTATTACAAAATATTTCGATATCTAAGGGTTAGCACAATAGGATGACCTTGGGAAAAGCTTGGCTAAAAAGTTTAAAAAGCATTATTTCTGTTGCATTTGTAAAGGAAGGAGTGTTTTTTAAAACACTTCTGGCTTAACCAAATAAATTAAAAAACATACGAACCTAAAATTCTGTCCCGTTAGTTTTAAAAGAACATTTAAGAACAGCGCTGGTATAAACTGATAAAGAATAAACAATAGGTAATATTTTGTGAATGAATCAACCAATACAATATCAGGATACCATATGGCGAATTTGGAAGGTGATCTTCTCACGGAATTCACGCCGTAGGTTTTACATTCGTAGTTATTAACGCTAAGATCGCAAGTAGATACGTGGTAGATTGGTTTAACTTCTTTCCTGTAAATGTAAAAAAAATATTACATATTAAAGCAAGATGTCATATTTTTCAAGCATAAAATGTAGCAACTTAAGGTTTACTATGAAATCTAATGAATTTAGAATAAACAAGGACACCTAATTTAACTTTAACTATTATTAGTTTTAGGTTGCCTCATTAGATATTGGGTCATACATACGTATTTCTAGGGGGTTTTAGAAATGTTAAGTATTACTTTTAGGGTTTTAAGATGGATAAATAAATAATCATACCTTTGAAATGGTCTAAGAGCAGTCATAAACAGTGTAACATCAGTGACCATATCAGAAGGGACAAAATCACATGTTATATGAGGAGCTGCAAAGTTTACTCGTAACACTCCTGATGCCGTTCCAATCGCTATTCCTGTTAGTCCGTTAATATTAGTGCACCATCCTTCTAATGGCTCGGCCAGGGACTGACATACTGCAACAAAGATTGTACCCCTTATACCTCTAGGTTTATAAAGGAAAACTAAAGTATAGAATAATCATAATTTCTGCAGTTATAAACTATTATAATAAACGCTAGCGCGGGGGTCCATAAGTGGAGGGAATTTCCTTAGAAATACTTGCTTTCTTGCTCGCCAATCCAGTTCTTGCTTAGGTTTTCGGTTCACGCTTCATTGTAGGAACAGTAACACTTTTGCTTATTTGTAATTTTTTTGGTTTATCATAGGGATTTTTATACAATAGCTTGTTCAAACTATGCTTGCTTTTGCTTAATGACTTCTGCTCTGCATTTTTGGAGTCATAAAAAGCTCAAAGCTTTCTTGATTAGGAACCTCTAAACCTCTGCTACCATAGATATATAAGAAAAGTATACTGGAAAAGTACAAAGTATTATGAACAGGAGTTCTCTTCGGTAGGACTTTCTCACCTTCACCTAACGTAGTTAGTGGTATGATGAGAGTAAAAGAGTGTAAATAGATGATTGGTGAAAAGGATCTTAAAATATATGGTCTACTTATCAAGGTCTACCTCCTCATACTTCTACTATTTCAATTTTTCTTGTTTAAGCATAGGTTCATTTCTTCATTAACTTTATATTCCTTATTGGTACTTCTCATTAGCATCCATTTTTTGTAGTTTTTGGTAACTTAATTATTATTGATCTATATAGAACTAAAGAATATGTTTTGAAACATTTTAATATTAAACTTAAACTTTACCTACTGAAGGCCTTAAAATAATTATTGGTAATTTACTACCATATTCATATACCATATGTTCAGCCAGATTTTTACTAAAGGTGTAAGTGTTTGGCAATTTATCTAGTAACCTGAAAAAAAAAATAATGGAAAAATGATTAGGTCCTTGAATTAAGATATTAATTAAATAGTTACAAAAAACCAAAAAATATATGTCTTAGTTTAGATTTGTTAAACAAATTGTATAAGCCTAGGGCTAGAAGAGGCTTAAGCCAACCTGTTTGTGCAACTCATACTTTTAAAGGTATATATAATCCTTATTGTTTAATATCCTTGTCTTTTAAGTATTTCACCTCAGGTTAAGGGGCAATCTAATTAGCTAGAAGGCCCATGACCATCCATTTTTTTCTATGCATTCTGCATACCTTTCCTCCCGTCAAGATATGTCTGTTGGTCTTGGGATATTTTTTTTCTTAATATCTTGTAAAATTTGACAAAATATTTAGATTCATTCTAAACAAAAGTATTAGGATTAAAATTTAGCCCTATTGATATTTTTAAATTTATTATGTTGTGGCCGTAGTCAATGTAACCCTAATTAAAAGAGTAAAAATTAAAAAGGTTATATTTACCGCAAGTTAAAGAAGCAATCGAAGAATCAGCTACCGTCGATACTTGCTGTTGGATATAAATATCCCTGTTCAGTATGCAGTACAGTATGTTGTTGGATATAAATATCCCTGTACAGGGATATTATATCCAACAGCAAGTATCAACGGTAGCTGATTCTTCGATTGCTTCTTCAACTTGCGGTAAATATAACCTTTTTAATTTTAACATAGCTAGTCATGCTAATATGTTAAACACCTTCTTCTTTCTATCTCTTAAACTACATAACACTATTGCAAACATTTGGTTTAACAGACAATGTCTTACACATAGAGTCATACCTACTTATGCTACAGGGATATTTATATCCAACAGCAAGTATCGACGGTAGCTGATTCTTCGATTAAAAGAGTAGATGAGCACAATTTTAATTAGTAAAAATAATCCCGTAATTTGACGAAGCCTGCTAGAAAAGCATTTATATATCACTTAATATCTCAAGAACGGTCCTTTTCATTGATCTGCATTTCTATGTAGTACGAATTTAGGAACGCAGCTGCTTTCTACCCCGACAAGTCAAAAAGAGAAGTTCAAATACCTCGTTAAGTCAATTAAAAACAAAAGACCCTCTTTGCCGCAACGCGGCGTTGGCCTTGGGGGCCGCTTCGCGGCCTCATGGTTGTTGTACTTAATCAGTTCGTCATATTACTGGTTTATATATATGTGGCACACGGCCACGATATAAGATAAGATAAGATAAGATAAAGACTTTTATTTGCTTAAGTTTACAATAACTTGTTACAAATATAAGTTGTAACGATATAAGTGATTTTTTTATATTTATTAGTCAAAATACGTGATTTGTTTACATTATGTCAATCAATGACATGTTATGCTTGATATATAAATATATATATATATATATATATATATATATATATATATATATATATATATATATATATATATATGACAATCAATAAAACCAGAACTAATACTGATAATACAATAGAACTTCGTATTTTTGTGAACCGTAAATATTGATATATGTATAAATCAACCCAATCTAAACACTATACGAAGATTTGTGATTTTTTTGAAATGTTTGTGGGGTCATTATTGTAGGTTAATGACGTCACACGTATTTTTCTTTCACTTTTACGTTGACGCACCTACATCCTTCACTACGAAAGGGATTTTGATGCAAGAGGACTTTTTGGATTTGTCTTATACCGTGTGCAGTCCTACCTAATAAAATCTTAAATTCCGCTTTCCTACGCTTAACACGGAACAAAAAACTAAGCTATCGAACGGTGCTTTTATAAACATTGAGTGACTTGAAGCTTGATCTACTAAACATTTTTTGGTGTGGGTGGACTTAAAGCTTGATCTACTGAACATTTTTTGGTGTGGATGGACTTTTTGGAGTTGTCTAATACTCTTCCAACTTCATTATTTCTATGTTATACGCGCCAGAGAAAACAGAGCTTGCGAGCGGTATATACAATTCGTTGACACCCTTTGCAGCTTTATCTAACACTCGTAACTTATTTACTTCTTTGCCTTTTACAGTCGTCCAACCATTAGGAGCCATACAAAAAGTCATGGAATCATACCAAAATCTACATGCATAGTAAATATACCCCTGCCAAGTCTTTGGTCCAAAAAAGTTGTGAAATAAACTCTTCTGTCCTGCCAAGTCATATCGGTTCTGGTTGAAGACGGTCGTTTGCATTTCAAAGTGAATTTTTCAGGTTGTCAATACTGACAAACTTCATTTAAGTTGAGTTGATGCCTGCAGAGTGCATAAAATTAGCTCTTCTACTTTAGAGGTAGTGTTGTCAGGGTATACATATATAAGGTTATAGGTGGTTTCTGAGTAATCTGAGTATACTCTTATCGTTTCATTCATTCATTTTATTTGTTTGGTACTGGTTTTATGGAGATAAAACAGCTCTCTAAAACACCTCTTAACATAGCAGAACGAGCTACAAAACTTGGTCCACTCTGCTGGCACACCGCCAAGCAGAAGATACTGATAATTGCAGCATCTAAATTTAAATGAGGTCCTTTTAGTCAGTATTGACAGCCTAATAACTTCTCTTTGTAACGCGAATGACCTTCTCCTATCAGAACCGATATGACTTGGCAGAACAGAAAAGTTGATTTCACAACTTTTTAGGATCAAAGACTTGGCGGAGAGCTTTTTTTACCACGCAAATGGTTTGGTGAGATATTATATTGTGTCTATAATAATTGTTTTTGTATGAATATTGTATTCTCTATAATTGATCATTAATATTACCTCTAGTAATTGGAATAAAGTGGATTTCGAGCAACTTTTTTTTTGTAATACTGTCGAGTTAATAGCGTAAACTTTCTCGTAAATAATAATAATAATAAGTTTAATTTTGAAGCGAACTGTTTCACGAACTTTTGTCAAAATATATATTATGTACTTACTTATTAGTTAGTATATTGACGAAACTTGGATTAATTTGATCCCTGATTTTAATAACAGTCTTCCAGTCATAAATTGGTTCATACATCTTCTCTTCTATTACCTGCGATACTCTATCGCTATTTGTATATGCTGTTGATATGTGTGCGAATACCTAGTACAAAATATATTGCTTGATTAAACTATAACTATCTCTTATCCAGTTATAAACTTATTAGAGGTTAAAAGTTTTGTGATTTATGTATTTATAGTTAATAAATCTTTTTAACCAGCCCGGGATCGATACTACCACTCTAAGTATAAAATACAGACCTTTGGCATGTAGCCGCTACATGACATCGGCCCCTTAGGCCGCTTCGCGGCTACATTCTTGTTGTTTCGTATTATTTGTTGTTTTATTATTATTTGGTGTTACATGGTATAAAATGCCATGTTTTTGCTATAAATTAACGAATTTGCATCGCCTCGCCACACAGGTCTTCTCCGTGGATCTGTGAGGCTTGCTATGCTCCCTTCGAGGGCATACAGGCGTATACATATATGCAAAATGTATTTTTAGCCTTGATCAAATATCTTAACTTACTATGTAATATAAAGAAGCCTCCATATTACTCCTTTAATTGGGCCTTCTTTAGAAGTAGTTTTAGTTTTATTACTAACTGAATCAGATGACAAAAAAATGATAGCACCAAAATATAAATTAAATTCTTCAAATCATTCTGGCACGGAGGTCTCCAAGTAGGGCGAGTTTGACTTTAGAATGCTTGATTTTTTTCATCAATACATTTCTTGCTTGATTCATTAGTTAATAATGTATCATAATCATGTATGTAATCATTTTGATTAGATTTTTCAAAGAAAATGCTTTAAAACGTGTTTAGTATATACTAAGCCCTGAATGACTAAAACAAGAGTGATGTGAAAAGATTTGATGACTTTAAGTACAGCGTACGTAATAAAACTTACGTGTTCATAAGTGCGTTTTTTTAAAAAAGAAGAAATTACTTATTAATCGCTGTGTAAATTACTTTACACTTTTAAGTTTTTAAATATACTTGATAAATCAAAAAAAAATATTAATGCCCTCAAAATCAAGCATTGCGGACATCCGTTTCAGAATTTTTGTTTATGCTCTTGTAGATTTTATACAACGAACTTTCAAAAAACAATTTCGTAGCATTTTAGAACATTTTTATTCTATTACAAATTTATGTTGTGTGACTATTAAAATGATTATACGTACTTCAAGATGAGGCATGCAAGTTGCTAAATCCAATAACGCTTTTGTTCCCTTAGTATTAATATCAATGCTTGTTGTCAAATTATCATTAAAACCTACTGCAGCAGCACTATGTATTAATATGTTTGTTTCAGTAATAACTTTCTGTCTAAAAAAAATGAAAATATCTATAAATTTTTACTATTGCGTATAAGTATAAGTATTTAAAAGAAGCATCGAAAATTTTATAATAAAAGAAAGATCGAATGCGTTTCGCATTCGATTTAAAAGTTGGACCTATTTAAACTGAGACCGAGTAAAAAACTCATATTATGTTTCACCTTGATCCAAAATGTACTCGTTATTTTTTGAATTTTGGAAGTTTTTGCTAATGTCTGCAAAAATTTCTAATAATTGTGTGTGTGTGTGTGTGTATTGTGTATGTGTAAAAAAAGGAAAATATCTAAGGGGTCATTCCATATCAACTCAACACAGTTAAAAACACGTGATATCTTTAATTTTAATATAATTTGGCTGATAGGTAGGCACCATAGAAGGAAGTGCAAAAAGTAACTTTTTAGCAATTTCTATCAATAATTATTATGATTATGTGATAAATCTTTATTTTTGTACACTTTGACATACCTTGGCACACGTTATGCGATACTATGTCTAATCCCATGGCGGTCCCAAAATTAAACTTTGTGAATTTTCATATAATTTGGCTGATAGGTAGGCACCATAGAAGGAAGTGCAAAAAGTAACTTTTTTGCAATTTTTATCAATAATAACTGTTATTTTACTAACAGTTTAAGGATTTTTTCAAACTTTTTAAAAATTGCCTTTTGAGATACTAGCGTTTTTATTTTATATTTGCTCATAATAAAAACTTGTATCAAATAATCCAAAAGTATGTAGAATCTATTTTAAAGGGTAAAGTTTTAGTTTTCAAACGCCACCAAAATAAAAATCATACCCTGCGTAGAATTTTAGATTTTGCCAATATTTTTGTAGTACATGAAAAGTTGAATAATCACATTGTTTGGAAAATTCACCATCCTACTGCGGCAATATGGCAGCATCAAATGAGAAAAAAATTGGTTGAAAGGTGGGCACCTTTCAACCAAATTATATTAAATCGAATTCATCAAGTCCAAAAATGTACTTTTTTGTGTTGATTTGATATGGAATGACCCTAAGTAATGAGAAGAGAACTTACAGTTGATGAAATGAGGGGTGAAGAGAATGACACGCGACATTTCAGCTGTGTTCGTCTTTATCAAGCGTTGTCTTCCTCTCGTCTACATTCTTATCCACAATTGAAGGACACTACTATGAGTAAGTTCTTACCGTCAATAGCTAAACTTTTCATGGGCTGGCAAGATGAGGACTTTCTTTCTAACCAACAATTCCGTCCCCTCTTCTAAAAAAGCTTTATCGACGATGTTTTTATTATAGCTTATTCCTCAAACCATCCACAGTCACATACCGACGTCCTCCAAACCTCCGAAATTTTATTGTACATATTACAATAAGATAGTAGTATCCATACTAGTTCGTCTAATAACAATAGCCAAATCGCGCAAAAATCAGGAGAACACTAATGTAACTGAACCAGGTGCAAGACGTGTCCTATTCTAAATCAGTCTACTTCATTTACAAGTCTATGTAAAAATTTCTCGAATTCGATTCTGTTCGGTACTAACTGCATCTCATCCAATTTTGCGTATGTCCTTGAATGTACCCAGTGTTAACTTGCCAAGCTTTCTATATTGGTGAAACAATATGTAGACTTTTTGAACGCATTAATTTGCATAGAAACTCTCTTAATCAAACCAGCGACTTTACCTTGTGCTAAACACGCTATTTCAAACGATCTCAGTCTTGAAAGGTGTTTTACTGTAGGTCCATAACGTCTACTACCTCTGATGGTGACCGAAGACGAATAGAGATAGCCTATCAATTAAGTCTGGAGAACTCCCACTCCCGGACATGAATTTCAGGGGATGCGTTGTTGTTCTTATTCTTTTTTATTCTTTTATAGTTCTTCTTCTCTAACGTTTCATTAATATTTATTTAATTATACTTTTGTCATTATATATTATTATTATGTTATTTACTTCTCTTAGTTTTACCTTCCATTTGCGATGTGCCAGTTCAGATCGTATTGTATGACGTATGGTGGCGTGGCGATTGTAGTTATACCTGACACTTAGTATGTTATATGTTGAATTGAGCCGTGGAGTGCCGTAATAATGAATAAAAACAGAACAGTTTTTGTCTCTCCACACATTATTATATTTATATAACAGATCCGGCTTTCAACCGTTAACGGTCATCATCAGTGCCGGTGAAAGTGAGGCTAGTAATCAACCAGTGTATTTAAAGGTGAGTACGTGACACTTAGTAGTAGCTTACACTGTAGCTTAGCTGACACTGTAGTTATAGCTTCACAGTCGGAAGTTCACTGTCCTTCTCGCCCTCCTTGCTCATACTTCGTTCTAGACTTGACCTCTTACGAGCAGCTATTACTTTATTCGTTGATGAAGACAAGACAAACACAGTCGAAACGTCGTGTGTCATTCTCTACACCTCTCTTTTCTCGTTTCTCGATTACTCATCCCGGCTATTATTTATTACCTGTTTTCCTCTGACATTCCAAGATTTGGTAGAACAATATCTCCCTCGATCGGTATCAATTTATTTTTGAAAAAATCGCCTCTTTTTCTTAATCTATAAAAGCACTGAAACATTAAATGTATTAACTTTAAAAATGATAATTAATGGTAGTTAAACTATGAATTATGCATTTAATATCATTACAACACCCTGATTTAGGGTTTTAAATAGCTGATTTTGATTACTACCTAGAAAAAGACTGAAACAGTAACAGTAATTAACTTCAAAGATTATAAATGAACAATTTTTATGGTTTAAAGCAGGATAGACTGAGACAGGCTTAAATTAATTAGACCATCGATTCTCAAACCCTCACGACCCACATTTGGGAAAAAGACAAATATTGTTATGTCGCGAGAAAATTATTGGTACGTAAGTATATTATTTTTAAATAAAATTAAAATAAATGTAAAGGTATACTTTTGAGAAATTGTATAAAACAAAAATATTTTATTAACTTTACTTTCTAGTTTATATTTTAACTTATTTAAACATGATAAGAAAATAGTTCGGGAATCCCTCTTGAATTCATGCATACATAGGGCTCTATATTTTGTAACTTACAAGCTGGTCTCAGAGGAATGGCTAATAGTGGCGTTGCTCGTCCTAGAATTTTTGTTACCCGTCTTTAAAATAAAATTAGAACAATGGTTAAATCATATTTCTGGTCTGGCGTCAGGGTTTCCTGGGTCCAGCTTCAAGATAAAGCCCGGAAGTAATAGCCTAATGCTGCAAACATTTCTGGCTCCCCAATCTATAATTTGTCGTGTGAGACATCGTGTGACAAATGAGTTGGAAATTTCTTCTTCCATTTTCTTCTAATACCAATTAGAAAAAAAGTTGGGGACGAAAAAGAAAATTTGTCCAAAAAACGCACTAAGCTGTCAAATGTTTTATTAAATACAATGGTATTCCTATAAGATTGTAATTTTTATTTTATTTTGTATAAATTTTCTTTTTCATTCTCAGGGAATTTTTTTCTAATTGTTTTTGGAAGAAAATGGAAGAATAAACATTTATAGAGCAGTTCTTCTTTTTTTTAATCTCTTCCTTATTTGTCAGGGCAATGGTCGTTTCAAAGATACAGTTGAAATTCTGTTTTTCCGTCTAATGAAAAATTTGCCAGACTAGTGCTCTGCGGCTATATTAATCTAAAAACTTTAATTTGGGATAATAACTTGTTCCGTAGTTGACTACATCATGTCTAAAAATGATTAGATTGATGTGAAACGTTTGATTTTGATTGATTGTTTAAACTTTTTGCTGACGCACCTACAGCCTAAACTACTAAATGGATTTTGACGTATGAAGGCTTTTGGGATTCGTATTATATTCGTGTGCATTTCTACCTAATAAAATCTCAATATCATTCCTACGCTGAACACAGAACAAAAAAAAACTAAGTCAGCGAACTGTATTTTTATACATTGACACACCTACTGCCTTAACAACTATTGATCGGATTTTGATGAGTGAGGACTTTTATTTTATTTAGATTCTTCTTATGCTCGTGTCATTCCTACCTCATAAAATCCCAAATTCGATATTCTTACGCTACACGCGGAGCGAAAAACTTAGCTAGCGAACGATAGTTTTATATGTTTACGCACCTACAGCCTAAACTGCAGAACAAAATTTGATATGTTGTGACTTTTTTAATTTGCCTCTAATTTGTGTGTAGTCCTATCTGATAATATCTTAAATTCGACATTCCTGTGCTAAACACAGAGCTACAAAACTAAGCTAGCGAACGTTACTTTTATATTCATTGACCCACCTGCACTCTTTACTAATGGATTTTGGTGTTTGAGGACTTTTAGATTTGTCTGATTCATTTTAACATTCCTGTTTTATGCGCCGCAGAAAACAGAGCTTGAGAGTGGTACCTTGGCACAACCTACAGCAATACCTTGACACTCTTTACAGCTTTATCTTCTATTTGTATCTTGTTTACTTCTCATATTACATAAAACAGGAGCCGTACAAAAATTCATGAAATCTTACCAAAAACCACTTATGTGATAAACAAAATTCCCCATCAAGTCTTTGGTCCAAAAAATTTGGGAAAACAACTTTTTTGTCCCGCAAAGTGATGTCCGTATTGGGTGGAGACGTTCATTGGCTTTTCAAAGTGAAGTTGCTAGGTTGGCAATAGTTAAGGGCCCTATTTACATTGAGAGGCAATCATCGGCTTTTTTTCTTTGGGGGCCTGCCACAAAAGTGACTCAACTTTAGAGGTAGCATTGACAAGGGTATATAGGGTGTAGTGGCTGATTATATCGTACCCTAATCGTTTTATTTATTCTTTCATTTCTATTGTATACTCCTTGATCTATCCAGGTAAGTAAAACAGCTGCAATTATGACAGCTGCTACATTTTGTTATGATTAATCTTCGTGAATTGTTTGATCAAACACCTGAATTGTTTGATATCTCAATATAAAGCAAACAAAACTATACAACTCGTTCACACTGCTGGCTTGCCGCCAGGAAGAAGAAACTGATGATTACCTCTCAATGTAAATAGGGCACTTAACTATTGCCAACCTAGCAACTTCACTGTAAAACGCCAATGACAGTCTCCACCCAATAGAGACATGACTTTCCTACTTTTTTTTACCAAAGACTTGGCGGGGAGTTTTTTTTACCACATAAGTGGTTTTTGGTAGAATTAGTATTTTTAAATCGAATTTGGTACAAAAATCAACCTTGGGGAAGACACGAACCCTATTGAAAACCAGTTTGCTGTAAAGCCATTAACCCGGTTTGCTGAGTCAACAAAATTTACAAAAAGTCGGTAAAATTCAAGTTTAAAATGTTACGCCAGCGCTAAATTTTTATTGTTTTGTTTACAGTATTTTAGTGTATAACTTCAAAGTAATTCTAGCGCGGAGTTTCGCAAGGCGAAGGAATTTTCTTTGAAATGCACTCGTTCTTGCTTTTCGGTATATATTTAAAACATGAGCAACTTTATGTTTTTTTATAATTTTTTAGTTTATTTACTCATATATATATATATATATATATATATATATATATATATATATATATATATATATAATATATACTTAACATTAGGGCAAAAATGGGATAGATTAGCAAGAAAGCGCGCGTTTCCAAGACAATTCGCCCAGCTTGCGGACCTTTGATGCTACATGTTTGTCAAGTAAACAATTTGCTGACTCAGGAAGCTCATTTAATAACTTCACAGCAACCTGCCTTTCTATAGGGTTTGTGTCCTCTACAAGGTTGATTTTTGTACTAAGTTTGATATCAAAATAAGACAAAAATTTTATAATCCTCCTCAAAAGCTTTAATAGATATCAAAATACTGATCCGTTCGAGAGATAGCGTGATCACAAAAATCCACTAGAAATACATATTATGCGCTTTTCCTTCGAAACATACAGAATTAATTATATATATATTATAGACCAAGAGCCCAGGGGTGTTTTGTTAATAAAAAGTGTAATGGCTGGAACCTGTCTCAATTTTTCGTAAATACCTCCTGAACAAGGATCTGCAATTCTGCCGACTCGTTTCGGATGGTGTCCCAAGAAGAACGCACTTTAGAGGTCAAATTTACCACCCAAATTAATAAAAAGTGTATTGGCTGGAACCAGTCTTAATTTTTAGTAAATATCTTCCTGAACAAGGATCTGCAATTCTGCCGACTCGTATCGGATGGGTGTCCCAGGCAGAACGCACTTTAGACCAATAGCCCAGGTTGTTGTTAATAAAAAGTGTAATGGCTGGAACTGGTCAATTTTTCGTAAATACCTTCCTGAACAAGGATCTGCAATTCTGCAGACTCGTATCGGATGGGTGTCCAGGCAGAACGCACTTTAGGGGGTCAAAGGCTCTGTCTGGGACACCCATCCGATACGAGTCGCAGAATTGCAGATCCTTGTTCAGGAAGGTATTTACGAAAAATTGAGACCGGTTCCAGCCATTACACTTTTTATTAACAAAACACCCCTGGGCTCTTGGTCTATTATTGTTGTATCTATTAGTAATAAAACTACGTGTTCATTTATAGCTCGTAAGAAATACGACTGAAGCAAATCTTTATTTTGACATTCATAGAAATATAATAAAAATAGTAAATAATATTTAAATATACATCATTTCCCTCCCCTTAAGGAAGTTTCGCGGCGAGATCTTAAGTGGTCCGCATGCTTTCGCTCTTTCCGCCCATTGACCATCACACGATATGACAGTTCACCTGTTCGCTGAAGAACCACTCCTTCTTCATAAGATTTGCCATTTTTCGACAGTACCCATACTTTGTCTCCCTCTGAAAATTCTCGTGCTTTACTCTTCTTGTCATGGTATAATTTCTGATAAACCAATTCCTTATCTAAGTTTCCTCCTACAGATGGTTTAAGAAGGTCAAATCGTGTGATTAGTCTACGACCAATCATTAGCTCCGCGGGGGACCGTCCGGTGGCCCGATTAAGTGAGTTGCTGTAAGATAGTAAGAACTGTTGTAAAGCAGTGGTTATATCAAGTCCAGCCTTTCTTGATGCCTTCATTTTGTCTTTGAACGTTCTGAAAAATCTCAGCCAACCCGTTTGACCTAGGATGGTAGGGACTTGTTTTTATGTGTCGAATACCATTCTCTTTACAAAATTTGTCAAATTCTGATGAAGTGAATTGTGGTCCGTTGTCCGAAACCAAGCTACCTGGTATATCAAACCTGCCGAATATTTGCCTTAGTAAAGAGATAGTATGATGTGATGTCGGGCTTGTCGTGGGGCATATCTCTAACTATTTCGAAATCGCATCGACTACGATAAGCCAGTACTTCCCTTCAAACGGTCCAGCGTAATCGACATGAACTCTCATCCGGGGTTTGCTAGGAGCTGTCCATGAAAATAGTGGACACTCTGTTTCACGAGGCCTTGTCTGCTTGACAAAATTCTCAATATCAATATCCAGCTCTGGCCACCAGATATAAAATTTAGATGACGATTTCATAGACGTTATACCGGGGTGCCCTTCATGTAGCATATTTAGCATGTCCTTTCTCATTGTGCTAGGCACTACTATGCGACCCAGCCACATCAGTACCCCTTCCTCATAAGACAATTCTTCTTTCTTTTCAAAATAGGTCCAAAGTGAAGTTCCTAGATCGTTTTTTGAATGTGGCCACCCTTGTTTTATAAAGTTTATTACTTTAGGAAGCACTACGACGTCCATTGTATCATTTTGTAATTTAGTTTTCGTAACACCTAAATCTTGCAATCTCAAATGAAACAAATGACGTTTTTGTAAGTCTCCTATCCTTTCTTCTTCTGTTGTCTGTGTTACATTTAATGGGAGTCTTGACAAAGCATCTGCTGGTGAATTATCTATTCCTTTAGTATATTCAATATCATAAGAGTATGCAGATAAAATTAAGGCCCATCTGGATATTCTGTTTGCTTTAGTTTTTGGTATTTCTTTATTCGCCCCAAAAAAAATTCTAATGGTCTATGGTCAGTTCGAATGGTAAATTTTTTTCCAAAAAGGTAGTGATTAAATATTGAAACCCCAAAAATTATTGCCAAGCCCTCTTTTTCTATTGTCGCGTATTTTAATTCTGCTTGTGTTAATTTCCTAGACGCATAAGCTATTGGTCTTTCCGAATTATCCCTATATTTATGAAAAAGTACTGATCCTAAACCTACCCCCCTTGCATCGCAGCTTAAAATTAATGGTAAATCTTGGTCGAAATGAACTAGTGTGTCTGAAGATGACAAGCATCCTTTCAATTGTGTGAAAATATTTTCTTCTTTCTTTGTCCAGCACCATTTCACTAGTTTTAGCGAATTTCCTTTGAAAATTCGCCTAATGGGATAGGCGTCATGGCGGAATTCGAACCTCAGACCACGACACAAATCCGTTTCAGAGGTCCCTTATGACGAAAAAATACTTTTTTTAAACTTTAATATATATATATATATATATATATATATATATATATATATATATAATATATATATATATATATAATATATAATGTATATATATATATATAATATATATATATATATATATATATATATATATATATATATATATATAATGTATTTCTAGACACTTTCTTGTAAACACTCTATCTTTCGAACGGATTAATATTTTTAACCAAACTTGGTACAAAAATAAACCTTCGGGAGGACACGAACCCTAATGAAAACCAGGTTTTTGTGACGTCATTAACCCGGTTTGCTGAGTCAGCGAAATTTTCAAAAAATCGGCAAAATTCAGGGTTAATATTTTTTGCCGCAAAAAAGGTCAATATTTATGTTTTTTGAACGCTGAATCGAATGAAACCGGTCCGAACTCGATACGACCACTATAAGTGACCTAAAAATCGAAAAAACCATTCTAAATTCCCGAAAAACCAAAATTTAGGTCGATAAAAATAAATTTCGAGTAGGGTGTCGTTTTCAATGTATTTGGGCGCGGAATCGAATGAAACCAGTCCGAAGTCGATACGACCACTTTAAGTTACCAAAAAGTCGAAAAAACCACAAAAATATAGAAAACCAAAATTACGGTCGTTGAAAATTAAATTTCGAGTAGGGTGTCGTTTTCAATGTTTTTTGGGCCTCTGAGATGAATGCCAGTGGTCCGGAGTCAATACAACCACTCAAACTCAGGGTACCTGGGTTCACATCCTGGAAGGGTCGATCATTTTTTATCGTTTTTTTACCTAATATAAGTTTACAACTAGGAAATAATTCTGGCGCGGTGGTCCGCATGTCGGGCGAATTTCCTTTGATGCGTGTTTCCGTGCTTTTTATATAAGTTTACAACTACTAAATAAATAATTCCGGCGCGGTGGTCCGCTGTCGGGCGAATTTCATTTAGAATACGTGTTTCCGTGCTAAACAACCATTTTCTTGCTTATGCAAGAACCATGCCCATTGCGTGGTTCCGGTTCATGCTTTAGAACCTAAGCAGTTACTCAATTGTCAAGCACTGCTCGTAACTCATTTTGTCTGTATTTTCCAAAGGAAATGCGCTAAACCTTTAAAGAAAACTGACTAAGCTTAAAGATAAGTAACTAAGCTTTAAACTAGTGCAAATAATAGAGCGTACTTCTAATTTTAGAGGCATAGTTTTGTGCAACCAACTGGATAGTTATGCGCATTTCCTTTGGAAAATACAGGCAAAATGAGTTACGAGCAGTGCTTGACAATTGAGTAACTGCTTAGGTTCTAAAGCATGAACCGGAACCACGCAATGGGCATGGTTCTTGCATAAGCAAGAAAATGGTTGTTTAGCACGGAAACACGTATTCTAAATGAAATTCGCCCGACAGCGGACCACCGCGCCGGAATTATTTATTTAGTAGTTGTAAACTTATATAAAAAGCACGGAAACACGCATCAAAGGAAATTCGCCCGACATGCGGACCACCGCGCCAGAATTTTTTTGTTAATCTATGTAGCGGGGCACAAATAGACTGAAGTTGTGGTACAAATCGAGCATAATAATTAATTGATCCTAAAAACGCTTTCAACTCAGTTACATTTCTAGGTGCCTGCATTTCTTTTACGGCTTTTATATGGTCATCTGTAGGGTGGATTCCTTCTGCATCAATTCTGTGGCCAAGATAGGTGACCTGGCCTTGTGCCCATTTACATTTCTCTTTCTGTATTTTTATACCACATTCTTTTAACCTTTTCAGTACCTCTAGTAATCTTGCATTGTGTTCCTCCAGCGTTTTCCCTTGAATGATGATGTCGTCGAGAAAGCAAGCTACCCCTAAAATGTCTTTTAATATACGGTCCAATGTTCGTTGAAACAATAATGGGGCGAAATTAACCTCAAATGGGAGCCGTTTATACCTGAAGTACCCTATATGTGTCGCTATAGTAAGTAGGGAACGGCTGTCTTCCTCAATAATAAGTTAAAGGTACGCATCTTTTAGGTCGATGGTTGAATAATACTTCCCTCCGCTTAATTTTGCAGTCATTTCCTCAAATCGGGGTAGGGGGTACCTTTCTAAGACCGTATGTGGGTTTATAGAAACCTTAAAATCCCCACAAATTCTAACTTTCCCAGTAGGTTTTACTACGGTCACTATTGGTGATGCCCACTTTAATGGTGTCTGCGATGGATCGACTGGTTCAATAACCCCTATATCAACCAAACGTTTCAGTTCTTTTTCCACCGAGTCCCTTGACGCGAATGGCACTGGTCGTACCTTGTGAATAATAGGCTTTGCTGCTTCAGTTACATGCACTTTTGCCTGGTGCCCTACGATAGTACCCAGCTTGTCTTCAAAAAGTTTCTTGAATTCATTAAGTAGTTTCTCTAAGTGTCGTTTATCTTCTCTTACTTTATCCTCTGGCACATTGCATACCCTAGATCCTTCAGGCAAAGGTAAATTAAACGTCATAATCCAGTTCAACCCAAAAAGTGGTTCATCGTTGCCTTTTACTACTACTACTGATAGATGTTTACATTTTTTAAAAGCTCTCATTCTAACGTGTGCTTGCCCTAATGTCTCTATTGGAACCCCAGTATACTTACTCAGGTGCATACGAGAGAGACGGAGATCCCATTTGTTTCCAGATACGTTCGTTTATTATAGTTTTTTATGACCCTGAATCATAAAGCATAGATATTTTTTTCCCGTTTATGTTAACCTCTAGCATTACTTTAGTAATCTTATCTGAACCAAGTTTAATATTTCTAATCATGTCCGTCCTATGATTATCGGATTTCTCGCTATTATCTGATTCCACTCTTCTGACGGGTTTGGCCCTGTCTTTTTTTTTCCTTCGTAAACTATTACCGCTTTTCTTTTACTTATACAAACTCTTGCGAAATGATTTTCCCCTGAACATAATAAGCACTTTTCCCCCTCTGCTTTGCATATTTCGCCCTTTCCGTGTCGAAACCCGCCACATACAAAGCAATGTTTCCCTTTTACCCCCTTTAACTCTCTCGGTGATTGCACATTATCTTTGCACTGATGACTTTGATTTGCCCTAGTTGTCGACTTCCATATATTCTTATTCGATACGTTATTTACTTCCGCATTTCCCAAGTCTACTATCTTTGAAGTTTTTCCAGTTCTGTAAATTTCTTATGTTGTAAGTTCACTTGTTCTAACTGGATCGCTGCCGACTCTACCTCTCTTAAAGTAGCAGCATTAGAAGGAAACCCCTTAATTAACTTTTTGCCAATCTGAATTATTAATCCCAACAAATAATTGGTCTCATATTCTTTCCTCTAACGTGCTACCAAAATCACAACGATTTGCTTTTGCTCTTAAACTATTTACATACTGTGCCACAGATTGTGTATGGTCTCTTATACAAAGCGTAAACTCTCTTCTTTCACTTTGTATTAAGATCTTTTTTGTATATAACCTGTCTAACACCTCTTTTAAATCACTAAATGATATATTATTTACGTTATTTGGTTTAAAGTGATCAAAAAGAACTTTGTAACATACCGGCCCTATTTTTGATAGTAACAAAATAGCTTTATATTTGTCGTATTTATCCCCGTCTAACCCAAACAACAACAACAACTCTGTTTCAAATCTAGAAATATAATACTCCCACTCTTGCTAGCTGGATCAAATGTTTCAAAATTTAAAGAGTTTTTTAACACTTGACCAATAGCGTCTGTCCTAATACCTCCCGACTGACCATTAGACTGTTTAGACTTATTGTTTATAGGTAAAGTTAAAATCATACCATCATCACTACAGATAGACTCGTTTTCTTCAAACTCGTCCCTTTCCTTGCGTTCTTTTCCCCTGTTCTTTCTACTACCCCTAGTTTCTACTCCTTTATCTACTCATCCTACCTTCTTCCTTCTAGGCATCCTCGTCGCCAAATGTTGTATCTATTAGTAATAAAACTACGTGTTCATCTATAGCTCGTAAGAATACGACTGAAGCAAATCTTTATTTGACATTCATAGAAATATAAATAAAATATTAATAATATTAAATATACATCAATGTACATAATGATTATATATAAAGTTTCGTGAAACGCACTTTTTCGTGATTGGGGACCTCTAGAACGGATTTTGGATATAACTTCCTGCTGGCCTCCTACCACATGAAGCATCACTTTTGCGATTCTATTTTTCAAAGGAAATTTGCTAAAATGATTCACGTGGAGTGCTTTATTATTGAGTTATGTAAAATAGCATATTTCGGAACCTTAAGGAAAAAATGGATTTTTAAGCAAGCAAACACGTATTTCAAAGAAAATCTGCCCTGCTTGTTGAACACCGCGCCAGAATTTTAATTCTTAGTTAACAATGCTTCATGCTAAATGTTCTTTGATAATTGGCTAAGCTAAGAATATGTTTAAGTGAATAAGTGCGAACAATTAACAAGTTTGTTTTAATACTTACATCATCTTCCAATATTTTATAAAGTCGTTGTTGCGCTGATACATTTTTCTTACTCCTTACTAGTACATAAAAGCATTTAATATCTGGGAAAGCCCATAGGAGCTTCTCTACAAATGATTGAGCCAAAAATCCTGTAAAACCTGTTATAAATAATGTCTTATTGCGGTAAAACTCAGATAACTTTGGTAACGGTTTAACTGGCACCAATTCTTGTCTTTCAATTATTTCCTTATTACTCATTTTTCAAATTATAATTTTTGTGTACTGTGGTAACTCTAGTGCTAAGTTTTCTATTAGTAAATGTCCTTTAACTGCTGTAACTAAAACACTTACTGTAACGTTTTAATTTAAGTTTATTCTCACTTAATCTTTTACTTCACCTAATGTAATGATGCAGTAAATTATTTTTCTAGAAACTATTTTTAAAACATACACGCGCAATGAAATAAATATACTGCAATTAAGTGATCAAACGATTAAATTATGCATTGTAGATTGACGTAACCTGTCGATGACGTGAGTGTCATTATATTTAAATTCTATAAAAAGAGAAAGATAAAAAAAAAATTCTATAGCAGAGGAAAATTCTGCTGCAGTGGTTTGGATGCTGAGAGAAATGCTAATTCTGCATTTCCTGTGGAATACATGTTTCCTCGCTTAACAATCCATTTCCTGCTTAAGGCTTCCGGTTTATTGTTTATAACTCGACACCATGATTTTTTAGAGAATTTCCTTTGGGAATAAAATTCGCTAATGGAAAACATACGTTACGCAAGACTTTATATATTATATATAATATATATATATATATATATATATATATATATATATATAATAATATAATATATATATATATATATTATATATATATATATATATATATATTAGTATTATTTTTAGACACTTCTTGTAAACACTCTAAACAAACTTAGTACAAAATTAACCTTCGGGACAACGAACCCTATTGAAAACCAGGTTTTTGACGACAAATAACCGTTTTACTAGTCAGCAAAAAATTAAAAAATCAGAACAAATTCAGGTTATATTTTCGCCGCGAAAAAGTCAATATTTATTGTCTTTTGAGATGCTGAATCGAATGAAATCAATCCAAAGTCGTACGACCACTCTAAGTGACCAAAAAGTCGAAAAACCATTGTAATTACCGAAAACCAAAATTAGGTCGATAAAAATAAATTCGAGTAAGGTGTCGTTTTCAATGTTTTTGCCCTCTGAGTTGAATGCCAGTGGTCCGGAGTCAATACGACTAAACAAAGTACCTGGGTTCACATTCTGGGAGTGACGATAATTTTTATCGACTTTTTTAGTTAATTAAGTTTCAATAAGAAAATAATTCTGGCGCGGTGGTCCGCATATCGGGCCAATTTCCTTTGGATCGAGTACTCAAACACAGAGTACCTGGATTCAAAGCCTAGTAGGGACAATAATGTTTTACCTTTTTCCTAATATAAGTTTACAACAAAAAATAATTCTGGCGCGGTGGTCCGCATATCGGGCGAATTTCCTTTGGATGCGTGTTCCGTGCTTAACAAAAATCCTGGTTTGGAATGATAATTTTTATAGTTTTTTACATTATATACGTTTAAACTCTAAATAACGCTGTCCGCTGTCGGGTGAATTTAATTTAAAATGTTTTTTTCCGTGCTAAACAACCCATTTCTTGCTTATGCAGCAACCATGCCCATTGCGTGGTTCCGGTTCATGCTTTAGAACCTAAGCAGTTACTCAATTGTCAAGCACTACTCGTAACTCATTTTGTCAGTATTTTCCAAAGGAAATGCGCTAAAACCTTTAAAGATAACTGACTAGCTTAAAGTAAGTAACTAAGCTTTAAACTAGTGCAAATATAGTGCGTACTTTAATTTTAGAGCATAGTTGTGTACAACCAAAAGGATAATTATGCGCATTTCCTTTCGAAAATACAGATAAAATGAGTTACGAGCAGTGCTTGACAATTGAGTAACTGCTTAGGTTCTAAAGCTTGTAAAGGATGCGCTAAAAAGTTTAAGTATTGGCATAAATTAAGCATAGCACGAGTGCTTATAAAATATTTTAATTTTAGGATCTTTAAAATTTAGGACAGGAAAATTGACAAACCAGTAAAAGTTTTACTGTTCCGACTGAATCTAAAATAAACGAAAACTAGTTCATGAGCTGGATTGGTGAGCAAAAAAACATTTAAAAGAACATACATTTACATACATACATTTTAAAGAAAAATAAATGTCTTGATATTTGTTTGACTGGCAGACGTCATTGCCGGAATTTTGAAATAGAAGCGATGTTTTAGCGGATTCGCCACAAATAATATCGTGAACTAGATCTTTCTCAAATAGATCATGAAAAAACATGTTTTATAAATTTATCCATAAACCTTAACTAAAGTGGGTTCCTTCATCCTCTCTTCTTCAAATTTTTAGTTTTTAGATTCTATTTGATTTCTTCAAATTCTATGTTTATTTTAATTATATCTAAAAAATCTAATATTCATTTCCATTTGTCATGTTCGAGTATTTTTTCCAGGTTATTGTTGGTTATAGGTGTTTTTGGTTATAAGTTATTACTTTTTGTTAGTTCTAATAATAGTTCTAATAATCTAAAGATATTAAACACTATTAACCACTAACGTTGGCTATTAATATAAAGAAAAAAACAAATTAACAGAATCTAACAATTCTGGGGGGAGGGGATAGCATTGCCCTTCACAAAATTCAAAAAAGGGTGGTATAATACAGAAATAATTTTACATAGAATATATTTTATAAGTTAAAATTTGTCACAAACTCATACGTCCCATATAAAAATCGTGGAATTAATTGACTATTGTACGTGTAAAATCCAACAAACAGCATAAATCCATATTTTAATACACAATCTAAAACATACAATCTGGAACAAACAAATCACATTCCTTTATTACTATGCACAGTAACTTATCAATATGTCCGTCGATTTGCAGCAGCAATCAGTAATACATGCTATTAACTGTTCTCCTTTCAGAATTCAAAATATGAACGCTAGAAATGTTCTTCACCATCAGAGTAATAAAATAAGTCTTTCCATGGTGTTAATATTGAAGCATAACCGGCTTTCAACCAACTAAAGGTGCTTGAAGTGCTCAGGTATCTGCGGTTAGTGGAACCTGTACCAGCGCACTAGACAAAGTTAGCACTGATGATGACCTATAGTTAGTGTAAAGCTGGTGACTCTTTTAATATTAACACCAGCGGAGAAACATATTTTATTACTCTATTATCCTTGGTTGGGTTCTTTTCATTTTAATGCTATAAATATGAATGACAAGTATATAGAATATTATTTTCTATAACATATTAATAGAAATATTATGATCATTAATTTATGATAGAAATCCAATCTATGTATAAAGCTAGTTCTTATTTGTAGAGTACTAACTCAATCAAAGCTAGTAGAATAACATGTGATCAAAGGTACTTGACTTTAGATCCTGTTAGCTAAAGAGGAATCCCTATTCAGAATTCCAAGTTCTCCTTACTTAAGGGGCACATATCTACAAATTATAAAACATAAGGAAGTTACAACTAAAGCTCCAAATAAGCAGACCATTTACTAAGCTTTTAATAAATGATGCAGCTTTCTCTTAGTTGTCTCACGTAATGTCTTGTGACACAACTTGGAATATTGTACGGTAGTGTGATCTCTAAGATGTGAAATTAGTATTAAAAACTCATTAGGGTCTGTATAAAAAGGGCAGTAATGAATGGTCGTTCTTATAAAATTATTTATGATAACAGGTCTTACCGTATGTACATCTGAATTATGACCTGGATATTGACGTATTATAAGTACGTACATAGGTTTATATTTATGTAGGCATATATATATATATATATATATAATAAATATATATATATATATATTATATACCCGTATATGTAATATAGTATATATGTTAGGTAATATACTATATAAACATATAGGTATATGTAATCTATAACTTACGTGTTTACTAGTCTTTCAGCTTGTGGCCGATCTTCAGGTTTTTGATTCAAAAATCTCTCCTCAATGTAGCGAACATTATCATCAAAATGATCTTGATAGGGTATATCCGTTCTCTTGTATGCTATTTTTATTTTCTTTCGGTCTTCACTACTTACATATTTATCCAGAAAATATGAATTGGAGTTATCAAACTTAAATTCATTCGTCATGAAATATGAGTAGCCTAGGATCATGTTATAGGTTTTGAGCTGCAGTCGAACTAAACTAAAAAAAGATTAAACATTAATTTTGTTAAAAGTAAACAGGTAAAGTTACTAATAGGTAGAGATTAATTGACATGTTTTTAATTGACACAACTTTGGTGTAATCTTTTTTGGCCTTAATAACTTAATTGCTTTTTGGCCAAGGACTAGAACTTTATCTAGAATTGTCTTTGGTAGATCGTTATAGGAAATGTTACTTAATCCTTTATAGTACGACACACGGCTGAAATCGGTTGACAGCGCAGAAAAATAGTATTGATGAACCAATAAGGTTGGCCTGATTTGAAATTGAGGACGAGGTTTAACATCCAGGACTAACCTCATTGGCTCCTTCGCATTATTTTTCAACGCCGTCAACTGATTTTAGCCATGTGTCGCATTATAATGGTGACATTGAGTTTGCAATTCACAATTGTTGACGGTGGTTCCTGTAATGACAGGCATGCTATATATATTATATATATATATATATATATATATAATATATATATATATATATATTATATGTGTGTGTGTGTTGGTTGTGTGTGTGTGGTGTGTGTGTTTTTTAAAATTTTAATTTAATCCTAATAATATATTTGTTTCAATGCTTAAACCATACTTATCATAGTTTCTGTCTATAAGTAAATTTTTTGATCTCCATTCAATGAATGAATGAATCACTGATGAAAATCAATAATTATACGTACCTAACATTCTTCCGTGCTAGTTTCAAAAGGACATCAAAGAATAGGGCTGGTATTAACTGATAGAGAATAAACATTAAATAAAATTTTGTCGAACTATTAACCAATTCGATATTAGGATACCAAATGGTGTACTTTGCAGGTAATCTTCTAACACTAATCATGCCGTAGGTTTTAAACTCGTGGGTAGTAACGCTGAGATCACAAGTACATATGTGGTAGATTGGTTTGACTTCCTTTCTGTAAAGAATAATAAATAAAATAGTAAACTAGATAGAGGCAGGTAATATTTTTCAAAGGTAAAGCTGCTGACTTTAATTTTTATAAAAAGTGTCAAGTGATACAATGTGTCCCCGGGTGGGCTTATCTAAATGTATAAAAGACTGAAAATTTCATTTTTCGAGAAAAATTCACGTAGAAAGTTTTGCTTGTTTTGAAATGATCATTAGTAGCAATTAAAATGTTGTTCCATGGACCTTTTACCAAGAAATATACTTTTTAACTAGGTCTAATTTTGATAATTCAACTAAATAATATTCTCTATTGAAATTTTCTCTTTTAAAAAGAATTGAAATGTGTGATAATAAGTTCTGAAATAAATTATTTACCCCCTTCCGCCCCCCCCCTCTCCTCAATATTGGCCCCCATATTTAAGATAATTGAATAATGTGATTACTTATAAAATTTATTCTAACTTTATTAATTAATTTAAGAATATTTTATTTTCATTTCTGTTATTATTTGGTGACTAAATTGTGAGAGGATACAGCAGGGGAGGGGATAAAAAATTACAATTGGGGTTTTAATGTTTACATTGCAACAAAATGTTTCTAAGGAATGTCATTTTACGGAAAATTAATTTTTTAACCTACTTTACTCTGGGTGATTTTAAAGTCATGATAAGGTTTTGGGTACAAATTGATTGATATAAATTAATAAATATTTTAGTTTTCAAAAAATAAAAAATTTAATTAAGATGACTATTAATCGAAAAATTAAATTTCTGGCAACTTTACGTGCGCGCAACCCAATTCGTAGACAGTAAAAAGCCTATAAGGGAGTAGCAGGTTAATAATAGATTTTTAGAAGAATAGTTAATTTTAATAAAAAATGTACTAACGTACCGAAAAAGTGCTATTTTTCAAATCACCAAGAGATAAGTAGGTTAAAAATTAATTTATCGAAAAAATATTAATAATAAACGAATTCATTTGATATAATAAAACAAGTTTTGTAATAAAGATATTAAAAATTCTAATTTTTAGCCCTCTCACCCCACTGTAATTTTTTGTAATTTTGCTTTTTGTAATTTAGTCTCTAGAATTAAAAATTAAATTTTATAACTATTATTTTATTATCTTAAATAGGTGCCCTCTGACCATATGACAGCACTATACTCTTAGAGCACCCATTCTTACTAAAATGTGATTATGATGAAGATGCTGCTAAATCTGTCGATCATTCCGTTGCATGGTTCATAGGTGCGTCCAAAATGGACTGCGGGTCAGGAAATACTTCGAAGAGGCTGTCTGTAGACAGCATCATTTTATTTCACATTATTTAAATGCAAAACTTATAAGAGATTTATGGTACTAGGGAAAGCCACCTTAAACAGAGTTTAAAACCCTGATAAGGATTGGTTGTAAAAATCCTTGAACTAATCTAGGATAAAGATATCCTGTAAAACGTGAACCCGAGGGTATTTGTACAAAGATACACCTACCTCAAAATCTAAATAATAAATAATAATAATCTTTAATATGGGGTTCGATATTGATTGGGGCCATGAGGTAAATAATTTATTTTTTTTGAGGTAGTACGTAATTGAGCACTTTATAGGAACGTTTTTAGCATGAGAAGCCAATCATTATTGTTATAGGAGGTTATTTAGTACTTTTCACCTCCGAGGACAATAATGAATGTAAAAAACTCCTAGGACGTAAAGTAATTCATATGCCGCCATTACTGTAATGTAGCGTGTTCAAAAAACAATCTGTGTTAAACCTTTATGAGTTTTCTTTAAAAACGTTCATTTTGTTTCTGTTTTTGTCGTAGACTAATTTTTTTTCGTTTTTAAAGGTTTTTAATTGACAATATTTGTGGTTTATTTGTAAAGCTTTTACATTATTGAGTAAAAGTGTGAAGCTATGGATGAATTTAATGACGACGATAATATGGAGTTAATAATAATTGGACGTTTTTTTTTTTTTTTTCAATTAAGTATATAGCGTAGTTAATGAGTGCTACTTTTGATTTTTTTTAATGAGTGCTTTATTTAATGAGTGCTACCTCAAAAAATAGTGTATGCCATCCGGCTGAGAATGTCTTTATGTCTTGGCAATTTTCCCGACTCGCTTCGCTCGTCGGTAAAATCTAAATTACCGTGACATAAGACACACTTCTCAGCCTTATGGCATAAATAACTATTAGAACTTTTCATAACACATCTCAATCTTTTAGGGGAATAATTTTACAAAGCATAACATTTTGTCGAATCATCTAAATTAGATCTAGTTCTCTATTGATAATTTTCTTAAAACTGTACTTTTTTGGTACAAAATTTTATTTGCGATAAATATTCTTTTTAAACCAAGTAAAACTTTTTATAAAGAGTGACTTTTTCTTAAAAAATGTATATCTCTTGAGATTTTCCTCTAAAACGTCCCAACCTCTCCCCCTGGTGATTTTTTGAGGTGGGCAAAATGTGCTCCAAATTTTAGGCTTTAAATAGCCAAAAAAGTCATTTTATTTTTTAATAAACCGATTCGTAAGTATTGGATCAACTAGAGTGCACTTAAAGATTTTACAATAATGACATTAGCAACTGTGCACTTGACAATAATTTTAAAATAAAAACAAATTTCTTCCTCCCTGATTTCTATAACCGTTAGTGGCCTTAGTCTGGTGTCACTATATAATCATTTTTCTTAATTTTCTTAACACCCAAATTCCGAACATCATCCTAAAACTTTTTCTATTCATTTGTTCGTCTCATTCTGATTTAAATGTCCTCAATAAATTTCTAAGAGATGAATTTAATATTCTTTCCAACCATCCTATATAAATAAATCATACCTTTGAAATGGTCTCAGAGCTGTCATAAACAATGTAACATCAGTGACTATATCGCAAGGAATATAGTCACTTTTTATATGGGGACTTGAAAAGTTTACTCGTAACATTCCTGTTGCCGTGCCAAGCGCCACCCCCGCTGGTCCGTTAATATTGCAGCACCATCCTCTCTTTGGCTCGTTCAGGGTCTGAGAAACTGCAACAATAAATAGTGTAAGAACATATCAATCTACAAGGTTGTCTGGGGTGATAAAAAGTTAATATTAGTCCTCTGATTTAAACTAATTAAAAAAAAAATAGGGAACAGAATACCTTAGAACTTTTCTGCACACGTTTAGACTCGACTTTTCGGAAGTTTGACTTTTTTTGCACAAGTTTAGACTCTAGAAAGGAAGGGGAAAAAAGAAAGATGCCACTCCACTTAGTATATATTTATTGACAGAGCAGACTTTCAAACTTAACAGTTCATCATCAGTGCCAACCAACAAAGTACCAAACGAAATAAACTTTAAGAAGTTGTAAAAACAAAATTAAGTAATAAAAAGTAATTGCTATTTATCGAAAACTTAAGCAACGAATTAGATTAATAAACAAAACAACCCGCATTTTAAAGAAAATTCAGCAGTCCCGGCTTGCTGATCTCCGCGCCAAAACTATTTTAAAGTTATACATTTAATTATTGTAAAGAAGACGATAAAAAATTAGCGCCGGTCCAAAATTCGAAAATAGGAACCCTAGCCTTTAGTAGCTTTTATCATCTCAGACCGGGTTTTTTTGGATTTATCATCCTAAAAAATATCGGAGCCGACACTCAACTCGACATATGTTTTATATGTCTTACGATAATCGACCGTAGTATTTATGTTATTCTCTTATTTACCACCTTTTTTCTAACTATTACGTTTCGCATTAAATGAGTACAAATAATGCTGTGCTGTGTAAAGTATAAGCTATAGGGTAAATATGCTTATTTTTTCAAAAAATTCGAAATAATTAGATAACAAGCTACTGCTCAGTCTATTAAATATTATACCGAAAAATTAAGCAAAAATTGGATTGATAAGTAAGAAAACGCAAATTTCAAAAATAAATTTGCCCGCCTCAGAATTTTTTAAACTTTGAGCCTATAACGGGGAAGATTTTTATTTATATAGTTTAATAAATGGCTAAAATCAGTTGACAGCGTGGGAGAATAGTGTTGAGCAACTAATGAGGTTGGTTCTATTTGAAATTTTGGGCGGGATTTAACATCCAGTTATAACCTCATTGGCACCCTGACATTATTTTCCCTCGCTATCAACTGATTTTAGCCGAGTGTTACACTATAATTTTACGTAAAATATCACATGACTAATGTTAAATATAAAATTATAAGTAATTTAGTTAGAAGAAAACAGTTTTGTTTCGCTAGACACAAAAGAACACTAAGAATTTTCTTACTTAATTCTTTTCCTGCGTTTATAGAATGTGGCCTAGTGGCATTCATTTCTTTACCATCCAGCTTTAAGTTAATTTTTACTCCACTACAATTCTTACTTCTCATTCACTTTTTTGCTTATTATAAAATCGATTAATTTGTTAAGTAGCTTGACATCCTTATTCTAAATTTTTAAATAATAAAGTTATTCTTTACCTATCGATGGCCTTAAAATTATTGTTGGTATTTTACTAGCGTATTCATACACCATGTGTTCAGCTAAACTTTTGCTAAATGTATAAGTATTTGGCAATGTACCTTCCAACCTGCAAGAATAATAATAAATTATTAATGTCAATGTAATAATATGCACATAATAACTATAAGTAAATATAACTTTTATCGACACCCATAATCAAAGCAAAAGGTTACTATTACTTAATGGGGAATAATTAAAATGTAATGATACTTATAAAAATTATGCATTTAATAGAATACATATAAATATTTATTATGTATTTATTAATTATTAATATTAAATTTAGTATTCTTGTCTATTATAAATAATAAAATGAAACAATTAATGGTATCATGGTAAATAAATAAAGACTAAAGACGATAAAGATTGATATACGACGGTTTAAGAATCTCAAATCAGCAAAGGTACTTTGTTTCTTTGTACTTTACAATTATTTCCTTGATGAGGAAGAGGATAACCCTTCTCCTCACTCTTCTTATCACTTTATCCAACTTAATTATAATCAAAGGAATTATTTTTACAAATATACATCCCATTAGCCATTTTGTATGAGATACTATGCTTAATGGCCAACGATTAATTACTTTGGCCAACCGTTTTAGTCTTTATACATAATGACTAGATATTATGCATGATATTTAATTTAACAATATGGCTGTAACACAAATTTTTATACAAAAATTTGGACTCGGTCTAAATTTTGGGTTTTATTTTACTCTACTATACAGTACTGTGTCTTTTTTAGATGATATATGATATTAAATCAGAAGTGATTTTTTTTATAATAATAGCAATGGGTGATTTTTTTTTGTGGTCGCGAAATTTCGTTGTTGATATAGATCTTAGTTTCAATCTTTTAGCCAATTAATTGTAGGAACTTCCATCTGTATATTATCCAAACTCGACCGAAAGATAGACATCAATAATGTACTTACTTTTCAGAGAGTATATTGACGGTAGATGGGTCAATTTGATCCCTGACTTTAATTATAGTTTTCCAGTCATACTTAGGCTCATATACCTTCTCTTCTATTTCCTGTGATACTCTATCGCTATTTGTATATGATGATGATATGTGAGAGAATACCTGCAATTTTCCTCAAATTATATTACTTCCATTAAAATCTTTAGGCAGATTATTAAACACCGAAAAAAAATTATTGATATTATGAAAACGAAATATTATTACTACTAGTGCCTGTAAGTCAGGCACTAACAGGCAGTCTGAGGCATACTTAAATTTTTGCTGTGCTATATTTTTGCACCATACGTATACTCTCAGTGTAAATATGTCTCAGACTGCCTGTTAGTGTCTGAATTAAAACTTACTTTTACAACCTTTTTAATTTTAAAACTTACTTGCAGCAATAATACTTCATTTCTCATTAAAACGAAATAAAAAAAGGTCTACTTAATAAATAAGGCTCCGAGTATGTGGGTTGTTATTATGATTTGTTAATAGGTTTTTATTTGATAGTTAAAATATCCTCTTCCTAAAGAACGGAATATTTCCTATTATTGTAAATCAATGTAAATGTAACGAAATCAAAATCAAATGTAGGTATGACAAACTATATTAAATTATTCTAATAATATATACAACGAAATTACAAACAATTTCCAACTCTGAGTACTAGTACTTATTGCGTTAAATGTTTACTTTAAGACAATTATTGAATAGATATACGTACTTCAAGATGAGGCATATCAGTTGCTAAATCTAATAAAGCTTTTGTTCCCTTAATATTAATATCAATACATGTCGTCAAATAATCATTAAAGTTTACTGTAGCAGCACTGTGTATTACTATGTTGGTTTCATTAATGACTTTTATTCTGAAAATAAGGGTAACTTAATTAATGAAGCTCAAACCCAAAGGCTTCGATTCTTGGTGTCGGAGAAACACTTTTATTGTTATATTTTTACTTTATAAGTTTATAACTACAAAATAATTTTGGCACAGTAGTAAGCAAGCCGAGCGAATACATACTTAGGGATGCTTTCTTTCTCACACACCAATCTATTTCTTGCTTTGGTTACTATGTTTCATAGTTCGAACAGTAGCACTTTCAATTGTCTGTCAATTTGCATGGATTTTCCTAGAGTAAATGTGCTAAAACATTTTGTAGATTCGCATAAACTAAGCTTTGTATGCCTAAAATGTAGTGCAGTATTGATTATACAAGGTGAGTATAGTTTTGAACAACCTATGGTGTAAAATACGCATTTTCTTTGAAATATACATGCAAGTTGACAGACTAGTTGAAGTGCTACTGTTTCAAATAAAGCATAAACCGTAAAAATGAGAATTGGATTGATGCCAATGAAATCAAACTTTTTAAAGAAAATTTGCCAGCTTGTGTACTATACCGCAGATAAACATTTTTTACGTACGACATATTGTCAGATAGTGTTAAACAAGAAGAAAAATGTCTAGTAATTATCACAACCTAAAAATTTTCGACACAATACAGAGAACTCCGAAGATTTCGGGATTCCCTCTTTAATCTTTGAAAAAATTAGTAGATTATGACAATAAACAAATCGAGTCTGAATACTCTACATACATAAAACAGCGCCTTAACACTCTAGTGTTGCAAAAATGAAGTAATGCCTTTGGGCATAAGTAATCATAGCATTCTGAGGATAGAGAACCAAGTTATCCCCCTCTTCGTACATATATACATGCTGACACTAACATTTCTGATTTTTTGGAACTGTTAATGCTTAATCGTGGGTAACTCTTTTAGGAATGCATTCCACTCTAATCTTAGGATGTGGGAGGCAATGATAAAGACTGATTTGTCAGTTATTCATTCTGGCTTTTATTTATTACCTGTCTTGCTCAGACATTCCCAGATTTGGTAGTACCATATCTCCCTCGATCGGTATCAATTTATTTTTGAACGAATCGTCTCTATTTCTTAATCTATCGAAGCACTGAAACAGTAAGAGTACCAATAACTATATAAATTCTAAATACGGGCCTTCGGCAGGTAGCCGCTACGCGGCTTCGGCGCTTCGCGCCTCGTCCGCTCCGTGGCGTCGGCGTCGGTTTTAGAATGACTTCGACCATATAAACAACTTCAAACTTACTTACATTTATGATTGTTTATAAATTTAAGAAAAATGTCAATTTTTTTTGTAAACAAATTGTTTATTTGAGTAAAATCTTAAGGTTGAAAAAAATATATTCATGATTATTTAAAATAAAAATACCGTTTGCTTCACTTAGGATTGTCCGATTGAGCTGAAACTGGTCGCATTCGTTTTAGAATAACTTCGACCATATAAAGACTACTTCGATGTTCTTCCTCTTTACGGGTCTGCTTAGCTCGGCGTGGTTCAGTGGAAGCCATTTTTGCCCTGTCTCTCTGGGACAGTAGGCTTACCATGATGGAGCAAGAGGTAGAGGTCTCTCTTTTATCTATATCCCACCCTCTAACACTACTGAACCAACAGATATCGTACGAGTCTTTGACCTAGACGTATACATATATACAAGATTATATATATATATGTATACCAATTGCGCCATTTGTGATGGTTCGATTCAGCTGAAATTGGTCTTAATCGATTCAGCTAGCCATCTACCTAAATACTAGATACCTTGTTTAAAGCCATTTTAAGTTTTCAAAAAAAAAAATTTTTTTATGACGTCATAACTTTGGTTGATGACGTCATAATGTTTTTAAAACAATAGGCCTCGTAACCTCCTCAACATCTCGCGATTTGCAAAGTTTCGTTTCAATTTGGAACGCCTTCGAGAGTTATCGTTCGCCATACGAAAGGGTAGAAACTCTTAATATATATATATATTATATATATTATATATATATATATATATATATATATATATATATTATATATATAATATATATATAACTTTTTCGGACATATATTTTTGTTATCAGGAAGCCAATAGGAACCGATCCACTCACTCCCACCCTCAACTTCCGTCATCCGAACAACCTCATAAGCGTCATTTCATTATGAAATTCGCTAAAAATTGTACTTCTTTAAAACCCAATACAGAGGAATAGGCTTACAGGCAGACACGAATGCTTAAAGTTTAATGATCAAAGATTGATTCAATATTTAGAAACAAATTTTTAACTTTATATTGGTTTGGGTAAGTTTTAATTGGACTAAACTGCTTTTGTACTCAAATTCGTATGCACTTTATGTTATTTATTATTATTTTATGTTTTCCAATAGACTTATTTTTTTTTTTGAGTTAGCTTATGGAACTTTGACTGTGTGCAATAATTAAGGTCCCTTTGCACAATAAAAAGAGGTCCCTACGGTATGAAAGGGGAACTTCCAATGTTTTCGACTAGGACCCTTACTCTCTGCCTTTATCGTCCTCCCAACGATGTTGGAAGTTGAATCACAATTCACTTGAAGCTTGGGAGAGCTAAATATGGTGAATAAGTGCAAACGAACTTTAAGTGCCTTCTAATACTTACATCGCCTTCTAATAGTTGAGAAAGTCGTTGTTGCACTGATACATTTTTCTTACTTCTTATCAGTAGATAAACACATTTGATATCAGGAAACACCCATAGGAGCTTCTCCACGAATGCTTGAGCCACAAATCCGGTAAACCCTGTTATGAACAAAGTTTTATTGCGGTAAAATTCAGATAACTTTGGCACCGGTTTAACTGGCACTAATTCTTGTCTTTCGATTATTTCTTTATTACTCATTTTTGAAATTTTTTTTACTCAATCAGGAAAAACCTGGAAAACAAAAATTAATATGTTATTAGTAATGAACAAAATAAGAATATATTTATGCTACCAACTGAAGGTATAATTAGGTATAGTTTATCCATTTTGAATAAACCACTTCCTGAAGTTAAAGATTTATTTAGGTATTGTATTATTAATATTTTATCCTGCATTTCTATTACTTTTTATGTCATACGATTTCAGAGCTGGCTTTACTTACAATCAGACATCGTCAGCATTTACTCAACACAAATCAAGAGACCTTCGGCCTCTTGTCCTCTTCACGGCTACATGTTTTTGTCCCGTGGCAGTCAGTATCATATGCAGTCAGTAAGTGGCATACTGCCACGATATTATTTACTTTCCAAATGTATTAGCAATTGTATGTATTTCATTATTTATATTTCTTAAGGGCACTGAATCCAATATAACTCTAAGAAACCAAAAAATTTAAAAAACCGTGGTTAATGTCCTGAAAACCTAATATAATAATAATAATCATTAAGTATAGCAAATACAAAAATTATACAATACATATTTTCTTGTAAAAAATATACATAATTTTACTTAAATTTTTATTTTCGAAGTCATGAAAGAATTATTAAATATATGTCTGTTATAAATCGGCCTGAGCCGTGGTCACCTACTATGAGGTGCAAGTTGCCAATTGCATTGTTTGACATTTTCTTATAAGTTATTTTTTTTTTTTTCCATTCTCCTCTGCATCACTCAAAGTTTATTTAAATTCTGTCTCGTCAAAGTCCATACTTCCGCTCCATAAGTCATAACTGGTAGTACGCATGTCATCCATAATTTTCTTTTTAACTCCATCTGAACTTTCGACAGATGTTTATACCTAATAAATGCACCCCTGACTCTTATTGCTTATTCTCACTCCTAAATATATGTACTCATCTACTCTATCCAGTATGTTTCCTTGGTTACCTCTAATCTCGCAAAGGTTGGCTTCCATATTAATTATCATCACCTTACTCTTACAACCATTAACGTATAGACCTATTTGCTTTACTCTTTCAGTTAGATCGTTTAAAATTATTTTTGCTTCATATTGTTTTTTGAAATTATTGCTAAATCATCTACAAACTGCATAAGTTTAGCCACTTTCTATACACTTTGATCCCAGTTTAATTCTCCATATACCTATTCAAGTACTTTTATGAACGGTTTACCTGATTCTACGTCTCCCTGCCTTATTCCTCTATTACCATCAATGAATTTATTTTCTTTCTCGGCCTTTATTTCTAGTTTTCCGTTATCATACACCTATTCAATTAAGTCATAATGCTCTTTTTCTAGTTCTACTTCCATAAACATTTCTTTAATAAATAAATAACCTTTGTATATTTGGTTATACAAAATATACAAAATATGTTTGTATATTTGGTTATTTTAAACAAACCTAAAATTTAAATCATCACTTAAATCTCTATTGGATACGACAAAATATATTTCTTACACAAATTGTATAAATTTTATACTAAAAATTAAAAAAACAACGCATTAAAACAATAACGTCGAAAAGTTTAAATAGTTTGTTTACATTTACAGGGGTAAAACAAGATGGCGCACATAGGAAAATTTAATTCAACTCCCTGGTGGATAAAATGTGATACATGACTGACAAAATCGCGTTTGTTTGCCTGCTTGGTCTTATATTACTTTAGATTCTACTCTAGTGCTTTAGTTTATAACTTTATAAAGTTATAAAGACAAACATCTTTCTTATAGAACGATATAATTAAAGAAAAAAAAGTTTTCTTAAGCGAATATATTTATTAAGCTATAACTATTTCCTTCCCATTTGGGTCATCTTTAGGCTTAAACTATCTAATAACACGGTGTTAAAAATTTAAAAAAACAACAAACAAAAGGTTAAGTTTAGGATAAACGGTGTTTCTTGTTTTTGTTAAATTTTGACACTGTGTTATTAGATAGATAGTTTAAGTCTGAAGATCACCCAAATGAGAACTAAATCTTAATAAATATACTTGCTTTATGGAACTGAAGTATTTTCTTTTTCTTTTTCTTTTACTTTAGTTTACTGTACTATCTACTCTAGGTAGATTAAACTAACCACAGTAGTTTATTCTAAATAGGGCTCACCACGAGTGATAAATATTTTTTAGCACATTAAGTTTTTTCTGCCTTATATAAATGGAATGTAGGGAATAGGGTACCTTGATTAATTCAAAATCTGATTTGCTTCGCTCTTACTCCGAATATCACCTTTATCATAATTTTATGGTAATATTACCTTAGTCTCGCTACGCTTGACTTTGGAATAAGGTACAGGTCTTCGGCCCGTAGCCGCTATGCGGCCTTGACGTGAACGAAATGAATATAATTTTTATATTTATATAGATTGGTCTTAAATGCACGTAAAATGCAGCATATAGAGTTAAAATATGTGATGACTATATTATGCTTTTATTTACCTCCGTAGCCGCGTTCGTTTAGTACTGGACTTCGGCACCGGAGGTCCGGGGTTCACAGCCCGGGCTATGCTCTCAGTTTATTATGAATGGAATTTGTTGTAAAATAATTTCGCCAACTTTAGCTTCACTTTGAGCATAGTAGATGTGACCCACCCGAGGTGGGTCAGGGCGAATACCTTAAAGGGCCAAAAGGCCCTAAAACGGGCATTATTATTATATTATTATTATGCTATTATGACTATAAAATTATTTCGAATAATACTCCATGATAATAGTCTAGTTTAATGTAGTTAAACATTATTTAAATTAACTGATTAATGTTCACAATGACTCGCTGAATTAAATCTTCTTTTTCCATTATTAATGCTACATCAAATGTTAAATGGTTTTTGCATAAAGTGAATGATGTGAATTTTGCTCATTTTCGGGTTTATTTATGGCTGTTTGGTATGGTAATTCTTTAAATCTGGATTCCAATATTATTTATTCTGTTATTCCCTATTATACTTCTGTCAGATAATACGTGTTTTAATCGTAAATGAATGACATTGCACAACGGTACTGGGCTCCCGGACTAATATACCATGGTTATCAATGAAGTTTTTGTTTCACTACAATACCCATGATTATATAAATTGATATGCCAGAATAATAAATTTATAGCGCCTTATGTTATTTATGAAATAAAAAATCCTAACCAAATTACTTAATGACACTACACAGCTAAAAGCTGAAAAAACAATTTTACTTTAAACGTATGTACGACAATTGACGTATTCTGTGACGGGATGCAACTACTAAAAAATAGAATATAGAAAATTATTTTGCATTCATTTGAAATTCTAATATCAAATTTTAGTAGTCTTTTAATTTTTTAACATTAAAATGTAATATGGAAATGAGTAGTTTAAAGAGAATATTAACTAAAGGCATTTTTAGAGCTCTCTTCTAAGAGCCTACTGAACGGAATAGAGCTGCACAACCCGGGTGAATTTCCTTTGAAATCCTTGCACGCTTTTAGATCTTAGACTTATATAAGACCAACATATGCACCATCAGCATAAGTTAAATTTTTATCAAATGACTTGTATTCGTTTTCGTAGAAAATTGAAAAAATGGAAAAATAATCCGATTGTTTTGAAATTTGTTACAATTATATTCCTTTACCTAATACATAAGTTTACTAAGTTTAGTTTTAATACGACAAATATATCTACGGTTTTTATTAGAGGTCGTATTTTACACCTGAGAAGGAGCATCTAATCCTATGTAAAGATTGGAAATAAATAGTATATCAATATGGGTTATCATTTGAGTTGAATATGCTCGTAGTCTTCATAATTATGTAACAGGGCCTTGAGCAACAACCAGAGTTTTACTTACGAATTGGGCACATTAGAGCACAATATTCCGGGAACCCAGGGATAATTAATTGTCTGCCTTACTTTAAATAAAAGTTGTAGCACAAGAAAACAAACATTACTAGTCCTGGTCATTTTATACCTACGTCGCTTTATATTCATTCAAGATGCAACTATTATTTGAAAGTACTTTCAGGATCATCAAATAAAATAATTATAATAATAAAAAAATTGACTTAGCATGATGGGGGTTTTGAGGGGTGTATATAACATGATTTAAAATAAGTGTGAAGTGATTTATTCCTTTGAGAAATTTTATCTGCAAAAAAATCACTCTCTCAGTTGCATAACCTACTTTATTCAATAATTTCCACAAAATCTTATTCTAATGTAAATAGTCGTGTATAAACCCTTAGGTAATGGATAGCCAGCAGGATAAGGGCCCTTTCATTCACTTACTTTATGAAAGCAAAAATAGATAGATATGTGTATATTTAAAATTATCCTGAAAACTTAACAAAACATGATCTCCAAATTAACCGCAAGAAATATCTCTTATTTTATTATTATGGTTGTATATTTAGTACAACTTTACTTGCATCATTTCTACATTTATTGATCATATTAATGTTATACATACATATATTGAAACATATATAGAATATTGTTTGTTAACTGTTTTAGATGGACTTACAATGGATGGTACTGAGTTGTGATCCAACAAGACCTGAAAGAGAAACCTGCAATGAAATTCCACCTATGGCCCTGGTAAGATTTTATTTTTTAATAATCAAAGACGCTTTCAATACTTAAAATTAACAGTTACAGTAAGATAGAAGTACCAAACTCTGTCAATAAAAAATGATCAAATAGTGATTTCTCTAAAAATTCAAGCTGGGTGAATTTCCTTTGGAATATAATTTGTTTTCTTATAATTTACTCTGAACGAAACAATAACTTATCCTTATAAAATCAGTTCTATTGCACTCATTTAAAGCTCAGTTTATACCAATCATTAAACCATTTAAGCGCATTTCCTTTGAGAAATCAATGTTAGGTTCGTGTTACTCTCTGTCCAAAAATCTATGTCAAAAAATGTTAGTAACTAATCACACAGTAAAGCATATACCAAAAAATCAAACAAAAAATATTATTATTAATACTAGCGTGTGTCACTATAATACTAAATAAGAATAATAATAGATATAATAGAATAATAGATAAGAATCAGTTACAATCTTATCACAAAGAAATAGATTGTTGATTTGTATCAAGCATTCCCTATAAATTCGCCCTGCTTGTGGACGGACCCTCACACATTCCAAACCACCTTAATTAAAATTAATAAAAATATAAATACATACCGTGAAAATGAGGCTATTAAAGAATATAAATCAATGAACCAATTGGATAAATTAATCCACCAATATAAATGGATAAATAGTCTTCATATATGCTTTCCTTGATGTATCCCTGATGTACAGTCCATAAACTACACTTTACGATAATATTATTAATTCGATAACCTCCGGCGCGATGATCTAGATTTTAAAGAATTTAATCTGTGGTCAGTTATGGCATAGAGCAAACAACACTCACGTGTAAAGGGTCACGGTTTTTCCATTCAGCTGGGTCATTCTATTCATTATTCATTCATTGTAATATACAATACATCACGGAAATAAAATACTGTTGTGGTTTAATGTGTTAAATGAATTTTAATTAATTTTTTAGACAGTTTTGTTTCTTTTCTTGTCGTATCATTTTATTTTAGCAATTTAATAAATCATAAATACTATGGACACTGGGTAATAATAACTATTTTATGAGATAATATTATGTCATAGGTAATTATATAATAGTACAGATCTTACTATTAAAGTAATACTATTTTAAATAGTAATATAAGCATTATTGTTAGCTATACGTCTTCCGTTTTTCTCTTTAATAAAATTACTTTTTTTATAGTCCGGAAGCCCAGGGGTGATTTTCTACGTCATAAGATTTATAAAGCATTCATAGGATTTACAGTACCATAGAGTAGAGTAAGAAAACTACAAGACTGATGATTCCTCCGGAACTGAACATTATGCTAACTCAGCAAAATTTTAAAATTATTACTATTTATTTTTAAAATTCCGAAAAATGTTGCTTCATTTTAGCGAATTTTCTTTGACAAAAAATACGTGTGTATCTAAAATTCGTTCGAGTTTCGCGTACATAATATATATATATATATATATATATATATATATATATATATATAATATATTAATATATATAATATATTATATAGATATACATATATATGTGTGTGTGTGTGTGTGTGTGTGTGTGTGTGTGTGTATGTATGTCTAGACACTTTCTTGGCACGATTTACAAGTAGTGCTTAATAATTAAGTAACTGCTCATGTTATAAAGCATGAACCGGATTATTAAGCAACGCATGGATTGTTAAGCACGGAAACACGCTTTCCAAAGGAAATCCGACCGTCATGTTGGCCACCGCGCCAGAATTATTTTGTAGTTATAAACTTATATATTGTAAAAGCGATAAAAAATATTGTCTCTATCAGAATTCGAACCCAGATACCCGGGCTTTGAGTATTCGTATCGACTCAGGACTACTCTCAGTCATCTCACAGTCCCAAAAAACATGGAAAACGACTTCTCATTTGAACAATGTGGTTTACCGGTCGTATTTTTGATTATCTGGTATTGACCACCGTTTTTTTGACTTTTAGGTCACTTGGAGTGGTCGTATTGGCTTCAGACCGTATTTATAAATACGGTACTAAAAATATTTTAGTCCATTTCCTTTGCAAAATTTAATCCAATTAACAAACAATTTTTTTTCGTTACCCTTCTAACAATGAATTATAAACAGAAAAGCTGTACAAAAACTAGATTGCTCTGCTAGGTCGCGTTTTTACGCTGTATATATATATACCTATTTTCTAGTGTTTTTACTTTAAATTTTTAAGAAAAATAGTTGAAAAATATTTACTACTAATGTAAAAATCTATGGTCTTTTTTTCCACTGAAAAAGGCCTTGAGTTTGATCGATCTATCCAAACCCGTAAGACACGGACCTGTCCTTACCTGTCTACCTAGGTTGTTTAACTCACGAAACTACCTTTGCATTTGATAAATAGATCTAAAATGTACTTACTTTCTGTTTCCCTTGCCTTTTTGCCTTAAGAGAAAATTTTACAGAATAAAATATACCTAAGGGAATTTTCTAAAGGTTATTTTTCTGGGATGAACGTTAATGTTTTTTAAGTCAGTATCTATTATATTTACGAAATAATAAGGTACAAAAATACCACCTATAAATGATCACATATCTTTTAAATTGCATTTTTTTCAGCTAGTGAATTATATTGTATCACAAAAATCTATTAGAACGCTACTAAAAATAAAATCAATCGATGTAAAACTTAATTACTACAGTAATGGTTTGGGCACCATAGAGTAAACCATAATATACATATACATTTGTGGAGAGACTGTTGCTTTATTTATTAATCACTACCTCCACGGTTCAGAATACATAAAACATAATATATATATATATATATATATATATTATATATATATATATATATATATATATATATTCCTTTAACTAAGAAGAATTTGAAAATTCGACCAATCACTACAGTTAATTGTACTCTAATGACATGTTCTCTAGGCTTCTATCGTTCGGGCTCAAATAATAAAATTAATAAATCAAATATTTATTTAAATATTTGAACCGGGAGTTCTAAAAATTCTGTCCATAAACACATTTTGGTTGCCATCATTCGATGTAATATGGAAAATTTAAGATCGCTCTTTCGCCTGTTACTCGGCTATATTTGGTTATTTTTAACTGTTTGGCCCAAATAAAGCAGATATACTACCCGATATTTACAGCCGAAATTCTCTTGGCTATCTTAGGTCTATTATCAAAGGAGGCTCCTTGGCAAGTTTTATAAAAGTTATAGGAAAACTGAACCATTTTTAATGGTTTGAAATAAAAGAAGCTTTCAAATTTATGCTCTTCATCTCTTCCAAATATTTTAGATGAAAATAATTTATCTTTTGGATTGCACTATTGAATGGATGAATCATGTGAGGCAACCACTCTCTTATAACTTAACAAAAGCTTTTATCAATTTATGTTTAACAGTAAATAGCCAACAGTCCTGGCATCTTATAGCATCTTCCTCACGAGTGGCAACGGCTTTGACGAACTCGATATAGTTATTCAAATTATAACGCAGTGGTCCTCATGTGGGGATAATTTCCTTTAGTTCCCTGTTTATGCTTTAAAACTTGAGCAGGGACTCAATTATCAAGCACTACTCGTAACTCATTTTTTCTGTTCATGTGTATAAGAGTTTCTACCCTTGCGTATGATAAATGATAAACCTCGAAGATTTTCTCTGATTAAAACAAAACTTGGTAAACGGTGATATGTTGGGGACGTTATGATGCCTATTGTTTGTGAAAAATGTAGGACGTCATCAACGTTATGACGTCATGAAAAAAATAGGACGTCATCATCCCATGTTATGACGTCATGAAAAAAATAAAACCTTAAATGGCTCTTATAACAGGGTATCAAATGTTTAGGTAAACGATAAGCTAAATTGATTGAGACCGGTATAAGCTGAATCGGACCATCCCAAGTGGCACCAACGGTGTACATATAAAAATAATAATGTATATACATATGTATATGTCTAGGTCAATGACATCTACGATATTTGTTGGGTTAAGTATATTAAATGGGTGGAAAGATAGTATAGAAGAGTAGCCCCAACATTTTTCCCACCCTCGTTAGGCTAGTGTCCCAGACAGATTGGACAAATGACTCCCATGGAACCAAGGTGAGGTAAGCAGGACCCAAGGCGGAAAACCTCGAATTAGTCTTTTTATGGTTGTAGAAATTCTAAAGCGAGTGATACCGATTTCAGCTTAATCAGACCATCCTAAGTAGCGCAATTGGAAAATAATTAATTATGACGTCATCACGAATTAGTAAATTAAAATGATTTCTTGTTAGAGACGCTAAAGATACTACTTAATGGTTGTAAAATTATTTATTTATGCTTTACAGTAATTATTTAAATTATGAAAATAGCCTCAATAATTATGTAAATTAAAAGTTTTCCTTACTATTCAGTGGGTTATGTTAATTCGTCAACGCTACATATATCTTTGTATGTATACATCTTCGTTGAATCTATCTGTTTGTATATATGTAAAAGTCTATATGGCCGTGGAGGAGTCATATTAAGTCTTATTTGGAGTTATAGAATGGCTTTGCTCACGGGCCTGCGGAGGGTCTGTGTCAAAGTGGTTACAAGGAGGACCGCGGGCCGAACTTGTACCTTCAAGTTAAGAGCTGAAGAACTACCAACTGAGCTAAAGAGGAAATGCAGAGCGCGGAAAAGTTGTTGCCATGGCAACCAAAGATATCCTTTACAAGTGTGAGAAAAATGCAATTTTTCTCTCTTCTAGAGGTAAAGACTGTCAGACAGTATATCTTTGTATATATATATCTTCGTTGAATATAAAAAAAGAAGAGAGAAATGGCTGATAATGAATAAAGAACGCAGTATAAAATATTATGCCTTCCCTTAAGACCAAAAAAGTTAATTTCACATGGATTAATTTATTATTTGTGCGATATGGTTTTAGGAGCTAACAGAGAGACCAACAGCTGCATTAATTCCAAGTAGTACCTGTGACACCATATGTCCCAGAGGGCCTCCGGGCTTCAATGGCTCTAAGGTATAACAATGATTTTTTCATTCAATTCGTAAACACGCACATTATATATATATATATATTATATTATATAATATATATAATAATATATATAATTATATAATATTATAATTTGTTGTGTGTGTGTGTGTGTGTGTGTGTGTTGTGTGTGTGTGTGTTGCGTGTGTTGTGTGTGTATGATGTATGTATTTTTTTGGCAAAGAAATTATTTTTCCTTCAACAGTTTAGGTTACAGAATATAATTGTGCGAGAATAGTTGAATTGTGTCAGCTATTCATGTTTTGCAAAACTTGTTAATATCAAATGGTATAACAGTACAGTTTATTTATTATTTCTTTAATTAATTAATCTGGTAATGCTATTTCAACTCTGTATTTGTATTTTATCCATTTTTACTCTAAAATTAAGTACGTTACACTAATGGACAATTCGACAAATATCATCAGGTAAGTATGAGAGTGAGCTTAGTCTGCGTATCCAAACCTATCGTAAATGGCTGCGTATCCACCCTAGCCTAAACTGCACAACTCTAATTTGCACCCCTGTGGGTTTGATTAATTTTACATAATTAAGTGGATCAGGTACGTCAGATTATCATTTCTCGTTATAAACGCTCTTATTTTCTTTTTTATGTCAAAGGGTTATTATCTTCTATGAAAATTTCTAAAAACTAATGTATGGTTATATAATTTTAATTTTGTTTTAAACGTAGTATTTAGTAAATCATTATTATTAGTAATTCTCAAGTCTTAATTAATTAATACTATTTAATTAGTCTTAAAACTATTAACTTTTCGAATGCTAGTTATTGACTAGATAATTATAATACCTCTTGCCAAACATTTTTATCTGTTTTCCTAGCAACAAATATGTTCTTTATGGTCTTTATAAGATTAATATGTTTGTTTGGCATTCTACCCTTTTACTAAAAGTTACTTTTTAAAGAAATCGGAAAATTTCAGAGGAACTAAAAACAATAATAAAGAAAACTCTATCTATTGAGAAATTCTTTTAAAGGTTATAGCTGTTAGATTTGGAATTGTGAGTATAAAAGTATTTGACCCCTTTTTTACGAATTTCCTTTAGAAATTCACTTAAATGGTGAGGCGTCATGACAGGTGTCAAAATTCGGAGTGTGACCAATAATTGTTTCAGAAGTCCCTAACCAGGACTATAGATACTTAAACAGTAACTGTCGACTCAATGGTGGGAAAATTTGGATTCCGTTCGACACTAGCGCGGCGAGGGACCTACCTTTCAATTGAATGGCGTGTCTTTTTCCCGCTTTTTGCCCACAGTCAGTTTGAAATTTAATTTTATACTTTTATAGTTATATTTAAACTAACCCTACCACTTTTTTACACGGAACGCTTCTGATTATTTTTAAGTTTTCATTCAAGTAATTTATTAATTTAATTAATTCAATCAGGTAATAATAAAAATAGTGGCTAAAGTTTACACGTGGTAGAAGATTTTGGCATTTAATCCAGCCTGTATTTTTAATTACATCGGCAAGATGCGCACATGTGATTTAATAATACCTGATAAATCGACTTAATTAATAAATTAATTAATGAATTTACACTTATCTGCTATCAGTAGCGTTCTCTGGAAGTTTTAAAAAGGTTTCTATTTACTTTTAGTTTCTGAATTTTTGCAACGGCGAACCGTTTTTGTGAAAAATACATACAGAAAATAAACATTTTATAATAATAATAATAAATTTAGCTGTCATAACCAAGAATTGCCATGGTATTCATAAATTTAATATAATCAGTCATTTTGGGAAAGCTATTGGGGTTAGTTCATGAGTTGTCCGCACCGGTCCCGCGCGCGCTATTTTTAGTAGCTTGCGATAATCGAATCCAAACTTTTCCTCATTTAAGTAACCCCCTGTCCCTAACCACGAATAAAAAGTTTCGTGTAGCGCTGAATCAAAAAGTCGAAAAAAACCGTGGAAAATAACAAAAAATTTCAAAATACAGTTAGTAAACAACATATTAGCGAGTAGAGGGTTCCTTTTTATTTTTTTTTTGGGGGGGGGGTGCTCTGCTGCTAATTTGGAGTCAATCTGAACTCAAACCCGGAGGTCCGGGCTCAATGCTAGGTGCCGGAGGTAATTTTTATTGTTATATTTACACTTTATTATTTTATAACTCCAAAATATTTTTGCCGTGAAGGTCCGCTAGGCATATTTCCTTTGGAATCATTTTGTATTGCTTACTAATCCAGATCTTGCTTAGGTTTCCGGTTTATACTTCGTAGTCGGATCAATAACACTCTTATTTTTTTGTTAATTTTTCTAGATTTTTTAAAGGAAATGCGCTAAAACATTTTAAAGATAAGTTTAAGCAGAGCTTTTTTGTATGTCTGTCCAAAAAGTTGTACAGTATTTACTGAGGAAAGCTGAGCATAATTTAGAATTATTAATGGTATAGTGTATAGCTCGTTCAGCATAGTTTAGATTATTATATGGTATTAACATGCGTATTTTCTTTGGAAAATCCTGGAAAATTAACATATTTGTAAAAGTGTTACCGCTCCTATTATGAAGCATAAACCGATAACCTGAGCAAGAACCGGATTGTTAAACAATAAGCAAGCATTTCAAAGGAACGTTGAGCTTGCGGACCTCTGCGTTAGAATTCTTATGTTTATGTGTATATAAGATTTTACCGTTTAAAGCTTTCAAGCAAAACAATCATTTTTTATTTCAAGTTAATGTTAACCAATAAATTATGCATTATGATCATTAATTTATAGTTAGTTATAGTTGCTTGTATTTATATCACGGTAGTTATTTATACTTATGTTTGTTAATACTTCATATATAATATTTTATTGATTTAATTTTTTTTATCATTTCTAACCTTTTTCTTAATGATTTTTCTGTGTTTTATAATTTTGGATTTTTGTTTGTAGATTTAGTAGTTTGGTTTGTTGCTTTTATTAGATTTAATTATTTAATATCAGGGTTCAACGGGTCAAAGAGGTCCTCCAGGACCTGACGGTCTTCCTGGATTTACTGGTGCAACAGGTCCTAAGGTACATTTGATTAATTTCATGTTATTTTGATAAGAACATTATTGGTTATAATTAATATTTTATTATTTGAAAATATAATTTATATGTTACCGTTAAATCAAAAACTCAGTTGATCAATAAAATAACTAGTTATTTCATAAAATTGCTGGCCATTTTAGTTAAATCATTAAAATCCGTTTTATTTGTATGCATCATTTAGGCAATTCATGATATAATTTTATTGAATAACCAAGGAGTTTTAGTTAAATCATATGAATACTTCCTAACAGCAATTTTCATTACTTTAGTTCAGAAGTATTTATGACACATTTAAAAAAAAAGTAGGTATACTTCTAATTATTTTTATGTGTTTTACTACAATTGGATGATAATTTGTAAGTAGTAGATTTTATGTTATCTACTCAGTTTGTAAGAATTCTGTTATTTCAGATAAGATAATTATTGGTTGGAGAATCTTATCCTTAGTTTTGTCATCTCCCATACGCTTACTTCTGATTGCAATTATTTTATTTTAAATATTTTACAATTGATGGTTTATAGTATGCATTTGTAATTTTCTGTTATTACAAACCAACCGCTCTTATAATATTTCAAGTTTTACACTTCTCAAATTACAAATCGGAATATATAAGTTTATATACATAATGTATATATCGGAATATATATATATAAATTTAATGAAACAAGATTTATTAGATAGTGAAACAAATCTGCCAAGTAGTTGAACACTCGTGAGAAAGAAGATGGTCTGCTTTTGACATTTTCCCCCTAATATTCAGTTTGATTTTTTTAATTGAGTTTTTAACTCCATAACTTTAAACATCATTGCAAACAATCCTGAAAAGAGCTGTCATTAACTGTGAGTAGGGTTCAAAACTAAAAATATATTGTTTAATTCTTTTACTGTTTTGTTGTTAGATATATTATATTTGAAATACATAGGATAAAATAAAATTAATAATTATTTGTCTTAGTTTAGTGCCCAATGACAATTAAACATATGTGTTCCTATAAGCGCCCTAATTTCATAACTTATTGTTTCTAGATAGAGTTCGAACCTTACCCACGTAATGGGATGAACTAAGTCTAACAGTTTATTGGTAGAGCGCTGAAATTTTGACTTGAAGGTTTAGAGAGCTAATCTAGTTGAGAGATCCTTCATTTGTCCCTAAGATTATGTAGTATACCTTAAAAATTTTTGATATGTCCTATAACTTAGGACGTTTTAAACGTAAGCCCAACCAATCTAGGGTTAAATAGGCTCAATCCTGGATTGGGTGGGCTTATTAGTAGGCTAATAAATGATTACAAAGATAATAATAATAGGTATAGTAGGATAATAATAATAGGGATAGTTATTAATAGGTTAATAGGACTATTGACGCGCAAATGTGAGGTTAGATCTTCTTTAGTCGGGGACACTTCTAATGATTGTTTTATTTGCCTCAAGACTTTATGGATTATGGAGTTAAAGGTTTCTGAAGTAGATTATACCTAGAAAAACGAAGATATCTCAGGTCCAATAAACGAGAATAAGCCTTTAGTATCATCCTTGTTATATGGTTTCAGGGAGACCCTGGTAGAGATGGTGTACCAGGATTACCCGGTCCTAGAGGAATACAAGGAATACCCGGGCCACAAGGTCTACCAGGACTTCGAGGAGAAAAAGGAGAATCTGGTTTTCCTGGACCCATGGGGCCACCTGGCACAGTGGCAGATATTTTAGCAGCGCAGGGGCCACCTGGATTGCCTGTTAGTTATTTTTTGTAATACAATGCTTTCCATAGTTTATCTTGCCTTTTGAGCAAATTTCACCAATTTTAATAAATATACTATTCTTTAGATAAAATAAAAGTGGTTAGAATAAATAATATATATTTTATTGATTTATTTCAACAAGTCGAGAACTTTATTGAATAGTAAAAAGGTCATGATATCATCTATTGGGCCCCAGAACCACAGAAAATTATTTCTATGTTATTTTTGTCATTGTAGGCGGATACCGTGTAAGTTGGTTAGAGTTGAGTGCATCCTATATTTGATTTAACTCGCTCAAAAAAGTGGAATATTAATCAAATAACAAAATATAAATGAATGATTATGGTTGTCAGAGTATTGGTGAACCATGTACTAAGCTCCCGAAAATATGGGGCCTGATTATAATATAATTAATTAATTTAGGTCCAATAACTATGATTATTACGTCATTATTATATTTAAAATGTATAAAATATAAACTTAATTATAATAAATGTATTATTATTAATAATGTACACTTTCAATATTAAGTTTCTGTTTACTATTTCTTCCTGACTAAAGTTTAAAAACTGCTTAGGGTAAAGATGGATTGCCTGGAAGAAGAGGACTGCCTGGGGATGAAGGTTTACCTGGTAGAGATGGTGAGAAGGGCGATAGAGGAGAACCTGGTCCTCCGGTAAGCTTACTATTTAGTTAGGTCCAAGCCTTTGACTTGAGGCAACCTTTGAAATAAATTCTCACATATATTTGTTCTGATATTAGAAAAAACTTCAGAGGAGATAAAAATTCGTTATAAAACATTTTAAGGAGGTAAAACTTCTTTTGAGAATATAAAACGAAAGGAAGGAATTGACCAGTTAGTGGTCAGAAGTATTGATGCTTATTTTTATGGAAAAATGTGACTGAGAATGGATCTCCTACAGTCTTTATAGTTGCACAAGTAACAATACATTCAGGTATGCCTAGACATGATTTACATTGTATTTATGTAAGTCAAAGTTTTGGTTTCGTTGTCATCCCATTAAAAGTAATAGAGATGAGTGAGTCTATTAGCAAGTATGCTGTTTACTCTAAAAAGCAAGTGACGGAATAAATCATTGTGGTTCCTTGTCTAATTGATTTTCGATATACTTTTAATTGATCGAAACCAAATTTACGATTTTGGGAATCCAGATGTTATCGTAATGAAATGTTTTCAGGGATCACCAGGATTACCTGGATTGCCTGGTAGTGGTGGATACAATGGTGAAATCATCCCTGGTTTACCTGGTCCAGTAGGTTCTCCTGGACAGCCTGGTACTCCAGGCACCCAAGGTCCTAAAGGAGATAGAGGTAACATTTATTTTTTTATATTCTGATGATTTTGTTAACTGTGCTTTGTGCTTGCCTATGCCGATGGTTTAATGTGCCTCAAATATCATAAAACGTATTTTAACGGGTGTACTGTTTATACCTCATCACATTTTAAACAAGGCTTACACTTATTGCTATATACCAAACAGAATACCAAGAAGTAAATAGAGACTTCCGATTCCGCAAGGAATACATTCCTGTGTAAACAGACTTAAACAATGATTTTGAAAATACTGGGTAAACCCCATATTAGCGAATTTCCTTTTCGCTAATGGGATAAGCATCATGGTGGAAGTCGAAATTTTATTTTTGAATGGTTATAATTGTAGGTGAACGAGGATTCCCGGGAGAAGATGGGTTTAGAGGAGAGCCAGGAAACGATGGCACCAAGGGAGAAGCAGGACCACCTGGACTAACTGGTCCCCAGGTAATATTAATTTTGATATAAAATATAATATATAAAAAAACCCTTCTCAGTTTAGTTATGTAATTATTAAATAATAGTTTTTATGTCCGAGATAAACAGCTTCTTTTAACATTAATCCGAAGCAGTTTGTTTATAACCTGTTTATACAATTGAATAGTTGAGTTCCTAGTGGTAGCTTAAGCTTAAGATTACTTAAATATTTAATGCATTTTAGGTCATCTAATGTCATGAAAAATCCCTTAAATCCATCTTCACGTTTCTTCTGCTCTTTGGCTTTAAATACTTAAAACATCTGACTTTTAAAGTCTTTGCACATTCCTATGTGTAATAATAGATATATTTTGATCGTCACATACCATAATAATAGGATATCTTGACTGCCATTTTTGTGCTGTCAATTTTATAGACGTAATAAATTTCAAAATTATTTGCCATTTTTTGTGTTCCTTTGGTTTGAATTTACGTATATGCTTATTGTTTTCAGGGAGAAAAAGGCGAAAGAGGAGATAGGGGTGAAAGAGGTGAAATGGGACTTCCTGGTGAATCAACTTTAGGACTTCAAGGACCAGTTGGACCTCGTGGAGATCCAGGTATTTTATCCAGTAAAATTATTTATTCCTACCACTACAATGCTAAACTCATTTACGCTGAGTAAAGAAGAATCTTAACAAAATAAGTCAAATCCTACTCACTCTTCTGATCTGGCTTTCATGGTTCATCTTCCATGATATCCCTAATATTGATAAAATATATGATAATAATATAAAATTTAATTCCAAAACGCACATAGGTATTCTACTATTGCATGCTCTTCATGTTAAAATCTCAATTCATACTTACTATAATTATAATCATTCACAGATTAATCAAAAAGAAACAATTAAATATTAGTATTAGTCTATTATAATATTAGTATAATTAAATATTAAATATTAATCCCATCAAGTGCCTTTATCATATATTGTCCATAGAAACAATTAATTTTAATTAGTCATTTATTGTAATGATCAATTATTTATTGTATGCACATCACTAATAATTCAACAACTTTTATAGTTGTAATATTGGTTATTAATTTTGCTTTTTTTCTTCAGGTACAAAAGGTGAACCAGGCCAAGCAGGAGAACCAGGTCAAGATGGATTAGATGGCTTACCTGGAGATATTGGGAAACCTGGACCTATTGGACCTGTGGTTAGTAGTGCTTTGGTTATTAAAAGAATACCAACTTAAGAATATGGTCCTCTTGGCGGGATATGCTTACCTGGACCACCAACTACCACTTTTTTCCACTGTTTAAGTTATAAAGTCTAATATAGATTAACTATTTAATGCAAAGGTTTTTTGCTGGTTAGACTTCGAAAAATGGGTGCAAAGGAAAATTAAGTTTCAACATAAGTGCACAAAAATGAATAAACGTAATCAGCTAAGTAAAAGTACGTATAGCAGCTTGCTAATTAAAAGCTTTGCCATCAGTCTTAAGCCATAATGATACCATTAGTTATTAAGCTTTAATAACATGTATTTATTTTCTTATAAAATGTTTTCGAGTTTGAATATTGTATTTATGAAAATTATTATGTTTGAGTTTAACGTAATAACCTTCCTATGGTTAATAGAACGATTGAATAAAAAGTCTCTCCCCAGTTAAAAAATATAACTTTGGAGCGAGTTTTTATTTTTTCGTTTTATAATTTTGTTCTATTACGAAGGACTCCATTTATGCTCACTCTAAGACATCTTTCTAAGGTTGTTATGCTTCAAATTTCAACATACATTTTAGCTTGAAATTTATTATTCATCCTAATGTTTTTTGGTTAGAATGATAATTACTTTAAATTACTAATGAGATTTAAGGATTATTAATTCTATAGGGATGAAATGAATTATTCTTATTATTAATATTTGTTTAGTCATACTTGTCGATTTTAGAGTTTCATTATATTTTAGGGACCTCAAGGATTACCTGGACCAGGAGGCTTGAAGGGGGAAAGAGGCGATAGAGGAGAAACAGGTCTCCAAGGAGAACAGGGTCCTGTAGGACCAAGAGGCTTACCAGGAAATATGGCAAGTATTGAAAGTATATTGAATTCATTGTAAACAATTATTGCAAACTTATAGGTTTTTTTCTGAGCTTTACAGAGGTGCAAAAAGTTTTTTTATAGATATTCTCATTCAAAAAGGAATTTGCTTTGGATTAAGTGATATTTTTAAATTAATTAAATCTAAAATGGCTAGTTTCCTTTTAATAAAATACAGTTGTCCTAACTTTTATCCAAAGTTAGAAACAAGTCTTATGTTCATCTGTCGTTAAAATTGTGTATTTTAATTCTTAATTTTTATGCATCATCAACAAACAAGCCCCTTAAAAACGAAATATTAAAGGACCTGTCAAAAAAATCACGCATCATGTGTTTCAAGGTGCATCCGCTTTGAAATGGATCTATAATTATGGCACCATGGAAAACTATGACAATGCAAAATTATCCAAATTTTATCTAAGTCCATCTATTTAGTAATTTAATTGACTTAGTACCTTGATCAGTATACTTTTAATTCAGACTGATAAAAAATAATAAGAATTTGTTAGATCTCCACTACTGCGTTGTACTACTTGTACAACTCTTGGTGTTAATTTCATTTAATTATGACTTGTTGTAAAACCAAGAGGCTGGCAAAAAGAAAAAAATTCTTGTTGGCTAAGTCTTTATCTTTTAATAATACAAAGTTAACTTGTATGACAAGATTACTCAAGTAGGGATATTCATTTTAAAAACTTTTTTAACATCTTTTAGGAGGAAGATTATAAATTGTTTCTTTAACATTGTATGTTATGCAAACTTTTTATTTGTAGGGAGTTGCTGGAGTACCAGGTATGGCTGGTGCGCCAGGTCTTCCTGGTCGAGATGGATCTCCTGGACAGCCTGGTCCACCAGGTCCCCCAGGACCACCTGGTGAATCATCATTACTCGAATCATCATTATACACAACAGATTCGCATGCCCCGCCGATCCAGGGACCGAGAGGTCTTCCTGGACCTTCTGGCATGGTAAAACATATTATTTATACCTAATATCAGACCTGTTATTAAAGAAAGATCAAAGTTTATTATAAACTGAATTCAGCCAGAACGTTTGATTTATCTTTATTGAAAAGATAAATTAAACGTTCCGGCTTAATTGGACAAAAGTTTTATTTGGGACTATGAAACTATATTCTTTACTCGCTGGGAAATTTTACTTATTGAATTTATTCATATTATAAGAAAAAAATCAAGTCATGATAGTATTACTTTATTTTGAAATGAACTGAATGACTACATTACATAGTAAAGTGACCACGTTCATTGTTTAAATATCATTGTGGCATTAGATTTAGACTTCCTGCAGTAGTTATCTTGTTAAATAAGTATTGTAATATATCAGAGAGTAATCTTATTTCTTAAGAACTAAGTCGTAGAACTTTCGTGAAAGGGAATAAAATAAGACGTTACTGTAATACTTAAAAAGATAACACACCTTATGGAAAGGAATGTATATATATATATTTGAAAGGTATCAAATGTAGGTACTTGAAATTTAAGATAAAAATAACACAGATTTTACTAATTTTTTACGAATAATCAGTGAATGTAAACAAATAATACCATTAGACATTGACCTCAGCATGGTCAATATTTAGTCATAATATTGTTAATATGGTTTCCATTTAATTGATACATTTTTCTTCTCCATATGTTTCAGCCGGGGGAAAGAGGTGCCAATGGTGAACGAGGTCCTGAAGGATCTCCGGGACTTCCAGGTGTACCAGGGAAAGAAGGACCTCCTGGTATACCAGGTCCTCCTGGTCAAAGAGGACAACCTGGTCTTCCAGGACAACCGGGCACTCCGGTAAGATAAACAAGTTGTTCTACGTATTAGTGGAAGTCAAGATATCATATCATTGAATCTTTTGTACTCGGAATATCAACTATAATAGTTTTAATGTTTATTCTTGGTAGACGAGTCCGGGTGATATCAGTTCCAATGGTTTAACATTTAATCATATTTGAGCAATTATTTTTCTACTCTGTATGATTTTGTTTTAGGGAAGATCATTTACAGAATCAGAGCTTCGAGACATATGTGCTGGTGTTCTTAGAGGTTTGTATTAAAATATATTTAAAACATCATTAGTTTGAATGGTTTATAATGTAACTCGAACATATTCTTTTTTAAATTTTCATTTATTTAGAAAACAACCAAGAACTGAAAAAAATGAGTCCGCTAATGTTGAACACCTTATTTTTATATAGCAACTACCTTATTTTTTTATTTAGTTTGATTTGATTGAATGTACTGAAAATCCTAATGAAATAATACTGTTTGAGAAGATGGGTCAATTTCCGATTTCTCTTTGAGAAGTAATAATATTTTTTCTTCTCAAAGAGAAATTGGAAATGGACTCACCTTCTGAATGAAGTACGAACTTTAAGTCTTGAATAAAGACCTTAGAAATTCTGAGGTTATTTCCAAAATAGTGAACATAGAATCGTATGAAAAATTAAATAATATTTCTTTTTAAACATAAATACTTAGATTTTACAGTAAAATTTTCATGTTTAGAACAACTGAGGGAATTATCATCAACTCTGGTAGGTCCTCCCGGTCCCCCAGGAAGAAGCAAACCAGGACCCCCAGGTCCACCTGGTCAACAAGGATCACCAGGTATAGTCTCGTTGAAAATTGGAACAATCAAACGATAAAGCATGTTTTGCCCCTTGTGTAGTTTCGCTTATTTTGTGCTTTTAAAGTCTATTTTAATCTAAGATTAACTTTAAGAAGTTATGAGTCATCTGCTTTGATAAGTCAATGGAATAAGTTCTTAATGTTTAAAGTTTACGTCTACACTATTGGTTACATCTGAATAGATTTTATCCTGACAATTATATAGAATGCAAAACACTTAAATCGTCAATGTGTCCCTTATCAATGTGGTCTCGTTGACTCAGAACTTCTAGGTTATTTCTGGGAAAGTCTTTGTCTGCATTTTTTTATTTTAAGATGCTTATAATGTATAATAATGTTTCACAGTGCCTGATTATTACATTTCACTTTAGTGAAAATTATAATACTACATTATAGAACATCATATACTTCACTAAGATATGAATTATAACACAATTTTCTTATTTATTGGATATACGTAAATAATATAATGTTGTTTCTTTGTTTTCCATATTTTTTTCTTTTAACTTTAACCGTGTAAATAAGGTTGTGCATGTTTATTTGTTGTTTTTTTCTTACATGTGTGCATGATTTTCTGTGCTTTAGATAGACAGACTGAGATATTAGCAGGTTTAAGGGGGCCTCCTGGACCTAGGGGTTATCCAGCACCTCGTATGCGGGGCAAGCCTGGGCCCCCGGGTATCCCAGGTACTAACAACCTCTTTACCTTGTATTTAGTCCTATTGGTGCTGATTAATTTTAATAAAATTAAAATTTAATTAATGGGCAAATTTGTCTTGGCAATTTTTAAATACTTCGTTCTTTGAAAGTAGTCCAGTATTACTGAACAAAATTAGGTACAGGATACCTTAGAACTTTTCCTCAACACTTTGAACTTGCTTCAAAGTGTCCTCAGAATATTAAAGTCGTCTAATTTAAATCGAAGTGAGGCTGCGGACTCGCTTGGTTCGTTCTCAGGTAAAATTACCACCTGAGTAACAGGTGGTCTCTCATCCATTTACTGACCTCGCTTAGACCTAAATTCCTCGCTTAACACTAGTGATCTAAAAGAAAACCATAGAAATATTTGACCTAATTAAATGAAACAGTGTAAAGGTACTTGTTTATTGCTAAAAAAAAGACACTAGTGCCAAATTTTAACTTTATTAAATGAGTTGGTTCATTTGATAAACTAATGCTTATAATGAGATATAACTTGGCACATTGTTGGTCTTACATAGGAGTAAACGCGTGCCAAAATTCTAATTGATCAAACATTTTTTCGCGGTAAATGAATTTTTTATATTTTAGCTGTCTGTAATGACGGTTAATAATGTCATAAAACTCATTTTCTTGAAAGTTCAACAAGATCTAGAAGTTTGGTTTTTGTGACAAGTTCCAACTCTCTAGCATAAACCTAGTAACAGCGACACATGCTCACACCCACCCTCATACAGGCAGACAATTCAGTTCAAATCCCGGTTTTTAGAGCAAACGCATTACTTTTCCTATATACCTGATGTACAGATAAAAAAATGCTACTTTTTTACACTGCTTTATTTTGCCTTACTTTATCTAATACGTTATTTGTTAGTTTAATAGAACGAAAGAATAAAAAGTGTTTTTATAATTAAAGATTTTATTAAAAATAAAGCAGATCGCTTTCGACCCAACAAGAGTTCATCATCACATACACTGCTTTTATGTGTCTTGTATGTGTTACAAGCTTACTCAAACCTGTTTGATTTTGTTTTATATTTAAAACTACTCTTTCCAACACTTCAATCTCTGCTCACTAGCAATGATGATTACCTATTTTTAAGTCGAAAGCGGTCTGCTTTACTTTTAATAAAATCTTTAACTGAGGAGAGACATTTTATTCTTTCATTCTTTTAAAATGAACTCCATTCATGCTCATTCTAAAAAACATATGTTTGTTTAATTTTATTTAATGCATGATAGTCTATTTATTTTAATTACTGTTTGTAAAAGGTAGTTGTTTTATCAAGAAAGGTTCTTGATAAAAGGTCTTGCTATGGTAAAAAGAGTAATCTATAAGAAAAATACTGATCATCTATGCATGTCAGAGTGTTAGAAAGTCTATAACGCACTGAACCACATTATCATGACCCACATGTTGCGTTAGCATAGTTGCCCAAAGATAATAAAATTATGAACTTATAGTTATAATTAAATTAAAAAAAATGAGGAGTTCTTCAATTTTTTTAATCTAATTTCTAAAGAGTAATAAACTAATAATTATCCCATTATTTTAAAGCTATTCAATTAATTGTTTTTACGTGATTTACGACCATTAAGTGTACAACATATAAGTTAAGGGTTTTTCTAAAATATTTTTATACAAACTTCTCAGAATTCTTTAAAAACAACTGGTCCAAGAGTCCAACAACCAGTCCAACAACTGGTTTTGTACAACATCAAACCAATTTTTTTAAAAAATATACCTTAAATTATAAAAGAAAAGCATAGTCTGCCTATCCAGAGTGGAGCCTTTCATATAATTGCGCATACTCAAAATTTTATAAAATCAACCAAATTTTTGTTTTCTTGAAATAATTGGCTCCTTGTAGGTCATGTGCAAAACATGAAAAGACCATTTTTTAAAGCTGATAAAATGTCCTATAAAACGAGTGCTTTTTCATTAAAGTCGGATAACCACTTAAAGTTACGTCATTTATTAAATGGCCAAAAAATGCACAAAACATCAATATTTTTTTTAAAAAAAACGCTGACTTGGCATAATTTAACTGTTTTTTTATGTTTTTGAAAGAGACATAAAAGTTTTTTACTATGGTTGTAGTCATTCGAGTTTGATGATTAAAGACTCGTTTTATAGACAATTTATCAGCTTTAAAAAATTCATATGAAAGGCTCCACTCTGGATAGGCAAACTATGCTTTTCCTTCATAATTTAAGGTATATTTTCAGAAAAATTTAGTTTGAAGTAGTTCAAAATGAGTCACATTTTTCAGATCCGCCTCTTGGCTTAAAAGCAAATGGACTTGTGACAACGTATAATAATCTCCTTGACATATTATATTATGCTGTTTTATCTTCAAATACCTCTTTTTGCCGTAGTATTTTTTACTATGCAATGCCTACTAATGCTTATAGTTGTCTATTACATCAATCCTTAATTGCTCTATGTTTTTAAAGGTAATCCAGGAGTAAGTGGTCTACCAGGAGAGAGAGGATTTCCTGGACTGCCAGGACCTCCAGGTCCTCCAGGTTCTGAAGGAAGAGCTGGTGAAAGAGGTGATAAAGGAGAACGAGGACCTGAGGGTATTGGTATAGAGGGTCCCCCAGGACAAAGAGGACCTCCTGGTAGGTTCCCTCTATGTATTTATTAATAGGCGATTGCCTTTAGCCTTTCAAACAATAATAGTGCCATTCAAGATTGACCAGCACACTCTGCAAACTCAATCGTATTAGCGAAACCTAACCATGGCCTAATCATGAACAACCAAGAGAGAGGAGAGCCATGAACCGATTGTCATCTCTTATTAAAATCTAGTTTTGATCGATTCTACTTTAGGATCAATATTAGACTTCAAGACTCATGTTTTAATCTGTTGTCAATACCTAATTAAAAAAAAGTTATGAAACATAGGTATGAACTCATGTTAGAAATATAAATAATTAAACTCGTGAATGCTTGAAGCCATGGAAACCTTTATATGATGGTAACTTAGATTATTATTTATATTAACTTTTAACTTAGATTTATTATTTATTTTAGGTCCTCCTGGAGCACCGGGAGTTGGATTAACAGGTAGACATGGTGAACGAGGGGAACCAGGTAGACCAGGTATTTTCTTTTATATTTCACACAATGATATCTGATAGAATACTTCATGTATCATATTTAGCTTGACTATAATTTATTATAAATGTATTATTTTTTATAGACATTTTTCTCCTGAAACTATTTCAGAGGAAAAGCTATTCTTAATAAATTTGCTTTTGAATTGAAGTTTAAATTTAATATTCAACCATATTTAATTGAAGATGGCTAAAATATCTCGCATAATAATGTAGTATTACAAAATTAAATATCGATGATTACATTTATTTATAAGAACTACATACATAAAGGGTAAACATACTATTTATTTATAAGGACTATTAGCATTTTAACGCTTGGCGACTTATTAAGCATTATTCAACTATGTTTCCAATCTATTTGTAGAATCAAATCATACCATACATATCGGCCAAAGAAGAAAGAGACAAACTAAATTACTCTTGTCACAGGTAGGAATTTTATCGTGTATCGTAAAATTATTCTATGGTATTATTAAAATAATCTACTGTTTAATAGTTTCTTTCATCAAGAAGTTACATTGTATCCCTTTTAACTGAGTTTCTTTTTGAGAATTGATTGTTCCCTTTAAACTTTAACTAAGCTTTATTAAAACTAATATTTTTTAGGCTTACCAGGCACTCCCGGATCAAGAGGACCCCCAGGATATTGTGAATATTGTAACTACCCCGGAGCAGCCCTCCAACAACCACAAGGAAATAATAAAGGACCATCATAAAAAATAATCAAAAAAACATTGTGATCCACCTCATCAACAATTTATGGGAAATCATTTTTAAGTCAACTTAAATAAGGATTTACGTTAAATCTAACTTACATAAATGAATTTATAGAATATTTCTTAATCATCTCTTTCCTAGATTAAAGAGATTGTAAAAACTCTTGCTTCGCAGAGTTAGGCATAATTGTGATTTAAAAATTATATTTTAACATTCATATCTTGTTATAAAAAATAAGAATAACCTTATCTATATGAGTATGAAACTTTTTTCAACTTACACAAAACTGTTTAAAATTAATTGGGATCAGGGACTTTGAATTATAATTAGACAATTAAGAATATTATTATAATTCATCAACATAACATTTGTATGTTCAGTTACATTGTATACTATGAAGGGTTCAGCTGTAAGTCTGTCTGAAATTTTTTTATTTTTTTCCAATTCCTTTTTGACTTTTAATTAGTAGCCCTTAATTTATTTATTTTAATTTGACGTTGCTGTGAATAAACATAAGAGAAGTGTTTTATAATAAATACTTCGTTGTAATCAACACCACTATTATTGTAAGGTTACTTACCCAACATTGGAATGTCTCAAAAAAGTATTAAGACAGTTCTTTTATAATTTGATGCCCCATATAATTTTAGTTTTATTAATCCACGAAAGCTTTAAAACTAAGTAACGATTTCTGATGAGTTTGGTATTAAATAAGTATAGGTATTGAAAAAATATCGAAGTTCAACTTTTACTTTTCTTCACCTACTACTGTAGGTATAAGGAAAAGTATTGCGTTCACCCAAAAACCCGAAACCGAGTTTTCATAATAATTATCCGTTTCAGGCATTTTTATGTCGTTTTGAGTGGTTTTCATCATGCTGTGTGTGCTGTCTGTCTGTGTTTCGGATAACTCCCGCTGTGTTTATACTAAAGACTCAAAACTTGGCACAAAAATCAGACCTTTGTTCTAGTTGTGCTGTCCGGAAGATGATATTTTTCCGCAGAAATAACCTTTTTTTGCTGAGTAGTCATAAAAACTTTAAAAAACATCGTTAATATTACTGATCGAGTTAAAATTGGTCACTTATTGGTCAATAAGAGGTCAATCGACCCAAAAAATTCCATTTTGATATTATTCGTAATTTTAAAACATTGACTTTTGAATTTTCAAACTTTGACGGCCTATAACTTGATATTTTATTTATGTTTATCGATATGTTATCAAATAGCAAAACACACAGTACATTAGCACTGGTATTTCTATATCAATTTAACTTTTAGTTTTTATATTATTGGCGAACATATATATTTTTTGGTCCAACTCAAAAAAAAGTTTAAAAGATCTGTCAAAATCATGACGTTTTACCGAAAAAAATTTAAATTATCAAATCATTTGATATATATAAAATGCAGAGCTAATATTTTCTAAAGAACTATATTAGTAAAGGATTAGGCTGCCAAGTATGATCACAGGCTTCAATGCATTTGAGAACATAATATAAAAGTATTACCCGTATTATTTGATTGAATGTCATTATATCCTATATTTTTTCTAATCGTTATTTAACCTCTGACCAGGGGGGGTTAACTTAAATGAGGAAAAGTTTGGATTCGATTATCGCAAGCTACTAAAAATAGCGCTGCGGCGGACCGGTGCGGACAACTTATAAACTAACTCCAATAGCTTTCCAAAAATGACGGATTATATTTTTATATTCATATTTATGAATACCATGGCAATTCTTGGTTATGACAGCTACATTTATTATTATTATAAAATGATTGTTTTCTGTATGTATTTTTCACAAAAACGTTTCGCCGTTGCATATTCTGTATTTCAAAAATTCAGAAACTAAAAGTAAATAGAAACCTTCTTAAAACTACCAAAGAACGTTACTGATGGCAGATAAGTGTAAATTTCATTTAATTAATTTATTGATTTAGTCGATTTTATTAGGTAATTACATTTAATCACATGTGTGCATCTTGCAGATGTAATTAAAAGACAGGCTGCATTAAATGCCAAAATCTATCTACCACGTGTAAACTTTAGCCACTATTTCATTATTACCTGATTGAATCAATTAAATTAATTAATTACTTGAATGAAAAACTTACAAGTAATCAGAAGTGTTCTGAGTAAGCTTAAAGACGACGAAAGCCGTGCGAAGGGGTACGGCTAGTTAGAAGGATGACTATACAAAGTATAAAAATTAAATTTCAAACTGACTGTGGGCAAAAACCGGGAAATTAAGCCACGCCCACTCAATTGAAAGGTAGGTCCCCCGCCGCGCTAGTGTCGACCGGAATCCAAATTTTTCCACCATTGAGTCGACAGTCTTACTGTTTAAGTATCTATAGTCTCTGCCTCTGACTAAAACACCCTAGGTATTTGGTTACCTAATAATTCTGAGACTGAAGTAATGCTACTTTAAGCTTTAAGTGATCATGACAACCTGAGGACGTTCGAAGCGATTCTGAACGTCACCCTAGACATTGGATAAACACTCCATTCTGAGCTCGAGCGCTGCGAGACCAAAGTAATACTACCTTAAGATTTGGATAATCATGACAATTGAGGGCGAGGACACCGAGTCTAAATTATGAGGAAAAGTACCGAGGTACCATGTACTCGATTTTTTATACTTAATTTGTTTTCCTTCATGGAAAATAAGAATGTGTACCTATCTGGGTATGTCCTGTATTTTTTTTTTGTTTTTTTTTTGGCAATCAGTTTAGTCTTGAGGCAAGTTTTTATTGTAAAACTATAATAAGTTTTATTGTAGAAAATAAGCAATTGTAATAAATGTAATGTTATTACTTTATTTTGCTACCCAATTTTGCTAATTGTTGAGTATTTTTAAAAAGAAATAGACTCCTAAGTTGTAGAACGAACATTTTGTTTTATTTTATACTTTTGCTTAAAACAGAGCGGAACGCGTTTATGAAGTCATGTTCCATTTATTTACATATAACTGGTTAGGAACTTATCAAATCAAGTAAACAGAGTTTTTAATAAATTTTCTCTCTCTGTAATGATAATAATTTGTACATAGTTGATACTGATTTATCATAATAGGTTTGGTAAATTATATTTATATTTATTATAAAATATGTCTTTTTAGAGATTATAAATGTTTTATTTATAAAATATGGCAAATCATGACGATTCCTGTTAAAAATAGTGGTTTTTTGTTTGTTTGTGTTCATCTGATGTAAAATTGTTTTGCTGTAACAAATAAATTTTAACACACATAATCTGCATTCTAATTTTAATAATATAATCAATCTTGAAGATTATTTTTTAAATTTCGTTGGTGTACATATGCATGACAATGGTATTATAAATTTTTACATATCAACCCGTAAATACAGAATTGAAATTTCAGACTTATAAGCCACGTTGGCTTCCGCAGTTATTCTCAAAAAGATTTTGGTCATCCGATGGTGACCGTGTCTTTAATATCGATGATGAAATCGACGTTTCGCATTGACTTTGGCAGGCCCCTTTAAGAATGTTGGCCACCATTGATGAAAACTCAATGCTCCACTAAAATGAACACAGAGAGACTGAGTTAATTTAGACTAAATTTAATTTTTTCATTAGTCATGACTAAATTTTGTCACATAAATTTAATTTTGAACATTGAGTTTTTATCTGTAATGTCATACATCTCTCAGTGGAACCGAAATTTCAAATTCATCATCTACGTTTAAGCGGTCACCAACTAATAACCAAAAATTCAGATCATAGGTGCAAAACTGTATCTTGTTACAGCACATTAGGTTACTACCCATTTGATAAGAATATTACAAAAATCACTATTTTTTTCAATTCACCATTGTATGGCACATTTTATAAGTGTAAATACATTTGTGAGAACCGAGTATTATAAATTAATATCAACTATACTCAAAACATTCGTGTTACAAAAAATTCGACTAATTTTAATATAAATATATAAAACTTATATTTATAAACATATTTTACTCCCCATTAAGTTAATTAATTTATTTAACTCATGCTTCATTGTTTTATTCTCATGATTGTAAAATTTTATATAAAATGAATTGGTTGTTAAAAATACAGCTTTTTTATATATAGTTTTATTTATTAAAAGGATACCCTAATATAATTAATTCTTAGACGAGCAAGAGCGAGATAATTAATTTCTTAGCGAGCAAGGGTTTCATTGGAGACTGGAAGGTTTTAGCATCTCTTTATCAGGCAAACATAGGTTTTGGTGTACAAATGTTGTAAACCTTTGAACTTTATGACATACCTTACATTCTAGATTAAATGAGAATTAGTTTAGGGCACAGAAGAGACTAGATTTCATTAGATTAAATAAACTATATTCCAGTACTTACACGTAGCATATTCATGTTTAATGAACCTAATTCATGCAATGAAAATTCTAAAGTGAAGTGGATTCTGAAGTAGATCTATTTCATGTAAATAGTGACTTTGCTACATGTAAGCAGTGAAATATAGTTTATTTCATCTAATGAAATCTCTTTTGTACCCTAAACTGATTCTCATCTAGTATTATGGAGACACACACAAGTATTAATCATTCTAGATTAAAATCAATGGTTTCCATAATTTAGAATTGTAGACCACTTTGATAAGAGATCAAATTATAAAATTCCGAAGTCTCTATGAAAAAGGAGAAGTGAATTGGATGTCACATTTTTACTTATTTTTTGGGCTCTATGAGCTAATGCGTCTAAGAATGTTAAGTCAAAACTATCATCATATATTAAAAATTGGAAGTCATAACTTAAGGCGACTGCACATACTCCGAAAAAATACTGTTGAGGAGTAGAGTTTTATCTGTCGATTAATATTTCTTGACCCAGATTTCACCCTAGATTAGCTGACGCTAATCACTTCAAAACATACCCCCTTGGTTGCCCAGTAATATCCTTTCTCGTTAGATTACGAAGGTAGAGCAGCTTCGGGCTTGGACAATGCTTGAACAGATGACCGCCTAATCCAATATAAGTCACTTGGAGTAGGGGGCGAATCTGGAATTGACGTATTTATGTCTTTGTAAAATAAATGCTTCTAAAATGATGATACCGTTAGGAATGAGACACGGTCAACTTTAGTGACTACCTTGAGGTTTAATTAAATATCATAAACTAATTAATATAGCTTTATGGTATCATAATGCCTAATGCCAATTAAGCCAAAAAATCTAACATGCATTATTAGGACTTGTCAAATGCGTCCCTGCTTTGTAGACGTTTTCAGCATAATATTTAAACATCCGTTTAAAACATTTTTGTATATATATACACAGGATGGTACATTTTCAATACATCACCATGCTTACTCAGCTCTGTACGGAGGTATAACGATAAAATTGGTTTCTACCCCTCACCATATTAAATAATATGGTAAATACCTTATTATTGTCTTTTTACTCGTCTGGCATGTATGGTAATCTGATTACCAAAATGTTATTTGCTATAGTAACTTTAAAAAGTTAAATTGGAGCATACCATTACATGGATTATTTCTAAAACTGCGTCATATTCGGCACCAAAATGACTCCAACTGTACCACGGCGAACAAAGCCGGCCCGCAAAACGGACGGACTTCCAAGTAGCTTCTTATGGTCGTCGGCATTCTAAAATTATTAAGACCAGTTTCAGCTTAATCGGACCATTCTATATGGCACAATTGGCAAATAACGCAATTATAACGTCATTACCATTGAATAAAAGGAAGGTTTCCTTTATCATACATTATTTTGACATAAGTTCAGGCATCTGGGATTTTATAGCTGGTCATTATGTTTTCGATGGTGCTGAAACCAAATGCGTGAGAAAAAAATATTATTATTTTGAGTTAAAAGTTAGATTCGATTAGTTGCGTATAGTAAAAAGTTCAGAATACTTGATATTGTAGTAAATAAATGTGTCAAGAATAAATATTAAATAATTTAATTATATTATAGTACGACACACGGCTAAAATCAGCTGACAGCGTGGGAAAATAATGCGAGGGAGCCAATTAAGTTAGTCCTGGGTGTTAAAACACGCCCTCAATTTCAAATCAGGCCAACCTTCTTGCTTCCTCAACACAAATTTCCCGCGCTGTCAACTGTTTTTAGCCGTGTGTCTTACTATAATAATGTAATAACTATATTAATAAAATAAAAATGCCATCATAAAAAGGGCTTAGCGTACAAAGGCTTATTGTCGCGCTCGAGCTTGCTCATCCGGCTGTACAATTATTTAATAGAAACATTATGACCTTTTTTACCTACCCTCGTGATTTGTTAAAACTTAAGTCTATGTTTATTCTATGTACTAGATGAAACGGAGTATTCAATGTTCAGGTTAACAAATTAGTTTAGTGCATTTTGGCAATTGCCATGTAACAATAAATACTAAAGCAAAAATAGTGAGGCGATGAAAATTCACTAAATACATGGCCAAATGGCATGTAACAAGAAATAATAGTAAACAACAAATACTACAATGAAACAACAACGGGAGGCCTCCGGAAAGCGAAGCAGCCCATTTTCCCTTATCCTGGCCTTTTCCCTTGGCGAAAGGCCAGCATTTTCTCATATGCTCCAGTTTTAATCACATATGTTTTCTTCTATTAATAACTTATGAGGTATAAATGACCAAAGGCAATTCTGTATAAGTGAAAATTGACTTATATAGGTACTTATTACAGTAAAATATGGATTAATAATTTCGATTTCAAGACAATATTGTTTAGCATAGTAGAGCAATAAGTAAAATAAGATTAAAATAATAATATAAATAAAATGAAACTAAATAGTATTATAAAAAGGTATTGATGATAAAAATACCCTTAATATTATAATAATAAGATAGAAATATGTAAAAAATATCCTAAATATAATTGTGATGAGATAGAATGAAATAATATCTGATAAAAGAACACACCGACCACATGCTGTTTGTTGAGAAAATCATCCTGGGAGAAATATATCCTGAATATTCGACCTATATCCTGGACATAGGTCGGTGGTTGGAAACCTTCTATGATAAGCTATGAAGCTCATAGCCTGGCTTGGAGCTTAGAGGTTATTCTTCTCTAAATAGTAATTAATCCATAAATTCACCATCGACTCCAAAACTTTCCCTAGACAACAGGTCAGAGAGATGGGTCGATAGCCATTGTGTGAAGACTTGTTTTTGCCTTCTTTGGGAAGCGGTATGATGACTGCTTCCCTCTAGCTCGAAGGATACACACCAATAGTCCAGATCTCGTTATAAATGTCATGTTACAAATCTTCTTACACCTCACCGGAAGGTCTTGATAGAGGCATAAGGTGATGATAAGGCATCCTTTTCGAAGGAGGTTTAGCATTATTACTGCTCTATCTGCTTCTCTTTTCCTGCGCTGAAATTATTTTGAGAAGCCTGCTGTAGTAGAGGCAGCTTTAAAGTTTATGAAATTCCGTTGCGTAGGCTGTCCCTGAAATTTATTCCAAGCTTTCTTTTTGGCCATTTTGGCTTTTTGGCTTCTGACCTGGATTTCCTATTGTCTTGCGTGAAACGGCGGCACTGGCGGCGCGACCTATGGCTTCTGTTATGATATTAACATTATATTCCACGTCCCCAGTGAGTACTGGAAGATTTAAACTCGCCTTAAAACCATCCCAGTCTGCAGGACTGAGTGACTGCCCCAAGATAAATCGGCGAAAAAGTCGTGGCTACTGCCTTTGGACAGAGTTTTTCAGCTAGGACTCTGGATTGCGGTCGGTGCTTTTCCTTCAACCTACGTCAGCTCTCTGTACGCAGAAGCTGGCATTCTGCTAATTCAGCTTCGTCGAGAGCAAATGACTCAGTCTTTTACTGAAGCAGTCAAGTTGAAGTCGCGTCACAAAGGCAATAAATCACCATGGGATGTCTTTTCGGCTCGCGAGCTCACCTCTGGAGTCACCTCCCGTAATACACAAGGTGACAGATTAGGTATTTATTTTAGGTGGAAAATTGGGAGAGCTGCAGGGCGACCGGATGGACTGGTGGGTTCCCCTAGGGGTGCCTCTTCTGTTCCAGAGACCGTTGGTCTTTGGAGCACTCGGAGGCACTTTATTCAAAAACTATCGATAGGTTTTAACCCTTTCCTTTCGGAATGGAGGAGGTAGCGGGAGAAAAAGGTAAGTCAGAGAAGCCACCCCCTCTCATCCATGAGCTGGGACTGTGGAGGAGATTATTAGTCATGCGAAAGTGCAATACTCCTTGCCATTTCGGAGGTAGGCACCTGGGGGGGGGGGGGTACCTCTAAAGTTTTAGAGGGGTAAAGCCTTGACAATCACTGCTTCGGTATCGGCTAGCGGACGAAAAGTTGGTCAGTCTCCACTCTTTATGGTAAGCCGGACAAACAAGCGCTAGAAGAAGTACTACATTCCAGAACAGAAAATCATAGTGAGACAAACCTTCAGATGATTTAGAGCCATCCCCTTTTATGGGTGTTAGATGCTTTGATTCCGATTGATAAAGCTTCCTCCTAGAAGCCGCCGCGTTTTCCTTTCGTTAACACAAAAAAATTATAATAATATTTAATTAAATTTGAAAAATATTAAACTTTATTACTCAAACAGTGGAAAAAGGTGGTAGTAGATGGTCTAGGTAAGCATATCCCGCCATAGGTTACCATATTCTTAAATTAATAATAATAATAAATATTTTTTTATTTTTTTTACACTTGTTGAAATAATAACAATAAGATTTACAAAAAAAAAAAATCAGGACTAAATAATATAAATATATAATACACAATTTACAATAAAACTTAAAATAATAATGTTGGAAAACTATCTAATAACTATCTAATCTATCTAATACTATCTATCTAAAGGTGGCATACTTCAAATAAACAAAGCACTACTAACCTCAGGTCCAATGGTTCCAGGTTTCCCAATAACTCCAGACAAGCCATCTAATCCATCTTGACCTGGTTCAACTCTTTGACCTGGTTCACCTTTTGTATGTGATGAATAAAAATCAAAATTAATTACCATTAATATAACTATGGAAGTTATATTATATTTTAATCTCTTCTCTAGTAATATTTGATGCTTATATCAAAAATATTTCATTTTATATAAGAAAGAAACTGATTATAACTATTTCACTTTTAATGTTTCAGGATGAAGATAATCCCACGGGTAATATTTTCTCTTTAGAGCTTTAATGATAATGAAGCATAGAATAAAACATTACTGTATACCTTTCAAGAGAGCTTAAATATTTTAATCAATTGTATTTATTAAGGAAAGTAAATGTGATATTTTCATTTAAATTAGGGTTCATAAAAAATCTGATACGGGGTACCTCGAAACTTTTTCTCATCACATCGGATTCGCTACGCTCATCCTCCTTACTTCGCTCGTTCTCAAAATATACAAGTCATTATACTGCATTACGTCTTCGAACTCACTTCGCTCGTCCTCTGATAGTAAATACATCCGTTTCATTCCCAGCGGTCACACAATCGATGCTGCTTAACTTTTATGATCCTGCAAAAATCATAGATGTACTTGACGTATTGAAACGAAACTAGGTGATCTTATTTATTAAGTAGAGCTATACACTTGTACCGAATTCCAATTTGACTAACGTAAACAAGTCATTCGATAAAAATTGAACTAATACTGATTTTTTTATGAAAACTCATTCTACTAATGTTTTAAAGTTTTTTGAGGCTAGCACAATTCTTAAAATATTTAAATTAATGGCTTTAAGTCTTTCAAAAAATTAAAATTTTCTATATTTTAAGTTAATTGGTAGGAAAGTCTTGTTCCATGATTTTTAGCATTTTACTTTTCCTCATTTATACTGTTGGTATTTAGGAAAACTATTGTCTTTGCATAAAAAAAATCCGAACCTGGGATGTAGCCTGAATTCTTCGTTTCAGGAGTTTGAAGGCCTTCCAAGTGGTTTTTACGACGTTGTCTGTCTGTATGTATGTGTGTATCTGTTAGCATCGTAGCTCTCAGAGATTTAATGCTAGAGAGTTGAAACTTTGCACACAACTCATTCTATAGGTGTTTGACGTCATTGACTCGCAAAAATAATTCAGCAAATTTTTTGGAAAAATCTTAAAACGTGGAAACTTTTGCGACCAGTGTAAGATTTAGCATGCATGTAGCTATATATAAGACAAACATGTGTGCCATGTTTCGTTTCATTATCAGCATACGTTTAATTTTTATGGAATGACTTGTTAGAAATCAGAATATAATAATTCAATTGAGTTGAAATTCGGTACAAGTGTATACCTTTACAACAATGTAAAGTATATACATTGTACAACAATGGAATACAACAAGTATATACATGATTTTTCTTGTATTATTAAAGTTAAGCAGCACCAAGCGTGGACAGTGCCTGTATAGGTAATCGCTGGGAATGAAGCGGATGTATTTAGTATCTAAGATCAAGCGAAGCGGGTTTGAAGACGTGTTGTGATATAAATTTCACGACTTGTATATTTTAAGGACGAGAGAAGCGAGTGCGAAGTAATGATAATGAGCGTAGCGAATCCTTGGTGATGAGGAAAGGTTCCAAGGTACATCGTACCCGAATTTTTATACACATATATGAGTTTATTTTTGACAATTAATTTTTATAAATATACAAAATATATTTAATTTAAATAACAAAGACGATTATAAAAGGTCGTTGTTAGAGGCAAGTCTAATAAGTAAAAGGTCATTGTTATCTTATGCAGTGTCCAGGACAGCTCTTGTACCTTAGCTCTTTAATCTACTTATCCCTTGATCCAGGATACTATAAACCAAGTCACGGCCCTAATACCTCCTTTTCCTTTTATATTTCTGAACCAAAGAAATTGATTGGTTGTAATTATTGAAGTATAGTTAAGTTGAATTTAGAAATAGATACAAATGTACATTTAAGTAAACTTAATCTTAATGTTAAGCAAAAACTACGTCCAAATCAAATCAATAATTATTTTGAAAAAATATTATTTTCTGTTTATGATAGTTGTGTGACACATGTATTCTTTAGTACACTTATGTGACTCTTATGTACTATTTAGTCATTCCACATCTTTTTTAAACATTTATATTGAATAATAAGCAAACAAATAATTGTTTAAGTATTAATGTTGAGCTTTGGTAGCTTGATAAAGCATGTAAGAGAAACAATCCAGAGATTGTACTTAGGATATGTTTTTTTAAGATATTATTCGTGGTAATACATGAAATGCAGAACAAATCTTTAAAATAAATGAATTTAAAGTAAATTTTTATTAGAAAATCACGCATTAGAATGGGCTATAGTTAGAAATACCAATTCTAAAGTAGTTTAATGGTTAGCACGTATGCTTAATACCCAGACATTCAGGTTCGATCCTGATTGGAGCCTCTAAGATAAGCATGCGAGGAATGGAAATCCTTACCTACGCCGTCCTTCAAAAGGCGACTCCGAGCCTGTGCAATGTCAGGTACTCGTAAAAGATCCCTAACCCTAAATAAACCTGGGTCTGGGCAAAATTTAGGATCCTCATAAGTAGCTTAGAATTATAAATATCTTTTGTATAATATTAGCTTGTACATTTAATAATGTTGTAGACTCAAATCTTCCCTTTCTATTTCCGGAGTTTGAAGTAAGTAGGTTTCATCTGTTATACATAAATAGTTAATCTTGCTAATATCATTAAAAAAAATATTTTTTTAGAAACTTCAAAAGACATTTTTAACTGCTCATTAAAAATATAATATAGCTTTTTATTTTAGGATTTAATTTTTTTCTTATGTTTAAAAGATAAATTAATCGTTGAAAATGTAAGTTTACTAAATACTGTATAAATGTAATCCTAATGGCTGTTGATTGTTAAGATATTTGTTGATTAATAAATCAACTGATTGATGGTGGCTCTTTAAAGACCCTACCGCTAAAGTTGGGGGTAATAATCCCCAAAATGGAACTAATCCTTAATTCTTATAATAACTTTGCACATTTTAATCCTTAAATCTACTTTGAATCTTAGAATAGAGGCAAAATTTTGAAAACTACTTTGAAAACAGTTCTCAAATGGTATCTTCACAAATTAAAATATCAATAAATAATCAAAATTTTATGAAAAAATGTTTGTAAATTAAAGAAGACGGCAGTTCAAAATAGTTGAGATTCAGCCAATAGTTTGGTAGTTGTAACTCAACTATATTTAGCTGCTGTTTTATTTTGCATTTCGCTTTTTTTCATTTTTTACGATTCATATTCTCTTAATCTTTTATTTTCATTTTCCTTAAAACCCTATACCTAATAAAAATATTACTCAAGAAGTTTTTTTTAGTTTTTTATTAAAACCATTTTGTTAGTTATTTGTTTTTTATTGAGTTATTTAAAATACTTTAAAACTATTTTATTCTAAACTCCATACTGCTTTTTTTAAGAAATCATTTGCCATTTTTGCTCCTTCTTATTTAAACTGAAGTTCATAGAGAATTTATCTATAAACTCCCCTCAGAGTGCAATCACTTATTTGTTTCTTTTACCAGACTTCTTAAGCTATCAAACTATGTAAACTCTAATAATTGTAATAATAATTATTGTTGTATTACTCAATATAAAATGTCAAAAAAAGTTCATAGAAAAAAAGAATTGTGTTTGTATTGCGAACCCGAAACCGAGAATTTACCAGAATTCTTCGATTTAGGTGTCATTCTGAGTGATTTTCACATCTAGCCTACCTGTATACACATACAGGAACACACACGTGTATACGGGTATGTTAGAATCGTAGCTTTCAGTATACTTATGGTAGCGCGTTGAATCTTGGTCTTAACCAAGAGAGCTAGACCAAAGGTCTAGCTGAGTTTCGATTAAATATTTTTGACGTCAAAGATTAAAAAACGGGTACGGAGTACCTCGGAACTTTTCCTCATTACATCGGATTCGCTGTGCTCATCATCCCTGCTTCCGACTCGCTTCGTTAGTTTAGAATATACAAGTCGGTAAATTTACACTGCATGTTTTCAGACTCGCTTCGTTCGTTCTCAAATAGTAAATACATCCTTCCATTCCCATTGGTCACACATCCAGACACTGGCCAAGCTGCTCGATGATGCTAAACTTTTATGATCCAACAAAAATCATGGATGTACTTGTGGTATAAAAACGAAACTTAGTTTACATATTTATTACGTAAATTTATACACTTGTACCAAATTATACACTTGAAACAACTCAATTGGATCATTTTCCGATTGTTTACAATAATGTATAGTAAAAATTAAACGAATCTCAATATATTGGATCATTTTAGCTTGCATTTAGTTATAGATGTTAATGTTTTAATCAATCTTTTTGTCTAGTTGTGCTTCCTGAAAAAGATTGTTCATGGCGTCTTCGGCAGTTATTAATGATTCAGTAAAAAATCATGAAGCACGGAAAAATATTTTGATGATTTAAAAAAATTGTCCTATATAAGACCAACAAGTTTCATCTTAGTATCAGCTGTTTACATAAGACTAGCAAATTTGTTAATTTTTATCGCATTAGTGCTCATTACTACTGGTCATTCACTGGTATAATTTTATTAGTTGAGAGCTCCAGTTTTGTCCGCCTACTTATAATGGCGCTAAGCCAAATCCGGCCAGGGGTATTCATATCTAACAGCAAGTATTGACGGTAACTTATTATTTAATTGCTTCTTCAACTTGTGATTAATATATCCTCTTTAATTTGATTAGTATTAGTTCAATTTTTATCAAATGATAAGTTGTTTGATAATTTTTAAAACTAAATAAATTATTGTATTGTGGTGGAATTTGCCACAGGTGTATCCTTGACTGTAATAAACAATATAAGTTAAAAAGTAAATAAGTATAGTAAGTATTATAGTAAGTTCCTTTTTAATATGGCTATGCCCCACGCTTTTACCATTAATATTAGTATTACCATTGCGTCGATGGAACGCGATAAAAAAAAATTTTTCTTTACTATTTCAGGATGAGCGGAGCGATTCAACGACATTCTGTAATATAAATTAGGTGATTCTTAAAATTCTGATTACAAGTAAGCGAGTGTTCAATTTCGAGGATGTGCGTAGCGGCTTCGATAAGAAGTTCCGAGATCTGAGTTTCCTTGGTTTTTCGATTAATTGATTGAATATCAATAAATTTTAAAAATTTACTTTATTTAGTGATTTAATTTACATAAATAATATTACATAATATTCCTTTTATTGATTAAAACACACAGAAATGAAAAAAAAAAATCTTTTTAGCTCTTACGGACACACTGATAACGGTTATTCTTAAATTACTGAAGAAGATTTCAATCTGACCTTAGTAAAGTCGACAATTAAAATGCATAAGGTGCATAATATTAACTTAAGTAAATTACAAATTATATCAAATTGCTCTCAGAAATATATACTAAAAATCTAAAGAAAATGCACTTCAGATAAAAGTCTAAGTCTCCTTAAGTATTTTGTTTATTTATTGAAAAATATTTATTTTTTAATACATTAACTTATTCTAGTTTTATTTTATTTAATTTATTAAATTTATATTTATTATTTAATTTATTTATTTTAGTTCTTGACCGCCCCGCCAAGTCAAGAAGAAAAGCAAAAATACCCCGCTTAGTCAGTGAAAAAAGTCAAAAATCTACTTAAGCTGCCAGTGTATATTATACTGTACGCAACAAAGTAGGGTTTTTGAGGGTCTGTAGCGTAAAAACGGCTATAGGCAAATAAATAATATTATATCTTTAAAAGGCTTGCCTTGTAGATCAAAAATAATAACAAAATCATTCAAATCGGCCCAGCAGAAGTGGAGAAAAAGAGGTTTGAAAATGACATTTTTGACGAATTCTTATTCTTATTCTTATTCTTCCTGCACTTTTTGTTGACGCACTTACAGCCTAAACTACTGAACGGATTTTGACATATGAGGGCTTTTTGGATTTGTCTTATGCTCATGTGCATTCCTACCTCATAAATCCTCAAATTCGACGTTCTTACGCTAAACGCAGAACGAAAAACTAAGCTAGCGAACGATAGTTATATATGTTTACGCACCTATAGCCAAAACTATTGAACGGATTTTGATGTGTGAGGACTTTTATCGAATTTCCTTTGTTTAGATTCCTCTTATGGTCGTGTGTATTCCAACTTCATAAAATCTCAAATTCGATATTCCTACGCTGAGCGCGGAGTGAAAATCTGACCTGCAGCCTAAACTACTGAACACATTTTGATATGTATTTTTTTAATTTGTATTATTCCTGTGTGTAGTCTTACCTGATAAAATCTCAAATTCGACATTCCTGTGCTAAACACGGAGCTAGAAACTAAGCTAGTACACGCTACTTTTATATAAATTGACCCATCTGCACTCTTTACTTATGAATGGATATTGGTGTACAACTAATGTTGGTGTGAGGACTTATGGATTTTTTCTGATGCCTTTTTATCATTCCTGTATCAATAAATCCCAAATTTATTAGTCCTATGTTGTACGCGCCGCAGACAACAAAGCTTGAGAGTGTATACACAATACCTCTCAAGATATATACAATACCTTGACACTCTTTACAGCATTATCTACTTCACGTACTATGTTTACTTCTGTTTTTACATAAATCAGGAACCGTACAAAAAGTGATGAAATCTTACCAAAAACCACTTATGTGGTAAAATACTCCCCGCCAAGTCTTTGGTCCAAAAAAGTAGGGAAATCAACTTTTCTGTCCCGCCAAGTCATGTCCGTATTGGGTGGAGACAGTCATAGTCGTTTCATGTGAATTTGCTAGGTTGGGAATAGCCCTGTTTACATTGAGAGGGAATAATCAGCTTCTTCTCCTTGGCGGCATGCCAGAAAAGTGAATCACCTATAGAGGTAGTGTTTGCAAAGGTATATAGGGTATAGGTCCTGATTATATCGTACCCTTATCGTTTCATTTATTCATTCATTTCTTTTGTATACTCCTGGATCTATGCAGGAAAGTAAAACTGCTGCAATTACGACAACTGCTAAAATCTGTTATGATTAATCTCCACGAACACCTTAATTGTTTGATATCTCAAAATATAGCAAAATAAAATATAAAACTCGTTCACACAGCTGGCTTGCCGCCTGGGAGAAGAAGCTAATGATTGCCTCTCAATGTAAATAGGGCCCTTAACTATTGTCAACTTAGCAACTTCACTTTGAAACGCCTATGACTGTCTCCACCCAATACGGACATGACTTAGCGGGACAGAAAAGTTGATTTCCCTACTTTTTTGGACCAAAGACTTGGCGAGGAGTATTTTACCGCATAAGTGGTTTTTGGTAAGATTGTTTTTACTGCGTGCGTGTGTGACTCGAATTCGGTACGAAAATCAATCTTTAGGCCTAGTTGTGCTTCCGGGAAAAGATTCTTTATGGCAGATTCTTTACCGGCTTCTTTCTTCAGCCGGTATTGATGATTCAGTAAAAAATTATACAGCAGGCAAGGAAAAATATTCGGATAGATTTAAAAATTCTTCATATTTAAAACCAACAAGTTTCCTCTTATTATTATTATTAGCTGTGGTATATTTGTTTTAATAAAACAAAAAATTGTCCAATTAAGTTTAAATGTGGCATAAGAGTATGATTTATTTAACTAAAACAGATGTTTTACTGCATAAGAACAAGCAAAGCGGTTTAGAAAATGTGAGGATGAGTCTAGTGACTCTGCTAAGGTAAGGAAAAGTACCTTGGCATCCCCGTATGTGATCTTTTTTTAAAATTTAATTCGAATTTATACATTAAAAATAAAGTTTTTTACACACAAGTTAAGTATGATATGCTATACACTGAATACTGATAGCACAATATAATAACTAGTTTTCACTTACTTTTGTAAACAGGTCTTCATTGTTCTCATCTTACCTTATACTCTTTATTTTTACGGTGTAGCAAAGCTTCAACTACGACATTTCCAAAGAATAAATAGTGATAACTATTTCGAGCAACACTGTTACGTTAATGAAATTATCTTACAAATATAACTGTTACAAATTAGAAACAAACATGACGGCATCGTGTCACATTAGGAAATGCTTTTATCTAATCGATTCGTTGAACTTTTAAAAATATTTACTGTAAAAAGTAAAAAAAAAATATCGTTACAAAACGATAAAAACAGTTCAAATCCAATTAAATATTGTACAATAAATACATACAAAAATATTGTAGTGTTATTTAATTAAAAATATAATAATTATGTCATAGTAAAATTTAGAGGCTCTATGTAGCAAGTAAAATGCTTTGCTACATCTTAGAACTGTCAATCGTTGTATTTTTCAATTATGTTAAATCATTATTGTTATGTCGAGCTATTTGTAATGACAAATGTCAAATGATTAAACTGATCCCAAATGTAATAGAATTTTAGTTTTTTCATTCCTCGGTGTCTTTCGCCGAGTCATATTGTGTCAACTATTCATTTTTTACAAAACTCGGTACTATTAAATAATGTTATTCTAAATATCAAAATAAAATAATTTAAATAAAACAACTGCTTGCTTATTTTTACCTACATTTAGAACCTTTTTTTATTTTTCAACTCTACGTTATTTTTCTTCTCACATTTGATACCTATATGTTTATATAAATGTGAAATACACCTAAAAATTAAAAAATATAAAGTGTTATCTGTATGTGCAAAGATGAATATTAGTTTACCAATTTTTTTAATTCTTATGAACATTATACGGGTCAAATAGCTTAACCAAGAAAGATAATTATTAGCAAGATGAAATCTATAATGTGATTCAATTTGATGTGAACTAACTAAACGCATTCGTAGGTTATAACCTGAATTTTTGGTCATAGGTTTAGGCGGTCAACATTGAAAATTTAATTTTTATTTCGTCAATTCCAGACAATAACCTAACGTGTCAAAAATTATTTTAATTCATAAAAACCCTTTTTTTGAATCTCCTTATAAACTCTATCAGCTTAGATTATTAGAAAAAAATATATGTCAAAAATGTATTCTAAAATATAAACTATTTTAAATCATCAAAAAATTATTATTTTTTTATATGTATTGTTCCAACAAAACGTAGATATTATCTCATTTGAGATGATCTTTACAATAGATGATCTCAATCTTTTTTTGAGACATATAAGTTTTAAAAGCATGCATTTTTTTGCAAGATTAGTTTTTCTAACATGTTAGCTATATAAGATAGTAGAGGTTGATTCTATGTTTGTGAACTTCTTTTTATCAACTTCAAATTTAAATATAAAATTCCATGCTATTGAAAGTAGCTCCGTTTAATGAAGTTGTTAGTTAAACATTACTAAAAGTTAGTACCAAGTATATACCTATTAACATGAATCTAGTGTAATCTCCTCTTAACATACTAACACGAATCAATGAAAAATACATGAATTAGCATAATAATAATGAAAAATGCTGATATGAACTATGTGCCTCGTTGTGATTTTAAGAGGTGGGTTTAAATATCACTTAACGCCTACTTGCGTAAGCTGTGGCAAAGTTTCCTTATTTAACAAGAAAGTTATTGGACTTATCTATTTTAGAGGCTTTGTTGAATGAAAAGTAAATGAATTATAGGCATGTTCTTGCTTTCATATATAGGTTAGTTAATAAAAAATAAGTATACAAGCATCGGTTGCAATGCAAAGACAAATAGGAGCATCTTGCAACATTGTCTACCACTATTGTCAAGCCTGTTCCAGATTAACCTTCTTTTACTCTACTTTTTAATCGAGGGAAAATCTTAATCATTATATTTTTAACTAGGGTAGTTTTAAGTTCGGCCAATCATTTCATCCTACTATCATTCTCATTATATTAAGTGTATTGCATTATTATTTAAATAATTCGTTTCGTGTTGTGAGCATTAAAAGTGGATTTAACTTATGTATTTTATAACCATTGTAGTATTTAAACTTGTGCATATTTCATATTTAGTATTAATTTTATTTTATTAAATTGATCAGAATATATTATATTATACTTATACTATATATTATATATTATACTTATCAGATAAGTTTTGGCCTGAGACTCGAGTTAACATTAAAAACTTCAAATTAAGGGTTAAAACAATATAATTTTTTTAAAAAATGATAGTCATAAGAATAAATCTATTCATACTCATTTCTTTTTGTTAAATAATTAGATAAAGTTCTTGAATTTTAACTTTATACGTGCACCATAAACTTTAGGCCGGATATCCTAAGAACATCCCTACGCTAAAACAACAAACACATCACTCTCTTTAGAAGAAATATAATAGATAAAGTTAGACCGTCTAAACTTTTGCTTTGCTGTACTCCTATTCTAATTAGAGTTAGAGATCAATTTAAGTTAAACTTAATTCGAGAAAAGAAATTAATGGTTTTCGTTTAGAAAACGAGAAACAAAATTATAAATTTTCTACCTCCAAATTATAACAGGTCAGGTCGTAATTACATGGGATAGAATTCCATTGCTTCTACTTTAAGCGAATTGCCTTTGAAAATTTGCTTTTGGGATGGAGTTCATGATAGGAGTCAAACTCAAAAGTACGAACAAAATGCGTTTTAGAGGTCCCTAACCTCTAATAAATACGCTTTTGGCGCCAATAAACAACAATAACTGCACTAATATTGCTCAATAGGATACTATATCCCTCCATGCCCTTTTTTAAGTCCCTGGGTTATAGCTTATTTACCACTCTTTGAAGCTTCGTATTTTTTATACAGCTTTAGTTTCCATAGTTCTTATCTTCTCCGACATCAAGTAAATGAAGAATATAACGTTTCGCTTCTAGTGTTGGGGGCATCTTAATGGGACCTAATTACATCATGGATAAAACAATGCTCTACAAAACTAAACTAACTCTCTCTCTCTATATATATATATATATATATATATATATATATATATATATATATATATATATATATATATATATATATATATATATATATATATATATATATATATATATATATATATATATATATTATATATATATATATATATATATTTATATTTATATATATTTTATATATATTTATTTATATATATATTATATATATATATATATATATATATATATATATATATATATATATATATATATTATATATATATATATACACATACATATATATATTATATATATATATATATATATATTATATATATATATATATATTTATATATTTATTTATATAAGCATCAATACATAGATTTTTGATAAGTGAGTCCCCCTATTGAAAAATCCACCATCTCAATACCAATCTTATGGGTTGGTATTAAAGACAATTTTTTTATTTGTCTTTTTTGAATTTGTTATTTGCATATTGGATATGATACATATATTTTATGATTAGTTTTAAGAATAATTTCTATTTCTTTTGCCAGTAGGACTTCATATAGTATCTGTTTATAGCGAAAATTCTCCTAAACTCGGTCTAAACAAAAATAAATACACAAACAAACAAAATGACGTGACAATTACAACATAGAGAGAAAAAGTAGAAGGGCTAAACTCATAGGTTAAGATAATAACTTAACACTTGGTTTTTTACTTTCACATTTCTTTAGAAAACATAAAACTTTAGGCACGTAATATGTAAACAAACAATAGCTAATGGCTAAAATAACAACAGCCTAACATCAGACTTCTGCTTCATTTTTACTTTTCCTCATTTATACCGTAGGTATAAAGGTAAGGTAAGGTAAGAAAAAGCATAGTGTTTGTAAAAATCCGAAACCGGGATTAAACCGTAATTATCCATTTCTAGTATTTTTAAGGCCTTCTGAGAGGTTTTCTCAAAGTTGTCTGTGTGTGTGTGTGCCTGTTATCATTGTAGCTCCTTGTGTATGTATGCTAGAGAGTTTAAACATTGTACAAAAATCAGTCAAATGCAGTAGTTATGCAATTCGGAAAATATTATTTTTATCGCGTCATTAACCCGCAATAATGACACAGCGAAAATTCCGAAAAATCATAAAACGCGGAAAAAAGATGCGCTCTGATTGAAATTTGGCACATATATAGCCGTTTTAGACTAACATGTATGCTAAGTTTCATCTCATTATTAGCAAGTTCAATTTTATCAAATGACTTGTGTACGTTTTTTTTTAAATAATAGGAAATAATTTTCTGAAAATTAAATTTGTTCATGTAATTGAAAATTAAATTAAGTTAATATTTGGTACGAGTGTATACAGTAATGTAATAAAAGTACACTTAGTTTCGTTTCAATACGACAAGTATATCCATAATTTTTGTTGGATCTATGTACTATGCTAAAACTTAAGTAGCATTTAGCGTGGTCAGAGCTGTATATGTGACCACTGAGAATGACACAGATGCATTTACTATCTGAGGACAAGCGATGCGAGTCCGAAGCAGGGAGGATGAGCGTGGTAAATCCGATGTGATGAGGAAAAGTTCCGAGGTACCCCGTACCCGATTTTTTATTTACTTAATTACTTCTAGTTATTTTACGCGTATATTTATGTTTTTTTCTATAAATTTATATTCTATATTTTGTTTTTTTTCTTTCTCTGACCATTTTATAATAAAATTATTTTATTTATTCTTTACATTATGGAATAATACTTATTAATTTATTTTAAGTATGAATGGAAGAGTGAATGAGAGTTGTTAAGATCATGCGCTGGGGGGGGGGGGGGGGGCGGTGTAGTTTGAAGAGTAAGGGGGCGGTATAAAGATATATAAGGGAGGCTATATGACCTGGACATACCCTTACACTTACGCACTCGTATATTAGCATCATCAAGTAACAACGGACAACACTCATACTTACAAGTAAGCTATTACCTTTTATAATTTCATAGCAATAATGCTCATTTGTACAGTTATTGATGGATAAAAAATTAAACTTACTTACTTTATGGCTTTTTTTGTCCAGCAAATTTGAGCATTGAGTAACTCCTGTTGAGCCAGAACTCAATAGAATATGCTATATATGCTTTATATTATAAACATGTAATGTTTTTTTATTTTGTGAGACGCGGTTTTTGTTGTGCCGCTTTGTTGATGAACTAGCCACTCGCTCATTTGATAAAATTACGTATCAATTTATTATAAAATTTCTTTATTGTTAACTTATTTTGAGACAAAAAATATCAAAAAACGTAACTCTGAATGAAGTTGTTTTAATTTTACTATGCAAAGCTCAATATATTGGTATCAAAAACTTAATCAGCAGCACAGACATACTAAATTATCCTGAAGATAAACTCTTTTAATGTAAATTTCAAATTTTTAGAAAATGAATAAAAAAAATGCTTTACTTTAATTCCAGTATAACTTAATTTTAAATGTTAACATATGAGTCTCTTTAGTTTTAACACAACTTATATTATGCTCGATGACTAATGTATGTTGTACGTGATGCGAAGACTAAATTTATCGAAATGAACTATGTAATATTTATTACATTATCGTAAACTATCTATATTTCCATGAATTATATAAAACTATACAATCCGAATTTCCCCTCTTTTAAAGTACATTTTACCAAGTTCTAAATGGCAACTAAGTATGTCAAGAATTAACTTATAATCGATTAAAAATATGTTACCGATTTCAATATTTTAGCGTCAATATTTAAATCAAAAATAAAATGAATGCGTTAAAATATAAATAATATATAACAATGTCTTTTTGAATTCAGAATAAAAAGTAAATATTTTGACTTTCTCAAAGATTCTACACTTTAAAGAGTCGGAGAGTTGCATAGCGTTATTCATGGGTATGCACGGTGAATCATACCAATTTTAATATGATGTTGAATAATTGTGGATAATTAATGTTTTCTACACGTGTACGACGAGTTTTATATTGTTATGGCTGAGTACGTTGCTTCAGGATGTTACTATGAAGTTATGTTTTTAACCCATTTTTTAAAATGTTTTAAATCCAGGAAGTTGATTAGGTTATTTTTTCAACTTTAACAGTAAAATTTTTATTAGGTAGAAATGAATCAATGAAATTTAAGAATTAATCAAGTATTCTTTTTCATACTAGCTAAAGGCATCATCAACATATATCTTATACCAATAAAAATTTTCATAAAAACATTTCCACAAAAAAATCCAGGAACAAATCCGCTAAGGGGTTAGCAGTGAGCCCATTGCTAGTCCTTTATCAGAAATAACATTAATATAACATTACCATATAATTGTGCTCTAAGGTAATATTGATAAGATATATTAATTCCTTTATTTCACATATGAGTTGGAATTTAAGATTATTCTCCTAACTAGTTCTATACATTTATCGGTAAGTATATATTTACAACATCGAAAAAAAAATTAGCTTTTGTGTTGATCGATATCAGGAATGTTAAATCCACATAATTTGTCTATAAGCTCTGTTGCATATTTTACTGTATGTTTAAAATTAGGTACCATAGTTTAGAGGGGTTTATTAATTTCTTTATCTATAGTTCGTAAGTTGGAGAGTTAATTCTAGGTAAAACGGGTCTTATATAGGATTGACGGAGGTTTGTGGATTTTGAGTTATCCGACTAATCTGGCTGCCTGGGGGTTTATGGGTTTTAATCTGGCTATGGTTTTGCAGTTAAAAAGATTAATACTATTATTAAGGGTTGAAAATGCAGGTTTTATATTTTCAGTCGGGTCACAATAGGCAGCAAGTATAAATGGTTTTGAGTTTTTTTCAATAATTATTTTCAATTTACAAATTAAATTAATTACTACCCTGCGATCCTAAAAACCGAAAAATCGCGGTTAATGACTGGACAACCTAAGATACTTTCGGCAAAGAAAATTCTTGCGCGGAGATCAGCAAGCCGGGCGCATTGCCTGGAATGCATGATTTCTTGCTCAACAATTAATTTCTTTCTTGATTTATTCGTAGTTAATATATTATATTCTGATCAGTAACACTTCGATTTATCATTTTTTGTCGATTTTTCAAAAGAAATGCACTTGTTTCTTACGCTTGTTGTATTCACTGTCCCCAAAGTACTCTTTTTGGAATCATTTAAGTAAGTAAGTAAAGCTAAACATTTTACTGCAATTCCTTTCAAAATTCAGAAAAAATACTTATAAATCGAAGTGTTACTGTTCTGAATATAATATATTAACTTATAAATCAAGAAAGAAATGGTCTTTGGAATACTATAAATCAATCATTACAACCTTCATCATACATCATTATACAACCTTTTTAATTTTAATATTCCAAGGAAATTCGTCCGGCATTGGAACCTCCGTGCTAGAATTATTTATAAAATTTAATTCATATCTATCTGTTAATTATCTATAATTTATTAATATTAATTATTCGCCAAAAGTTGACTATTAAAGTTTGATACATAAATGTATTTTTTTATTAAACCGGATTAAAAATTAATTTAAAAGAATAATTTCACATTAATTTTCTAAAAAGGGGTGCCAAAAAGAATCGAACGATTTCTTTACGTAAATTTAGCGTACAAATTTAACGTTTTCTCTTACGTAAAAACCAGTATCCACACTGATCGGCCACATCCACTATGCTAGTGAACTAATTTTTCGTTTAATTTAAACATCTTAATAATACATACTTTTAAACTAATGTTTGCATTGTTGCGAACTAAAGTTTTGTCAAATAAATTTAGATTTTGTGGTTATTTTGCCTGGTGTGGTTTCATTGGCTGTGTAAGATTCTTCATAGATTCTGTTTAATGTTAGCGCATTTTCTTACACTTTTCACACTTACTTCACTCACGGAAGTCAGTGAGAATAGGACAAGTATATCTGTCCTCTCATTACAAACATCAAAAACGTATTCAAGCCATTCGACAAAATTGAACTAAATCTAATAATGATGTAAATCTGAACTGATAACTAACATTTGTTGGTCTTGTGTATGACTATAGTATGACACACGGCTGAAATCAGTTGACAACGTGGGAAAATAGTGATAAGAAACCAATAAGGTTGGCCTGATTTGAAATTGAGGGCGTGTTGTAACATCCAGCACAAACCTCATTGCCTCCGTCGCAATATTTTCCCACGCTGTCAACTGATTTTAGCCGTTTGTCGTACTATATATTATGCGTGCTGAGTTTTAAATCGATTAAAATATTTTGATTCCACGTTTTATGAACTTTCAAATTTGTAATGACGTCATAAAAAAGTATTTTTCCGGATAGTACGTCTGGGCTAAAGATTGCTTTGTGTACCAATTTTCAATTTAATAACAATAATACACTGGGAGCTACGATGATAACAGTCACACATACTGACAGACAGACAATTTTGTGAAAACCACTCAGAAGGTCATGAAAAACACCTGAAACGGATTATTCTGGAAAAATTACGGTTTCGCATTTGCAATGGGAACACAATATTTAACAGTATAAACAGGAGAAAAAATATATATTGAAATGAAACAGTCTCTCATGATGATGTTATTAGTGGGAATACTTTGTATCAGTCATAATACATGTCTTATTTTTGGAAATAAGGGTTTTTTTCGGAAGGTCAAAAAAAGAAAAAGCATTATGCCTTCAGAGTGTGGGAAGTGCTAGGCAGATTTCCACTACTACTAGGAAATTGCCAGCTTACCCCGTCACTAAATCACAAAACCGCGCGTCTGCTGTCATTACAAAGACCTATGACTGATGTAGACCCGTCGGAGGCCACCAAATGGGCCACCTCATAAAAAAAGACCTTTACCATAGATGCTGAGCCCACCGTTGAAAAATAACGGTATATAGTGGAGAGAATAAGTTACCTTATAGTATAATTTATATACATATAATCATTCCTTCATTTATTCAAGAGACTTCAATTATGCTTACAGTCTATTGTTACTACTCTCTGACAATATCTAAATTTGAAAGCTTTCATCCTCATTTAAACCTCAATAAATTATTTAAAAGCCTTAATAATAAATCAATTGCTAAGTTAGAATTTCATCGTATTTTCTTGATTCCATTGTGTTAATTTAAAAAACAAATTACATTTTATTTATTTCTATTTTAATTTCCTTACCCTATTTAAATCAGCGTTGACCTCATGGTTTCAATCCGTTGGAGCTTTCAATTATAATATAAAATATAAATAAAAAATTTGCTCTTAGTATTGACTTTAATTTAAAAAATTCACCTTTAAACGGTATAATTTTATTTTTAACTATTTTTTAAGAATGATTGCTTTTCAATTTCTTACATTAGAATAATAGAATAGTAATAAGGGACTATGTGACACCCACATTTTCAAATATCCATTTTCAGCACTTACGGATCCCAAAATCGAAAAATGTTAAGTGTCAGTGTGTAAGTAGGAATGTATATGCACTGTTCTTTATGACACGATAAATGCCTCGTAGTTCAACTAAATTAGTTGAACTTAATCCGAAAATCATGTATTATTAGAGAAACTGATGTCTAAAACTAGTTGACATGGTTTTAAAAAATATTTTTAGCAAATAATGATTTCTACTGCAAGTTTGTAGTGTTTCACAAGGCTTTAATCACATCTGTGGTTTGCGCAGTTCGAGATAATTGTTGTTACCATCATTTCGAAGAAATTACGTTTATGAGGTATAAGTGGAGGGTTAAAATGTTTTATATATAAATATATATATATATATATATATATATATATATATATATATATATATATATATATATATATATATATATATTATATATATATATATATATATATATATATATATATATATATATATATATATATATATATATATATATATATTATATATATAATATATATATATATATATATATATATATATATATATATATATATATATATATATATATATATATATATATATTATATATATATATATATATATATATATATATATATATATATATATATATATATATATATATATATATATATATATATATATATAATATATATATATATATAATTTATAGTTATTTATTTATTAAATTCTTCATATTGCACAGAATAACTATTTTAAATCATAGAAAAACCACTTCTAGCTCAACTTACTCAGGAGCCCTGCTTTATACTTTAACATTTATATTGGTGGATAATAAAAAACAAAATAATAATATAATGCCCATTTTAGAGCCTTTCGGACCATCAGGGTTGTTACCATGCGGTATCAACCTGAGGTGGGTTACATCTACTATCATTTTAAGAATTAATTAAAGTTGGCGAGATCTTTATTACAAATGCTATTCATATATATGCTGAAAGCATAGCCCAGGCTGTGATTCCCAGACCTTCAGGGTCGAAATTGAGTTTAAGATTCATTTTATTATTAAAATAATAATTGAATAATTGAATGAGAAATCATTCAATTACGTTTCATATCTAAAAATTATAAATAATTAAGATTTTCGATATGATGATTAGATTAGGAAATAAGATTTAAAGCAGATATACGTGTGGGTGTGGGGGTGCGTGTATCCACATACACCAAATTAAAAAAAGTGGTGACGCAATATACGATTTTTTTAAGTCTCTGTCGTTTCTAAACATTGCATGTCAAAAATATGAGGAAAATACAATGATCTTTTATAGAATGCTTGCTAAAAAGAACGAGTTCAACAATAGATATTGTACGTTGTATCACATTATAAGCAGTGTGCACGTGGATAAGATGTTTAAGTGATGTTGGTGTAGGTTGGCAAAGATAAAGGAATCTCTTGACAAAAAACAGGTGTTAAATAACCTGGTTTTCTTATCTTACATCCTACTTATTTCTTAGTAATAGTTAAAAATACAAATTTAAACCTGTTTAAAATATAACAGGTATTAGGAATTAGAGTTAAGAAAAACAGCTTATACTCAAATAGTCGAAGAATTACAATATGTCGCTGGTAAAAAGTAAGAAGGTCTTTTTCCAGCTCCTTTAATATTGTAGTACACTAACAAGTAATCTTGTGTTCCAGCTACTTTTAAAGACCGTAGCTCGCATACAACCTTGTATAAAAAAAACTATACATTTACATTTGTCTTCAAGTACTGCCTTTTAATCCTTGGCCTCACTGTTGCCCTGAGATAGGTTAATTTTCTTCGAAAACATAAAAAAAACTTACATACTAAACCAATTTTCCATAAGGTAAATTTCAATATTCTTGTACCAATCGCTTTTACCTTGCAAATTGAATCTTTTCAAATTGCTACTAGCCTAAAATATTAGATACGTCTAAAAGCTAAGAACATTTTTAATAAATCTACCAAGACGATTTTAGGTAGATCAAAAGGAGGGCTCCCCTCCCAGTTTTAATACAACATTTCCTAAACAAAACTTTAAACTATTCTAAAAATAGCTCTATTTGCCTGAAACGTTTTTATGATTATTGGTGCTTCATTATCAAGCACCTCTTGGCTCCAGCAACTCTTTTTTACTATACATATTCCTTTAATTAGAACTCTTTTTTACAAATCCTGACGACGAAACTGAAAGTGACTATTTTGATTTCTCACTGTTTTCAATTATTGATGATTCATTCAATTATTTTTGTTTTGGTTATTTTAACCCGGTTATTTATATTTCTATGAATATGTAAGCTTTTGCTTTTATGGTTTTAGGTTAAGCTAATTGTTAAGATACGGAAACTCAGAGACCACAGAGAAAAAAGATTAAAAATCCTTTGGAGTTCTGGTCCATAATATTATTGATATTTTCAAAGAGTTTTTCCAGAATCTTTTTATTCAATTTTATCTACCTCTGAGGTCCAATTATTTCCTTTGTTGTTAATTTTAAAGTATAACAAAGTTATTCTTTAAATACATTTCTACTGAATCAATATTATTTCACATGTCTTAGTCGTCTCCAAGATAATACCTAAAAGTTAACGTCAAGAGGGGTAGATCAATCTTCTCAGCACCTCTTATTGTTCAGTCAACATTTTTCAAACTTTATCTCAAATTTATTCTTTTTTACGCTTAAGCCCGTAGGGTCATATTAGCGTTTCCCCTCACTCAAATCTCACTCAACTAATTCACCCCAGCGTTTGTACACACCCAACCATCTAGGAAGCACACTCTCCGTACATGGTGGCACATTTGACTATTCCACAATGTGCCTTGTTCGTTTAGTTCAACCAAACTCTATCCAAACTCACCGCTCTGGCCGGTGCCTGCGTCTAGTTTACAGTGAGCCTAGTTAATATAGACCAGCTAGACTCTGGCTAGTCTCACCGCTCTGGCTAGTCTTACCGCTCTGGCTAGTCTCACCGCTCTGGCTAGTCTCACCGCTCTGGCTAGTCTAACGCCACCCAGTAGAGAACTCTGCCAAACTGAAAGTCAAAGTTTGGCAGTGCTACTTGGAGACGTCTGTCTTCAAGAAACGAGCACTTCTTTCCTAGTCACACACGTTATTCGTGTCACCACTTTCACTTAAACTGACTAAGTTTTCAGACATACTTTGGTTAATTCTGATATATTTTAAATAAACGTTGGGTTAGAATACTTCCCGACCTTCATCCCCATCAGCCCGCAGAAGCTTAACTTTTTGTGAGCCGGAGACAACAGAAAGGTGGATCTGGCTGGGTTGGCCGGCCTTACATTCACGACCTCTGGTACAAGGGATAACCTCATATTAAGGTCCTCCCCCGGCTGGATTTGAGCCCTCGACATTAAGGTTAAAAGTTGAGCGCTCTGCGACTGAACTACCTGACTCTGTAGCTCAGTAGCATTATCTTATTAAAAAAAAACTAATAGCTGTCTTCAAGACTAACTATTAAATTCTATAATACATAAGATATCACCAACATGAGTCACTACTTTATAATGTATTAAAGTAAAACTAAAAACTTATAAAATCATATTTATATCAAAAGGAAATAAGAGCATTGTGTCTCAGTGACAAGAGTATCATATGTTACAATTAGTAGCTTAAATATAGTCTAAGACTAGGTGATACGCCACACTCTTCATTAAAGGTATATTTTTGAGAAAGTTAAATTTTTCTACAAATTTATAAATTTTTAAAGTCTACTAAACCATCCCTAATCGGTGTATTATTATGGTTAGCAAATATGGATATTTTGATAAAGTAATAGAAACTACAAGTATAAAACTTTAAAGCTATAGTTTGATTTTATAATTCAGAATCTTGATTTCCAAAATATTTTTCTTTTTCTTTTAAATGTTATATGTAGGAAATATAAAACCAAGCAAAATTTCCTATTAGTCTTAGTAGGAGTCGTCGCTAATGTCTAATGAGGAAATGTCTTCTCTTGGCTTCATCTTTTTCGATTAGAAATAAGATGAGATTATTCAAAAGAAGTAGAAATTTACTACTTTTTTAAAACATTGTACATTTATAGGTATATGTATGAATGATTCTAAACCTATAACATAGAAACGAATAAGGTTTGTGAAAAAGAATTCATGAATAGTTTGGTCCAATAAGATTATGATGGTAATAATGAGTAAATTCAATATTAATTCTATCCTTCGTGTATTAAAAACTTTATACTCTTCCTATATACCGTAAGTATATGGGAAAATTATTGTGTTTGCATTAAAAATACGCCGAGCTAAGGATGCCCGCAAAGTAGATGAACCTTAGAACTTTAAACCTTAGTCTTCATATGGTCGCAGGTATTCAAAAATTATTAGGACAAATTTTAGCTTAACTGGACCGTTTTAAGTAGCGCGATTGACGAATAACTTAATTATGACGTCATCATAAATGAGTAAAAAGAAGGTTTCTTTTACCATACAGTGGTTTATGATAATTGATCAACACTACACATATCTTGTTGTACATATGTATAGTCTATATGGCTCCAAAGGGGTCATAGCGAGCATCGCATTCATTGCCTCGCACAGCCATGTGAGGCGAAGGGATGAAAATTCGCTACATACATGGCAAAATGTCATGCAACAATAAATACTTGTAGGGCTGTCATAACAAAAATAGCCCTCACAAGCCCACTGAACGGGTCTGGGAAGTGAGGCGATGAAAATTGGAAGAAGAACAAATATTAAAAAGCAACAACTATGTGGCCGCGTAGCGGCTACGGACCAAAGGCCAGTATTTTAATTTGCAGAAACACAATATTATAGAGAGGGGGAGAAAGCAGCACTTAGGTATTGCTGCTAAAATGGGCGCTAAAAGGAGTAAAACTGAGAAAAATCTATGACTTATACAAGGCTTAAATTCGAAACTCTGCTTTGAATCTGTGACGTTAAACATGAAGCTGTTACGGCTTTTCCCGTCAAAAGGTTATTTTTTAATTTATGCTTTATTTTTTTTATATTTTACACTATAAAGCATACTTAAAGATTAATAACTTTTGCTCAAATCATTGCTCTTTTAGATTAATTTATTACCAATTTTTACTTTTTTTTATTTATTTATAAGATTTTTATTATTATTAAATGTTATTATCTACCGGTGTAGGCTGCAATGTCGGATTAGTTATTAAATTTTTAAAATTTTATTTCTTAAGTTCAGTAAGTAATAATATTTTTATCACACACTATGCATCGGCTATAATTTTATATTAGATACTTTATGATACTTGATGTGATCCCGTTGTTGCTTATTTATTGGGGATTTGAAGTTACCCATAAATTATTATTCATAACTCATTCCAATTTATAATAAAACTTAATTTTTATAGATATAAATTTTGATTAATTATAAATTCAAACAGTGTTTGTATAACTTTTAACAAAACTTATCATTCAAAATCCTTTGTATTTAATTTAATTTTATTACTTTGCATATTTCATTTGAGGAAGGCTGTAAATATAAATTTTTGATTACTTGTTACGTACTTTAAAGTAAACGAAGAAATTTTCGTACTTTATAGCATTCAATAATTAAAAGTAACTGAACTAAGCGTCGGAGGTAAAAAGAAAAGCAAAAAGATAATTTAAAAAAGCAACAATTAAAATTTCTATATACTTAATTTTTCTCTTTACTTGGCTACAACAATTTGAAAAAGATAACGACTTTCTTTTAAAATTCACTTGGTGTCGAAAAACTTGCAAAGTTTTGATGAATTTTCATTTAAGTTTTTATAAAGATCGCTTACAAAGAAAAGTTTTTTAAGGGATTTGGAAGTTAGAAAAATGCCCAAGGCTTGCTCTTAAGTTTTTACCGGGATCCTGTTTAAATACTAGTTACTAATTAGATTTTCTATTTTTATGAGCTTAAATGGACCGTATATGACTAATATACGTCTCGTACATAAAGCTCTTTATTTGGTAAACAACAAACAACAAATTGTTTTCAGGAATCAACATTTTAAACATGGGACAGACGAGAGTTCGGGATTATACGTTAAAACAAGGCGAGATTTACAAGTGTTTTGGGGTTGTGAATTGTGGAACTTTTAAAGAATAGCGAATATACTTATAAGTTTCACTAATAATTTCACTTATACCTAAATTGTATGTTTTAACGTGTTTTTAAATAACATTTTCCAAAAGTGCTAATAGCAACAGGTCAGTTCTCTTTAATCTTTTAAATTTCTCCGAGAAATGCTGTAGCCAGAATTCCCATGAGGCTTACCTCTCTCTATGTGGGACGGCATAAATTACATTTTAAAAGCATTATTAGCATATCTGAGAAAAAATCTGTCCCTTTCTTTTTTTATTGCTTTTGATATTTATAGTAACTTCAATGTTTTATTTTAAGAATTTTTTGTAGGTTGGTACTTAAATAAATAATTGCACATCTATACTTTATTATTTTTGGTCAGTACAGTATGTATGTAACGTGATGATTGTATCTTGATCACTTCCTACAATAACTGATCATTTGGTAAAATTGTACTTCATTACGTCTAACGTAGTCTGCATATATATATATATATATATATATATATATAATATATATATATATATATATATATATATTATTTAATGTGACATTTTTAACGCAGCAAGAAAGATGACACACCCGTAGGTATGTATAAGAGAATTTCAACACACTGTATCGACAGCCGTGTATATTTTCTTACGTCATTCATTTTTTTGTGCATTTGCTAAATTTTACAAATTTAAAATACCAGAATTCTTTAAAAATAAGAATAGACATTTAGGTGATTAATCTTAGAGAGACTTATTTCAGAAACAATAACTTAAAAAGTTCTGGTTTCTAATATTAGAAAATGTCTTTATATCAGATAAGCTAGATTTTAAAAACTTCATTCTTTATCTGGATGAACAAAAGTATTTTGTGGTTTTTCATTCATACTAGAACTGTATTTAAGAACTAACGGTAGGGCTGAAAAGAGACGCAACAATAGGAATAATAGAAAGAGCAAATAATGCTTTAGGGAAACACTGTTTCCATTCATTAGCTTTTAATTAGAATTCTAAATAATAATTTTTAGCACTATCTGAGACAGTGATTATTATGAAAATATGAATAACTTGATCAAACAATTTATTTTATTGATTTAACTCAAAACCTAAACGTAGTCCGAATGAAAGTCATCGTCTTACGAAATCAATAAAAATTATTATTATCAATTAAAATTTGTTAGTTAATAATCAAGTATTGATAAACTTACTGTGGTATTAAACGACGTATTTGCAGACATTTCCATCTGTTTTTGGTACCAAAAGCTTTTGTTTGTTTTTTTCCGCTTTTGTTGTTGTTTTGTTGACAGATTTTGTTTTGTCCAACACGATCAAAGAATGTTCTCATATTAGCAAAGAATAATTTGTAATAGGCATGAGCTTTGTAGTATGACAATTGACAGGATTTAATTCCTGGCAAATTAAATAAGAGTCTACACTAACTAAGATGCAGTGTAACCATTATCAGGGTGTCTCAACCCTAAAACCTTTTAAAGAAATCATGATTTTCGTTTCATCCTTAAAACCCTTAAAATAGTTTTAAATTTATTTTAAAAAAATATGTTTTAAAGTTTTAATTTACCAAGACAAAGAATAATGTAATTTATCATTTTCATAAAAAGATGCAAAAATAAATACTCATATAAATCCTACTTTAAATTTTATTCAATAAAGTTCAGTTTTAGTAGTATTTTGTTTTGTTTCATGTAAGATCACTGTCTATTTAGTTAAATCTTTGTAAGTAGGCTATTTGCATTTAAAGGACTAATTTAATTCCCAAAGAAAAATTGCTCTAATGATATTAAGGTCATCAAGGGGGGGGGGGTGATTTTTTCCATAAAAATATGAAAAATTCACAAACCACAAACCCTTGAAAAGTAATGTCATCAGATTTAAATTCGATTCTAATATTATACTTATGTGTATGAATGAACACATTGCCAATGTTGAATGTCATTAATTATCATTTTTAGTTTCAATTTTATCGTTTGATGTATGAACTTATGTAAACAATATATTTTGATGTTTCGCTAATTTTGTGGTAGTATACAACTTACAACTCTACTAATACGACAAACTGCTACAGGAAAACAACCATGTGGCTGCCAAGCGGCCCAGCACTGATTACTGGCCTCTACGACCAAGAGGCCGAGCAACTCATGCTTTTGATTAGATAAAATGAAACATTTATGTAATCATAGTACGAAATGTATTCATTACTATTTTATATTTATTTTGTAATTAGAGGTTAAATAATATGATTGCATTGTTCATTTTACAATTTCATTTGCTATAATTTAGTACGTTCACACAAACTCTAGACCCGCGGATCGTATAGAATACGTATGCAATACGTTCAACATCATGGTTCTTACAGCGTATTTGTTTAGTCGATCGAGTGATAACTGATCCCGCCAAAACATGGCGTCTTTTATAGTGAAGGTTCACTTTTGGTTATAAGAAAGTTTAAAACAAAAATATATTAAATTAAATTGTGATTTCTTTGCATAATAATAAAGTTACACTAAAAAAAATAATATTCCAAAAATTATTTGATAAAAAACGGTAATATAAAAGTGAAATGAAGTGAAATAAAAGTTCGACGAAAAGGTTATCCGTTTAATACGATCGTCTCTAAAGGTACATATAGCGTATGGGGGGATCCATTTAGATTCCATCTCCCTATTTCTAGCGTATGTGATCGGATCCCCTCCGCATGGTTCATACAGCTTAAATTACCGTATTGAGAGATCGTATTCTATACGATCCGCAGATCTAGAGTGTGTGTGAACGTACTAATTGTTCTTTTGTCATTGTTTTAATTCAAAAATTATCCTCGAACTTTATAATTCAATAAGACTTGGAAAAGCCTTGATCTTTTCGTCTTGTTAGACACCCTTATTTTCCAAAAATGATCTTGATCAAGAATGTTTACAAAATTATTTACTTTAAAGGAGCTGTTTTGTTAATTTACTTTAGAGTGTTTCCTTGACAAGACTAAACGGACTTCTAGCTATTCCATGAAACCATTTCCTTTACCTTAACCTTTTTAAAAATATAAGTAAAAAATAAATTCGATTGACTTTTCTGTCATCTTGCAAACAAAATCTAATATTACCGCAATGTGTGAAGCACTTTATTTTACTCATATTTGATAAACGTTTGTAACAACTGAGGCATCCTGCATTATGTTTTTATAAAAGCGTATTGGCGAATTTTACAGTATTTGAAGTTTAAACAAAAAATAAGATTAACATCAATTTATGTTTTATTTTTTGTGGCTCTAAATTTTATAATAACTTTTAAAGGTGCCCTCCTTACGTCATAATACTTTTAATTTCTAGAATCTTTTTAAAATGCCTTTTCTAAAAGTTAAAAACAAAGCTAAACTATAGTTAAACAATATAGTTTATAATAATTTAAATTAATATAAACTCAGGTTAATTTACCTATGTAGAGATAAGACAGTTTTTTCGTATTTCATACTTTTATTAATATAAGGATAATATTTATTTTGCCTTGATGAGCCTCACTAATGAACAAACCTTACATAACTATGATAATCAAGGAAGCCTAACCTAGTTAATTATTTTGTCGTGGTAAATTTATACGATTCCTTAATTTCAACCTTAATTCTAAATTTAAATTTTAAAAAATCGGGTACGGGGTACCTCTAAACTTTTCTTTTCTATATCCGACTCGCCAGGCTCATCTTAACCTCTCCGGATTCCCTTCGATTGTTCTCTAAATATGGAAATAACCTAATTTATATTGACGTTCGTCTAAAAAAGAGTGAAGCTAGTCCGAAAAAAACGTTGGTAATTACCAAATGGGTTTCCGTATAACATCATAAAAATAATTTCCCGAATTACGATTCTAGACACATAGATTGATTTTTTTACCCAAAAAAGATTTTAAAGTTCCCACTTTCTAACATAAACATACTACAATGATCACAGACATTCATGCAGGCAGACGAATTAGTAAAAATCACGTAAGCAGACAAATTGGAAAAATCACGCAGGAGGTTCTAAGAACGCATGAAACGCATAAACATTAAAAATAAAAAACTTGAAATCCCGGTTTCAGATTTTTAACGCAAACAAGTTTCTGTTACTTATACTTCTATGGTGTAAATGAGGAAAGTTAAAATATATATGCATTAAATGTAAATTTTTGTTGAGTTCCTCTTTTACAAGTTTTGTCTATACCGACCCTCCCCTTGGGCTATGTCCCGCTCGTTTTTGAACAAAGCTAAAGAATCTTATATGATTATTAAAGAAACTTTTTCCAGATTATTTCTTTTGTAAGCCAGGATGCTAAAGTTTAATGCATACACGTTAATTCAACATAAACCTTCTTAAAAGCATACTTAACATAGTTATAAAGTTGTACTACTTAATTAATACTTTAGACATTTATATTATGCATAGCCTAATAACTTTATTAACATGCGTAATAACATGATGATTAAATAATGTGGGTTAAGTAATGGGAATTAGTTAATGTATACATTTGGTATAGTAGTTGGTTCTCACAAATTTTAAGTCACCTTTATTACTTATAATTATTAAAAGTAATAAAGATAGCTTACTTTAAGATTAATACCTAGTAATAATAATAAATAATTTAACTTTTTATATATTAGTTTTATATACATTATATTTAGCTATGTATTTATTCTTTTTAATACATAACATGTAATTATGAACAATTTTTAATACATAATTATTTGCAATTATAAACATGGTATAGCCATTTAATAATTTTTGAACGTTTTTATATTAGTAAGTTTTTATAAAGACCCTTGTCATCTGAAAAAGTATGTTTGCACTAAATTCCAATTTAATTTTCGCGTTTACTTTATTTATTTTTATTAATGGTAAGAAAAAAACATTTTTCTAGAAGGTTAACTAGACTTTAAGTTATTGTGACAAATTTTAATGTTCTGGGAGAGCAGGAGTTATGCGTGACACCGGCATTATGATAAAACTACTCAGAGCCTCTAAAAATCTAGTGATATATTTTTTGATTTTTTTAAATCTAATACTACTTCTATATATGTTTAATGAATACAGCAGTATAGATGAGGAAAAATAATAAACGGATTAATGTTTAAAACAATGCACCTAATTAGCCATTTTTGTCTCGCCCTATAATAAAGGAGTTAGCATATTAAATTAACTCAATGAGTTGGATAATTTTAAGGATTGTTGATAATTTTGATGGAGGGTCTAATTTTCTGATTAAACTTGTCCGTAAAATATTTTGTACTACTAATTTATTAAACATTTACTTTTCAGACGTAGGACTTGAGTAACACTTCAACTAACTATTGAATTATGATTTCACTTTTTACTACTGTCTGTAACTTTAACTCTACCTTTTACTAAATTTATCTCTAAATAGTAACTTGAAATTGTTACTCTGACTAAATTACAGCATTAAGGTACATACATATGATGATTCAAAACCTTAAGATACATACTTCAAAAATTCCACTTTACAGACGAGTTTCATTATCTATTATTTTTATTTTTCCGAAGGTATACAAATATTTCGTTAAAGGTAAAAAAGAGAAAAATGTTATTATTGTATGATATTAACCAACTAAGAAATAAAATATTATTTTATTCCAACAAATGTTGGTTTCCCTGTTTTCTAAGACCCTAAAATAATAATTGGGTATAGTTGGAACAACAAATCAAAGTAAAAAAACAAGCTCAAATGTCCCATGTTTCTTTTTCTTCTATTTAATATGGTTACATATTGAAACGTAAAAAATTAAACTATAAATGTTATTGGTTCAGTTCATAGCATTTAAACAAAACGTATAAAGCATTATTTTATTTGATTAGTGTTATAAATGGTTAAACTTCTACTAAAAATAATAAATATATTTTTGTACAGTAAATTATATAATAAAATTATTGCTTTATCGATAAAGGATTATAGACTAAAAAAAATTTAAAATAAAATTTTCTATTTGTTATTTAATATGAAACTGCGCAGTAAACTTTTGCTATACATAAATATCTAATACTCATACCGCCTTGATAAGGGCCAGCGCTTCTAACAGCGCTGTTATTTTGAATCCTTAACTCAGTATAGTCTGTTGTCGCAATCTATTCATAATTTTCACAGATGTCGCATTTAAAAACAAATTTGTACGAATAATCTGGTCAAGTTTCCATTTCTTTATTAACTGGCTATTAAAAGCAACAGCCACGCACTTAGTGTGGCTCACAACAGCCACGTTGTAAGCTTGTGGTCATAAATAAAATATTAGAGCAATACTTTTCCTTATTACAAAAAATGATTAAAATGGAAAACATGTTTTGATCAATATTGATTTTATGACTATAAAGTCTCTCTTACTTAATTTGCAAATGTAATTAAAAAAATGAATTGAACAATCACTATCGACCACACGAGCTGTTCGTTTATGTCGCTACCAAAAATAAATATTTTTCCCTGGTTTTCTTTTAGAAACTATATGACACGAATGTTACAACAAAACAACTACTTGTTGGTTTGTTAAAAATAAAATAGCAAAAAATGTGAGTGACTAGCGGAACAAACCCACATTCTCATTTTCCCAGGGTTTCTCTGTTTATGTTACGAAATATACTTTTATGTTTTAGCTCAGCCCTTCCCAACCCTTGGGTCGCGACCCAAATTGGGTCGCGAACGAAGTTTTTTGGGTCACCAATTTTTTTATTATCAACTACCAAAAAATGACAAAGATATAAATCTTTGTTATATTTAGGTTAAGTATTAACTTAAATTTTCACTTAAGTTTTCACATAAGTGAAAAGATTATTATAAGCAAATAAGATTTGCTTAAACAGATATTATTTTTAGAAATTGAATACTTTAAACATGCGATAAAAAGAAGCCGCGGCCAAAACATTTCTTAGAAGTCTTTACCGACAGAGGCACCCGCCTTTATCTAATTCTTGCTAACTTTGATGAATTGTTTTAACTATGATAATACTGTGTTTAAAAGTTTCTTATTACTTCTTTTAAAGGTTCGGGTTATTAAAATTATAATGTTCAATTATATGTGAATTTGGTTCCAACAAACATCAACGTAGTTTAATATCGTGTACAAGTTTTTTAATTATAATTGTTTCATAAGTTTATTTATTTTATAGTTTTGCGTTTTTATGTATTAATTTTAAGTAGTGAAATGAATAAACAAAAACACGACTTGACTTATTAGTGAAAAAACCAACAGCAACAAAGTAATCATTGATATGATACATATTTTATTTTTTTATTCTTTTTTTTGCTTACTATACTCATTATTTGATTTTTTCCTTTAAATAATAAATGCTCTTTTATATTTTAATTTGATTATTATATTTTATTGCTATTATATAAATTATATATTAGACTTCTTTGAACTCCAATTAGTGTGTATTTCTATTTAGGTATAAAACCTCATGAAAATTAGGATTTGACGATATCTGTAGGGTCATAACTAGTTCGGCAATAAATAAAAACGCCTGCAATTTTCAGGTTATGCAAAATAAATTAATTTGGGTCGCCAAACTTAAGAAAAGCAAATTATAGGGTCGCGGTACTGAAAAGGTTGGGAAACGCTGTTTTAGCTAATCTCGTTTTATGAAAAATCGAAGATTCAATTGTTTCTATAAAATCGGCTACAAGGAATTTAAACTAAAGCTCGTTTATGGGGTTTTCAATTAATATTGATTATGATCTTAATACGCTGTTTCTCTCGATTGTGACGCATCTTCATTACTCAATGTTCTTATTCAAATTTATGGGTGTGTGCACGTCAACATAGAAATACGTTGACTTTGGTTTATGTTTTATTTATTGTTAGAGTTAAATGATAATATTAACTCATAGGCGTCCATAGCAGACTATTGTTGGATAGATGGGAACAATACCCTTCACATCTAGATATTAAATTAACTATCCACTCTTCATAACTATTTAAGTTATTATACTGTTTGTAATTGCTTACCTAAATAACGATTTTATCATAAAACCATACATTACTCATCTAGTGAGGAAAAGTGACATTATTTACGAGCCTTCACGGTACCCTTTTACGAGCCTACAAGGTTCTAACTGAAGCACTTTTGAATGCTATAGCAAGAACTTTATAGCAACTTTATACTTTAGGTATTAATGAGGAAATTATTCCTCATTAATACCTTACTGTTGAAGTTACTAGATAAAACATGGATATATATCAGACTAGATAGTATTACCTTAAGTCCAATGAAATAGAATGGAAAATTAGAAAAAAAAACTCTTACCGTTAATTATTCTATACTTACCTTAAAGCAGAGCGCTGTAACCTTTTAGAGGTTATTATTAAATAGCTTTTTAACACCCTATACTAATAAGCAATATCAATATTAGAGACATCCTCTGATATTGTAATAATTAGTCTGTCTCTGATAGTGGTTTAACTCGAATCGTGGCCTTATCACTTTGTTATTTATAAAGTCAGCTTTTTTACCTTACTTTAATCTTAAAGGCACCGATGGTGACCTTTATTTAATGTAAATAACAAGTCGAATGCGCTCTGCTCTACTTTACATAATATTAAGTCAAAAGTTTAACTTATTTATAACTTTTCCAAGACTCACTCAAGACAAACAGTCAGCTTTATTACCTTACTTTGTTTCATCTTAAAGGCACTGATGATGACCTTTCTTTAATGTAGATAACAAGTCGAATGCGCTCTACTCTACTTTAAATAATATTAAGTCAAAAGTATAACTTATTTATAACTCTTCCAAGACAAACGTAAAGTTCATCGTCCTACTTTATTAAAACAAACTAAACTTCGATGAACATAATCAAAACACTAAAGTTTTCTTCCTCACAGCATTTAGTGGTTTATCCAGCTCTACTCCCAAGCCCTTTAACTCCCTTATAATGTTAGATGTTAAATAAATGGAAAAATATTAAGTATATTATATACATGACTATGTAAAAGGTTTCTTAAAGTGGTTTGAGATATTTACAGAAGTTAAAGATTATTACAGTTATGATAAGAGGTCGGGAGTAAAGAGGGACTTTATTCCCTCTACAATTTAAGTACAGGAGTTTGCGCTTAACACTATTTACTTTAATATGTATTTACTTAAACATTTTTACCACTGATGTTATTAAGGATCGATTACAGATTAAAATGAACTATTTTATCTAACTTGACAGAAATATGATTTAATTCTAACAACTATTTTAAACTAGTGTAACTTTCAGCGCATACGATTTTTCTTGTAAACCTATATAGGAAATCTACCTATATTGGCCTACGAGAACAAAAGTTGGAGCCACATTTAAGTTTTTAATTTGTGTTGATCCATTATGTTAATTAGTCAAACAATTATTATTTAATCGTCTTATCTTTATATCATGTAGACACTATCTAGTTTTTCTAAACAATAATAGTTAAAACATTACGTAATGTAACAATCAAAATGCTATGCCACATTTGGAAATCCATTCCATCATTTGGCATTTGTCAATAATGAGAAATATCAGGCTCCTAATGAGTTAGACGTAACGTAACAGCCATTTAGATAAGACATTATGTTGTACCGTCAATACTGTCGATTATTGAATGATGAAACAGTTCCTAGATGTCCTAGGGCTTTTCATATTACGTTCTTAGGTGTCGTTTTTACACTTTGTTGCATTTTAAATATTTTTAAATACTGATTTAACTTTAGTTTTCCATTCGACATCAAGGGTGTATTGTAACAGTAAAAGATAGTTTTGCTTCTAATTAAAGCTATAGCGATCAAGTAGCTTGAACTTGTTTCTATAGAAAACAATCATAGCTTTTTACTCTTCTATATACCGTAGGTATATAGAAAAGTATTGACAGAATGACAAGTAGGAAACCGGGATGACTCCGGAATTATCCGTTTTAAGTCTTTTTAAGACCTCCTGAGTTGTTTTCTCAAAGTTATCGGTCTGTATGTGTGTATCTGTTACGATAGTAGCTCCCAATGTACTTGTGAGTTATGCTGTAACAAGTTATAGCATAAGTATATGCTCATAAGTATATGCTTGTGAGTTGAAACTTTGTGCAAAAATCAGTCTATAGGTGTATTGTGCTATTTTGAAAATAATTTTTTATGACGTCAATAACTCCCATTCTTAACTTAGGCAAAAATTTCGAAAAATAATAAAACGCGAAAAAATGTTGCGATCATTTTGAGATTTGGCAGGCATGTGGCTATGTATAAGACTTACATATGTCCTAATTTTCATCTCATTATCAGCATTACTTCAATTTTTATATTATGTACGATTTTAAAAAAAATATTTATATTATAGAAATATTAAAGAACCAGATGTCCAATATGTTATTTAAGACCATTTGGAAGGTCAATTATAATTTTTAATCCTTTAAAAGTTTTTAGATCAAATTAGACGATATTCTTACTCATAACTCCACTCCCTAGTCGATTTGAGCTGGGCTTATTTTGTGCTGTTACAATTAGAACTTTTTTCCTTTCCGGTCTATAACATAGAACCTCCGTGATACTTATATTATAAACACTTAGTAAAAATATTCTTACACCTTTGCAACTAAAAATTTTAATTTTTTTAATAAACTCACTAAAATTCTGTCATAAACAGAGATTTCTTTTAAAGTTAAATTAATATTTTAAAATAGCTAAAATGCTTTAATGAGCGCTTGCACAATTAAGATGAAATTGATAAATGTTAAGAGAAAAGTTGTCAAGATTTTAGGCTAAAACTAATTATAAGAAAAATCGAATAAAGTTTATAAGTTATTGACCTTTAGATACTAAAGCAGGAAGGGGGGCCATAGAGTTCTTAATTACAGGGGCACGAAAATTAGCTGAAACTAAATAATATTATAATTTTTTATTACAATGTATGCAAATATACATTAATGAGATTTAAAGTAAATTAGATACAAGTACATTATAGAAGTTAAAGTTTATTTCCAGGTGAAGTTTCGCAGTTTACAAAATTGAAAAATTGCACGGGTTGCAAAGCTATTAAAGGAGCTAAAAATTAGTCGGCTCCTACGAACAGTCAACTCTATACAAAGTAAACCATCTTCTTTTTATGCTGATGTTGTTTAAAATCTATTCTACGTATAATTTTTTCTTATTTATATTACTCGTTAATGAGACATACTTAACTGACCCTACTAAAAAGAACTATACAAAAGTTACAAACTAAAGAAAAGAGTTTCATACTAAAGAGAAAATACAACTGAATACTGAATAGTGGTCGAGATTAAGACGATAGTTTTAGATTACTCGTTGTTTATCATCGATCACGAAAATCATCGATTGCGTTTTATTATGCAGAACAAAAAAAGACATTTTTAATCTTACCAAGTATTAATCTTAACGAAATTAAAAATATCTGGCTTTTCTTTATAAATTCTTCCTTTTTCTTTTTTCTTGTTAAAAACAGAATGTTGGGCAGATAAAAACTATCCGTTGTTACCTTTTTAACTCTGACTTTATAGATACCTTTTATAGTTGTGCTATATCTATTGAAAAAATAGAGAGAGGGTAAATAAAAATGTCTAAAATAAAAATTCTATCTAAATGTCTAATCCAAATTTCACAAAATAAGTCAGCCCTTTTTTCATATTTTTTACACGTTTCAAGCTCTGTTTTAACTGTTTGAGTTTATACGCAATGTGGAAACTTCGTTATAATATACACAATATAAAATATTTTATTACAAGCATATTAGTATAATATCAAGCTCAAACACTTGATTTTAGCTAAGTTTCACGAGAAAACGACGCTTATGACGTTAACTAAAGTTAACTAAACTAAAAGGGGTTTTCTTCTTCATTCGAGCATAATGAAAAATGTATGATAGAAATAAAAATAACAATACATTATTTGTATGAATGTAGTCAAGTATCCAAACCTTATATTCTTAAGGACAATAGTACGTTATTCAAATCAGCATATGTTCTACTATTTGGTCGTCATGTTTATGGATTTTCTTTATTTCATATAAGGATGGATAAGCATCGTATTATCATAATGAAAACTCCCTTATTATATATTATATATATATATATATAATATATATATATATATATATATATATATATATATATATATATATATATATATATATATATATATAATATATATATTTATATAAATTTCATTTATATTAAAATATAAAATCACTACATTTATATTGCCAATACGTCTTCGGACTCGCTTCGCTTGTTCTCAGACAGCAAAACCTCTCTTGATGCTGGTAAATATTAGTGATTGGAATACCCCGTAGATATACTAACCGTATTAAAATGAAACAGTATACTTATTTTATTACATAAAGTGATACACTTGCACTAAAATTTAATTCAATTGGATTATTTTTCAATTTATTACAATTTCTAAAATAATTTATACAAATTATTGGATTAAAATTTAAATAATGCGTATAATAAGATTGAACTTGGCACAGTAGGTCAAGGAACAATTCGTAGGTCTTATACAACTACATGCTTGCTAAATGTTAAATAGATTAAAAATTTTTTCGGGTTTTATGAATTTTTGCCGAGTCATTATTGCCAATTAATGAGGCCATATAAAATATTTTTCAGATAGCACAACTATACGTAAAGACTGCTTTTGTACCAAGTTTCAAATCTCTAGCATAAAAACGCTAGGAGGTACGATGATAAATGACACACATACACATACAGACAGACAGCTTTAAAACTACTCATAAGGTTCTAAAAATATCTGAAAGGGAATTTAGATGAAATCCCTGTTTTAGATGTTTTGCAAAAACATAACTTGTGGCAAAATTATATCTACGGTAAAATTTAGGAAATAAAAAAAATTGCTTTATGTTTTAGCACTAGCAAACTTATTTGTAGAAAGAGAATAAACTTAAATTTCAGTTATGTGTCCTAGTTTATTTTGTCTTTTATTTTATTTACAAAAGACGGTATGAACTGTAATTTTTATTTTGAGTTTTTACGCGTGGCAGAGATAACAAAACCTTATAAAATTCATACGTACATTTTCTGTATTTGCTTTAAAAGATATTACTTTATAATTTAATGGAGTGTTCACAAAAGTTGCTGTCAATTGTGTGGTAAAAAATACGACAAATTTCGTTTAGATTCACAAAATAAACTTTTTAATTTTTTATTAGTTATCTACACTGTTACCATTTACAGCAGAGGCTTTTTTTCTACAAAATATTTCGATGTCCAAACATTTTGCAATCGCTTATACTACATGGCTTATACTATAGACTATATGGCTCCTATAATATATCGTCTTCGTACATCTGTTTTTATAACAAACACGTAAATATACATTTTGGTGATATACTCTTTGGGATCAGAAAAAGATAAGCCCATCCTACTTCTTCTATGTGACCTACCTCATGAAGGTATAAGCATGGGACACCCGGGACGCTTATAAAAGATATAAGAGTCACCAAAACATTTCGATACCAGAAGTTTTTCCTGAAAACTAGCAAATTTCCTGCAAGTATAGTAAGGAAAATAATTTTTGGTTTATTCACAAAAAAACTTACCAACTTATTATTAGATTAAAAACTGAAAGAGATATTTACTTAAAATTTTAGTCATTCTAATATTTTGTTTTCAAAAACTTTTCCTTGTAAGGGGTCTCTTTGAGCTGTTTTCCACAAAAATTAAGTTATGAAGTTTTGTATTGTTGAGGACTTAGCTTAATAACACCAGTATATGTAGTGGTAAAAGTCCTTTTATTGAAAACCTTACAATAGTATACACAAGTTTTCAATAGGTTTTTGTAAGATTGGTTTTAATTAACCTCTAAACCTCTTTTGTTTGAAAGGTTGTAAATAATATCTGTACATTTTTAAAGCTGAGATGCCCTACAGTTTAGACTAGCTTTAAATAGCGATTTAAAGGAGAAACAAACTTTAAATTTTGCATTGTTCTTAGCATGTCCTATCTTAAAAGATTTAATACAAAAGAAAGTTTCTTCTTATTACAAATGTCTAAGATGTTAAACACTTTTAGAATGGGAAGTAAATGAACAATAAAGATTTAGCGTCACTATTTTATTATTAATTATTATTGAATGGGGAGTAAATGAGCTATAAATTTACAGTGTCCTTATTTGAATGAAGATTAAATAAGCAATAAAGATACAGCGTCATTATTTCATTATTATGAAGGAGTAAATGAGCAATAATTATTGAGTGTCATTATTTTATTTAATTAATTATTGAATGGGGAGTAAATGATCAATAATATTTGCGTCATTACTTTATTATGATTAATTGTTGAATTAGAAGCAAAAGAGTGATGGTAATTTCATTTTAATTTATATTTGAATGGGTAGTGAATAAGTAATAATAATTTAATTTTCTCCCAATTCTAGTTTAAAATAATGTTATTCAATTGCATCAAAAGATACTAATATTAAAGATTCTTAGCAGGCTTAGGCCTGCTAAGAATCTATGAGGTCAATAAAATAGTACACTTCTGAAATATATACAATATTACATAAGACTATTATAAACACTCCAGAAGTGGTCCCCCACCTAATTTTAAGAAATCTAGTGATCGAGATTAATCTGAACTATTTCTGATGATTTGTATGATTGGTCTCCATATTAGTTTAGTAGTGATGAGTGAGCACAAATGAGACAATATGATATTGTTTTTTTTTATAACTATATTTTATCTTCTTTATTATTTATTTTCAACTGGTAATTTATTGCTATTATTTTTAGGTAATTGAATCATTATTGAGACAATTATTACAAGTTAGTTAGACTATCCTAACGGTAGGTAATTTTTCCTCCGCCTAATGGGATAGGCGTCATGGCGGAATTTGAACCTCGGACCACGACAACAAATCCGTTTCAGAGGTCCCTAATGACGAAAAAATAAGTTTCGCGAGACTTATATATATATATATATATATATATATATATATATATATATATATATATATATATATATACATATATATGTATATATATATATATATATTATATATATATTATATATATATATATATATATATATATATATATATATAATATATTATATATATATACATATGTATGTCTAGACACTTTCTTGTAAACACTCTATCTTTCGAACGGATTAATATTTTGTAACCAAACTTGGTACAAAAATCAACCTTGGGGAGGACACGAACCCTTTTGAAAACCAGGTTTTTGTGACGTCATTAACCCGGTTTGCTGAGTCAGCGAATTTTTCAAAAATTCGGCAAAATTCAGGTTAATATTTTTTGCCGCGAAAAAGGTCATCATTTATGTTTTTGAGATGCTAAATCGAATGAAACCGGTCCGAAGTCGATACGACCAACTTTAAGTGACCAAAAAGTCGAAAAAAACCATTGTAAATTACCCGAAACCAAAATTTAGGTCGATAAAAAATAAATTTCGAGTAGGGTGTCGTTTTCTATGTAATTTTGGGCGCTGAATCGAATGAAACCGGTCCGAAGTCGATACGACCACTTTAAGTTACCAAAAAGTCGAAAAAAACCACAAAAATTATAGAAAAAACCAAAATTACGGTCGTTGAAAATTAAATTTCGAGTAGGGTGTCGTTTTCAATGTTTTTTGGGCCTCTGAGTTGAATGCCAGTGGTCCGGAGTCAATACTACCACTCAAACCCAGAGTACCTGGGTTCACATCCTGGAAGGGTCTATAATTTTTTATCGTTTTTTTACCTAATATAAGTTTACTTATATTACTGAGTTGTTAGTTTACTAGAAAATAATTCTGGCGCGGTGGTCCGCATGTCGGGCGAATTTCCTTTGGATGCGTGTTTCCGCGCTTTTTACATTATATAAGTTTACAACTACTAAATAAATAATTCCGGCGCGGTGGTCCGCTGTCGGACGAATTTCATTTAGAATGCTTGTTTCCGTGCTAAACATCCCATTTCTTGCTTAAGGTTCTGGTTCATGCTTTAGAACCTAAGCAGTTACTCAATTGTCAAGCACTGCTCGTAACTCATTTTGTCTGTATTTTCCAAAGGAAATGCGTATAATCATCCAGTTGTTGTACAAAACCATGCCTCTAAAATTAGAAGTACGCACTATTATTTGCACTAGTTTAAAGCTTAGTTACTTATCTTTAAGCTTAGTCAGTTATCTTTAAAGGTTTTAGCGCATTTCCTTTGGAAAATACAGACAAAATGAGTTACGAGCAGTGCTTGACAATTGAGTAACTGCTTAGGTTCTAAAGCATGAACCAGAACCTTAAGCAAGAAATGGGATGTTTAGCACGGAAACAAGCATTCTAAATGAAATTCGTCCGACAGCGGACCACCGCGCCGGAATTATTTATTTAGTAGTTGTAAACTTATATAATGTAAAAAGCGCGGAAACACGCATCCAAAGGAAATTCGCCCGACATGCGGACCACCGCGCCAGAATTTTTTTTATTTAATCATTTTAACACCATGAGTTGTTCGTTGACTTCCCTTTTTATTATGATTTATTCACTTATAAACGGTTTTTATTTTTAGGTATAAACGTGTAACAAGAATATGCTCAGAAGTGAGCGAAATATAGTTCTATAAAAACAATATCACATTGTCTCATTTGTGCCCACTCATCACTACTATTTCTATTTTATTACATCTACTCTTTTAGAAATGGGTCTCAAACAATTAAGTAACAGCGTTATGTTTAACTTTTTGGTGAGAAATAACCATCAAGACTTGTCTTTTCTTTAAATTTAAAAAATATGAAGTTGTTTGCTTAAACTTATTATAAGGAATAGGAAAATAATTTTAAATTCTTATGAAAAATCACTAAGCTTTATTCATAGGTGTAGTGTATTCCTTAACATAGTAGTGTTGAGGAATACACTACATACAAAGCTTCTTAAAAGTAATCCATAAGATTTAAAATCAAATCTACCTGTTTTACAATGAGCTGCATAAATTATGTTAGTTTTAATGTTAATAATATGCATAACATAAATGTATGAATAAATTTAAACGTAAATAAAATGTTCAAGGAAAGCATACTCTTATTTTGTTTCCTTAACATTAAAAGCTAAAATAGAAAAATATTAAGGATCACAGAACTGCGAGTGTAACAAGTCTACTCCATTAAAGTTAGAACATATTTCATAACAACTATGCCAACAGTAAAGCTTTTAATAAATCACTCTAAATAAATAAAACGATACAAATCTTAACACTCTGGAGAGAAGAAAAAATACAGAATTTACATACGTTCTTCTATTTGAACTTGAAAAGTGGTTTTAGCAATTTCATTTTACCAAGAAAACCTCGTCAGCTTTTGACACTGGAAATAAGCTTCGAGTTTACTACGGAAATAACAAGTTATAGAAGAAACCTCAACCTAACTAACCGATATTATGACGACAAGAGTTAAAATGATAACCTGGCCAATTTAATAGTTCTCTTTTAATACTAATGAATACAAAATATAAAATTAAATTACATTTTAATTTTAATGCATGCAAAATTGAAAACTTTTATGTGGATATGGTGTGGAAGAGGAATCGACAGAATATTACAAAGCTTATGTATAAACAATATGTATATAGATATATATATATATATATATATATATATATATATATATATATATATATATATATATATATATATATATATATATAACAGGGTGTTTCAATAAAGTGTCCACCAAAAGAAGGAGTGATAGTACTCCTCAAAGGGAACAAAAAATGTTCTGTAGTAAAAACCCCGATCTCCAACCGTTTTCCCACAAGGTCAAATTTAATATTTTTAAAAAATTATTTGATCCCACATCATAAAATTGTTAATAGCGTTTAAACTATTCAAGCTATAAAAGCGAAATTGGTCTCGTTAGAAAGCTGAGTTAATTGCCTATAGGACTAACTACTAACATGTCAAATATTTTTGTAACTACTGTCTAAAAATTTGCATGAAAAATTGTAATTGTGGTAGGGCATTAGAGGAAGTAAGAGATGAGCAAAAGTTCAGCCAAGAACGGAAAAAACTTCTTCTTATGATTGCCCTTTAGAGAAAACCTAAACTTCATCATACATTCAATATCAATATGTTGAGCCATTCTTCCTAGAAGTTGGAAAAACTGTAATTTTTTGGCATTTTTGCATATCTCTACAATGTTAATTACATGGTACATAAAATAATTAAAAATCTCTAAAAATAGGAGAAAAGAGTGGTTTTAGTGAAAAATGCGTAAGAATATAAATATGTTTATTTACTCCTAGATCTCTAAAATGGCATTATTAGTTTTTTTCGAAAAAAAAATTTGCTTAAAAAACACATTATTTTCTCTTTATACGACAAAAATGATCAGTTTTTTGCAACTTCTAGCAACAATACATACATTTTTACTATTGAATGTTAAAAAATATTTATTAACTTAAAGGGCAATCATAAGAAGTTTTTTCCGTTCTTGCTGATTTTTGCTCATCTCTTACTTCCTCTAATGCCGACCACAAAAATCCATAAACATTAATTTTTTTCAAAAAAACATTTTTCATGCAAATTTTGGCAGTAGTTACAAAATATTTGACATAGTTAGTAGTTTTCCTTTAGGCAATTAACTCAGCTTTCTAACGAGACCAATTTCGCCTTTCTAGCTTGAATAGTTTAAACTCTATTAACAATTTATGATGTGGGGCAAATATTTTTTTTAAAAATATTAAATTTGACCTTGTGGGGAAAACGGTGGAGATCGGTTTACTATAGAAAATTTTTTGTTCCCTTTGAGAATACTATCACCTTCTTCTTTATACCTCACCCGTATATATATATATATATATTATATATATATATATATATATATATATTATATATATATATATATATATATATATATATAATAATATTAGCTTGTGTCTAACAGATATTTGATTTTGAGTTGCAGGTAGTGTTGCAGAAATGCGCTCTGTTATCTGCTGTATATTGCTTTCTGTATTCTGCACCATTGTATCATCAGATGATATTATACTACAGAAGAGAGTGAGTGTATTATAAATATAGATAATAGCTTATGTCTGATAATACGTTTTTAATCTAATTAGAGAAATTAAAGTCTGCCGGTGGACAATATTGCAATCACTCTTTTATCCTAACTAGAAGATGCAATCATTCAATATGCTATTATTCTACAAAATTTAAATTCGTCTGTAGTTATCTGTAGATACTTCAAAACCTTTAACTTTTGTGCTCAAAACTAACTTATATATAGTGAAAATAACTAAGTTTGAATCCTTACTAGATTTATAACTTACCTTCAGTTTACAGATTCGTAAATAAATTAAACTATTCCCCTTAGCCTCAAAAACCAAAAACAATACTAGAAACCTAACCCCGACAGTTAAACCCCCAAACGTAAAAATTAAAATAAATGATACAACCTTTGCATATTATTATAGTACCAGTGCGTCCGATCAACCTGATCAAGGTTTCCTGTTGTTTTCCTTAATCTTGCATGCAAATGCCAGGTTGATTCATAAAGTCAGTCTAAAAACTGCATAAGAAACCCTCTTTGACACTCCTGGAAACTCCCTTTACAATATAAACCTATTTAAATGCAAAAAAATATCATTTTTTGACAATCCTACAAAAAATCGGATACGGGGTACCTCGGAACTTTTTTATAACATCGGATTATAAAAAATCCTCATCCTCTGCTACACGTCTTCGGACTCGCTTCGCTTGTCCTTAAATAGCAAATACATCCGTATCATTCCCAGCGGTCACCCAACTAGACACTGTCCACGCTCGACGCTGAACTTTTATGATCCAAAAAATCATGAGTTTACTCGTCGCATTGAAACGAAACTTGTTGTACTTTTTTATTACGTATTAAGGTATAAACTAGTACCGAATTTCAACTTAATGAATTAAGTTGACTTAACTTAAATGAATTATTTTATTTTCCGGTTTTAAAATTTTTTTAACAAACTTCTCCAATTCATTCAATAAAAATTGAACTAAAGCTGATAATTAGATGAAACTTCGCACATATGTTAGTCTTATACATAGCTACATGAGCAAAATTGATCGCAACATCTGTCTGCGTATTATGATTTTTCGAAATTTTCGCTGAGTCATGATTGTTAATACGTCAAAAACTACTCAGGAGATCTTAAAAACACCTGAAACTAATAATTCCGGTGACATCACGGTTTCGGATTTTTTTGCGAACACAATACTTTTTCTGGGGTATAAATGAGGAAAAGAAAAAATATAATACCCTAACTAAAAAACATTAAAACATCCTTAACCCAAACAAACCCTCTCACCCCAATAAATAACCAAAATTCATACAAAAAAATTAAAAAAAGAGGTACAAATTACTCCAAACTAATAAATAAAATATGGCTCCAATTTAGACAAAATAAATATTGTTGACTATTACCAATAAAAAACTTGTTTAAAAAAAATATAGCAATTAACAAATTTTCAGGAAATAGATTCTCTTAAAAAAATTGTTTGGTTCTTATTTCAAGTGTTGTGAGTCCTACATGACCTTAACCAACGGTTTAGCTGTGGTTAATTAAGGTTTAGGAATGTGGTTACGTTAGGAATGGTTTTCCTAACGTTTAAGTGAAACTAGCGAGCCGCTAAATTGCTCTGCGGCTCGATAGTTTAATTTTATTGATTTTTAAATGCTAGTTGAAATCGCTAGTTTTGAACTTTTTAACTTTTAAATTCTAAAATGTAAACCATAATAATTTATTTTTATTTTTTAAGCTATTCTATCCTAATGAGGTAGCAGAGGATGTAATGGATCCAAAAAGGAAAAAGCCATTCTGCAACGCATTCACAGGTAACAAGTATCTAATTGTAGCCTACTTGTGAATTAATTAAAAATATTTCTTAATTAGTTTTTGATTAAATAAATTAAGTTTTATATTCAATAATATGAACTAAATGTTATGTATAAAAAAGGGGTACGAGGTTCCTTGGAACTTTTCATCACCATATCAGATTCGTTATGCTTACTTCGCTTTTAGAAAATGGAATTCCCCTAATTTATATTTCAGTATGTCTTCGGACTCAAACAGTAAAAACATCCATTGAATCCCAGTGGTCACCTATTCAGAAACTAACCTCGCTTAACGTTAGTAATCTAACGAAAACCGTAGATATACCTGCCGTAATGAAGTTAAACTTATATTTAAACCTATATTTTTTTATTACATAAAGGAGTAAAATGTACTAAAATGCACTTAATTACCTCTGCAATAGATTATTTTTCGGGTTTTTAATGATTTTTTAAAAACATATAAATGTCATTCGATAAAAATCAAACAAATTTTGATAAATAAATGAAACTAGGCGTTTTTGTTCTTCTCATATGTATGTGTGCTGAGTTTCATATTTATTCAATTTTTCAATTGAATTTTTATTCAATTCACATTTATTCAATCATAATTACGCGTTTTATGGATTTTCAAAATATTTTCAGTCATTAAAGACGTTGTAGAAAAAACATTTATCATATGGCATAACTAGACCTAAAAATTAATTTTTGTCCAAGTTTCAACTCTCTTGCTGACACACGCTAGGATTTAAGGAGAATAGGAGCTAGTATAATAACAGATACATAACACACACGCGTTACAGACAGACAACTTTATAAAAACCATTAAGAGGTCTTAATGGTAATGGATGATTCAGGTGAAATGTAATAGTTTTCATATTATTTACATAGTGTCCGAAATCGGCTAGTTTTATGTAAAACTTCGATGATAAGACTAGTCAATGGAAAGAACGTTCTAAATGTAATCGTATTTTCATAAAATGGTAATTTTATAAATTGATATCTACTGTAACTTTATTTATCTGGAAAACATGACACATTTCGTGTTTGTTTGATGACTCCTTCAAGTAAATTTTTGGATAGAAGTGCACCCTCAAAGTATGCAAACCTCTACCTGATATTTTCATTGTTAATCTGTTATTTTTAGCGTAGTTCAAACATTTTAGGTCAATGCTAAGTTCAAATAATTTCACATGTTGTCTTCATTTCTACTCTAAAGAGTGGAACTATGTTTAGAAGCATATTCTCAAAGTTAGTATTTATTAAGCGTTTATGTTTCAAAAAAAAATTTATTATCATCATATATTATTTGAGAGTTTAGTAAACAGAGATAATTTTAATGAGATAGTTTGACATCTCATCAAAAAATAATGAAAAAAAGGAATTATTATAGGTACACTGTTGATTCTAGCTTGGCCCCTGTGAGAGATGTGCACTTACGAAGTGCACATCATCATAGTTGAGGGAAGTCCCTCATTAATTGTTGATAAACTTTACTGATCATAACAAAGCTATTTTAGCAATTAAATAAAAAATAAAATGAAATTCCCGTTTTAGGACCTTCTGGCCCATTAGTGTATTTACACTGCGGGAACCACTTCAGGTGGGGTGCATCCACTATCCTTTAATGTTGACAAACTATTTTTAATACAAATATATTCATATAAGCATAAAGCACTCCGGACCTCCAGTGCCAAATTCGGGTGTTTATAATAGGCACGGGCATAGGAGAAGACATAATAGACATAAAAAGCATATACCAATTTACCACCACTAAAATTATGATTAAAGGTTGCGGAAGAAAAAGAAGTGATATGGGTGCCCTGGTGGATATGAGTCAAGAACCAGCTGTAGAAGAACTAACTAAACAAATATTAAGCCAAGCTAAGCTATGGGAAGCCATTCAGGAGGCGAGGCAGGAACTACTTCAACAAAAACACACTCAACAATCTGAATTGGTTCGTAAAATCTTGCATCACTGACTAAAACCTTAAAATATATTTTAATAATGCTTTTTTTAGCAAGTTGTAAATAAAATTTAGGCTATAAGGTTGTCGAAATGAAAAAAAAGTGGTTCAACTCCCCTCAATATTCTGATTCCTAAAATAAATATAGTTTTAAGAGCAAAAATATGTTCAAAATGACAAATTAATTTTTACACCTAGAACAGCTCGTTATAATACGATACAGTTGACAGCGTGGGAAAATAATGCTAGGGAGTCAATGAGGTTAGTCCTGGATGTTAAACCACCCCCTCAATTTCAAATCAGGCCAACCATATTGGTTTCTCAACTCTATTTTCTCGCGCTGTCAACTGACATTAGCCGTGTGTCGTGCTATAGTTTTCCAATCCTATTCTACATTGTAATTATTAAGAATTTTTTTATTATTGGTTTCAATTATTATCTTGTTTCAGGAAAAAGTAGGATTGAGACCGTTCCCAGGACTTATTGGCAACAGAAAGAGAAGATCGGCCCAAGTTCCGCATCAACAAAAAACTTGAATTAAAAATCAAATAAAAAATAATACTACCCTGTGGTATCTGTCTCCACAGTATTAACACACATATTTACAGAGTCATAGTAAATATATTAATAATATAATATATTTTTATTTTTTAATTGTTTATTCATTAACTTATTTTATCCTTGATTACAACCCCCCCTTCCTTTTTCCCTATCAAACCCTTTTCCCAGATTCTCAATTTTGAGAAAATAAAATTGATAATAATAGTTATTAATGCACCATGGGAGTAAAGAATGCTATATTATTTCCCTGAGCAGTTAGTTTGTTCCTAAGGCGAAAGCCGAGAGAACCAAAGCATTTACCTCACGAGGCGAAGACAAGGGAGGCAATTGCGATGGGGAAGATACCATTTTACTCCCAAAGCGCATACAAGACTTTATCTACTGATGATGACTAATAACTGTTAGATTCATATTTTAACGTTTTGTTACATTTTATTCATTTTTTTGTTCAGACCTCCCCCTCCTCCTTATACATTTTGGGGTGCCCCCCCCCCAAAAAAAAGTGAAGTTTATAGACTAGTTTTTAGGGAGTAAAGTACTTTTTAGTCCCAAGGGAGAAAAATTAACTTATTACTATATTACTGATTGCCCCAGGGAGTGAAAAGTAACTTTTCCTCCCTTGGGAATGAAAATTGCTTCTTTTATCCCTAAAAACTAGTCAATAAACTTCATATTACACACCACCCGAAGTTAAAAGTTTTTTTTATTGTAAATGAACTAATAATGGTATACATACAAAGACAGTAAATTTAAACTCCATTTTAGTCTTTTGCTTAGCAAAAGACCGGGCGAATTTCCTTTGATGTGCGTAATTAACAATCCATTCTTTGGAATGTGATTGAGCACAAGTGGGGTTATTGTGCTGACTGGTTTTATTGAGCCAATTTTGATGGTTAAAACATCTATTTGCCACAAATTTAATGAACTTCGTTAATTTAAGATAAAAACCCCTTTTTTGATAAAACCAATAGGAACAGCGCTATTGGACAATAACTGATTTTGGGGTCATTTTCCGGAGTTTGAAGGGGCCAAAATTCTTCGAAAATAGCAGAACACCAGATCCTTTATCAGAGAGCCAAAATGAGTCAATCTAGGGGTTAAACCTTTGAGGCTCAACGGTAATAATTTTTGCGTCTGGATCTTGGACCAAATGTAGTTAAGTGTGTCTATCACCCCATTCCTTTCTAGGTAACCTGTTTTTCTTACCTATCCCTCTACCTCATCAAACCTCTATGCCCTATTCTATTGCTTCCGTGTCTTTGTCTTTTTCTATCTAGCCAAGAGTATATAATATAATAATGCCTGTTGAGAGTCTTGAAGCCCATCAGGGATAACCCCTGCGGGAACCACCATAAGTGGAAGTGGCAACCATAACACTAAAAGTTTAATCTAAAGTTGGCAACAATTTATTTAAAGAATAATGATATATAAACTGAGAGCGTAAACTGGATGCGAACCCCAGACCATCTCAGGTAGATGGCATCATAGGCCTTGTGTGCTAGTCTATCCAGGAACGCAACATATACCCCTGGGAGTCTGATATTTAGAGAAAGGGGGGGGGGGGGGAAGTTAGCAGTCAACTCAAGAACTCATTGTACACTCTGGACAGATCTGCAATGTCAGTTTGCAACTTTTTAATCTTTCTATTTAAATTCTTAGGATTTTAACGGATCTGACAATGGCATCTTTGGAGTCAATAATGATTTGAAGTGAAGTGTTTATATTATGTTGCCAAATAAATAAGTAAATAAATAAAATCTTTATTCTGCTTGAGACCCTTTTTGGGGTATACATTCGTCAAAACAAATACAACAATACATAACTACAATGACATAATAAAATGAAAACTTTAAAAAAACCTTTACTACTGTCTTCGAAAAACTCATTGACGCTATAGTAGGGATTCTCAAGTAAGTAGTCCTTTACTTTTTTACAAAACTTATTGTTAGTAGTCTGTATTGTATCAAAGCTGTCTGAGCTCAAATATTATCTATGGGCAAGATAAGGATACGAGATGGTTACACAGTACAGGTGTCATATTCAATCTGCTAGTTAAATACATTTTCTTCTTTCTCATTCAATATTGAATCTGTTTTGTATTCAAATCTGAGGGTATTTAATGAGAACCCTCAATCTTTTGAGTCAAGGTCACATCAGCTTTTTAGGATCAAAATAATGAAATAGGAATAACAATGCATGAAAACCTGTAATTCCGAACGAAAGATCAAGTTGGTACATGTTATACTAAATTACTGTAGCAATTTCAAAACAACATGTATTGTTTTTTACATTTTTTCTAAAACATTTTTCCAAATCCAAATTTATGTGGATTTATATTTAATCAAAATATATGTCACCACATTTATAGTTCTTTTTAAAGATCAAAAATCAAGGATAAAAAGAAATGCAAGAATTTTTTTTAAATTTTTCATCTATTTTTAATAAATAAATTTATAAAAAATAAATAAGAGCAAGAAAACGAATTATTACAGGCAGAAAAGTCAATATACAACATTATTTAAGTTAACAAAAGGTTAATTACATTTAAAGTAATTATTTTAGAATGTACAAGGCTGAGGTTTTATAAGAGACAAAAATTATTACTATATTTAAAAGAGTAGAATTTTGATTCCAAAAATGAAATAAGTTCAGAAAGTATACTAAGTTAATACCCCATTAAGTAATTTAAGTATACTACTCATTTATGGTAAAAAAAATAACAAAGTATTTCATTAAAATGAGTTGAAGAGACATACTCTTACACAGCTAGTATGGAAGCTGTCTAGCTGCATCTTATCTATAGCTAGCATGGATGTACTGTTTCACAGTTTATTTATTTAAATTATTTATTTTAGCTGGCAGGATTAAGACTACATGTCTCATCTTCCATCCAACCAGCAAACAGTTCATTTTATTATAAGAAAAAATAAGAGCTACTTTGATCAAGCATTAGTTTAAATAATAAGCAATAAACTATCTAACACAATACTAATAAAATCACTATCTGTTGAGATGGATCACACACAATGTGATTATTGATTATCTGTGAATGCACCAAAAACTTTCGGTGTTTAATAAAAATTGTCGTAGGTAGAAGCTCTTTTTTTCTTATAATAGATTAACATTTAGCGTTTCATACAAATGAACAATAAATAGTAATGATTATATTCAACAAAGATTGAATAACAAAAGTTCATTAGAAAGAACCAGAAAAGCAGATTATTTTCCTTTTAGGTATATTATAACAAATTCATTGCTAAAAACTGTTCTGAAATATAGAAAAAAATAGAAATATGATTTTTTAAGTAACCGTTTTATGAAAATTACAATTAAAGTACATAATACAATTTAAGTAATTGTATTAGGAAAATTAGGCTATTACCAAAAAGAAATCAGGGTGATGTCTTTGACAATAGTTTGTATTTTTTATATAATTTCTAATACCACTAATAATAAAAATTAAAATCAGGTAAAATTAAACAAAGTATAAAAATATCTGACTTTTTAACTGTGAAGTGTTTAATTAAAAGGTTATTAAATTAAAACAAAATAACAGCTCAGTCACAGTAGTGTATTTTGATTTTATAAGAATAAAAAACAATTTTTTACAAAACCAGCAATAATAAAAAAAATAAAATGAATATAGAACCATATGAGGCTTACAGTCCAACAAAAAATCTCACGGTGATTTTAAACTAAACTAAAATGTCCAAAAACCCATTTTATACAAGTGCCATGAAATGAAGATCACACAGTATGTACATTACTAATATAAATAGAAATATTTGTATTGCACTTAAAAAGAGGAAAAGGGAGTTTCTAAAGAATAAACTATTAAATCAAAACTGACCTATTACATAATAGAACAAAACTTTGTATTATTCCACCAGGAATAGAAGAATCTCATACTTTATTCTTTAGAAAAAGAAAAAAATCTGGTTTTATGAAGGTTGAAGAACTATTGGACATTTTTGAGAACAGCAAAGCTTGTACTCAATAGTTCAAAGTAGTCCAATATATATAAAAATGCTGAATCATTTAAATTAGATAAATGAGTTGATACCAACTGCCCTAAAGTTATATTAGACAGGAGTTTCTTAACCAACCAGCTTATAATCTTCCCATACCTCTTTAGCAAATTAAAATATAATTTTACACTAAAACCAATAAAAAAGCATATTGTTTTTATTGAGCACTAAATAAAAACAAAAGGGAAAATTTTAACACAATTATTTTATTTAGCAAGAGGAATTAAAAGATCAATGCAAATGTTTATACTGTAGAAACTCCCTTTAGTACTGAATAATAGATCCTCCTTTCAAAAAATTATACTTGGCTAAAAAGTATTCAGTTATCTACAACCCATGTTTGACCATCTCAGAGATTGTTAGCATGTATTTATGCTGCGGCTGCACTCATTTTCTTGCCTTTTATTACAACAGGTTTCCCTTTAATAAAACCTTTCTTCCTTTTAGAAGTCTGCAAAAAACAATTACAACAATAATTATTACATATCAAATTTTAATATAAATAAAAACTAAATAAGAAAAATTATGCGATTAACCAGGTACTTCATTGTGCTTCTATACAGAAAAGCTTAATTTCTGATAAGCATTAATACTTTGAGCATTTATTTTTTATTCAAGTATGTTATGTTAAAAATGCTATATTTTAAATAAATGTATTATTAATATTTTCAGTATAATTAATTGAGCATAAATTAATACAAATATATAATAATCATCATCTGAGGAAAGAACCTCAGGTGGTAGAGGTAACTATTATGCTCAAAGCATACTTTAAAGTTGGCGATAATTTAATTGATTGAGATAAACTGAGATCATAACCTGGGATGTGAGCCCCAGACCCATCATATATTATCAAAGGTTTACTGAAAAAATATGGTAAAATAAAGTTAGAAATGTGACGTGGGCACACTTCTACCCACCCTTTTATTCAATTTTTGTTCAGTTTCTGATTTCATTACTTAAAAAATAATTTAACATGATTAAACAAATAAATAAATACATGATATAATTTAATACCTTTTTAGAAATATAACTGCTGGTAGGCTTAAGTTTCCTATCAGGTAAGGCCAATCTTGGTCTGTTAAATTCTCCCTCTTTTTTCACCCTAAAAATGATGGAGAAGTATAAATTAGTAACTATACAATAACAATTAAAAAACCAAAGTCGGACAGATAGAACTAAAAAGTATTACCTGTTTTGAACTATCTTTCTTCAGATGTTTAATGACACAAATTAATTAAAAAAATGATTTTTTAGAAAGTCAAATTATTTATTAAAAAATTTATAGTAAATAATTAGCTTACTAATAAATTATTTATAAAATTATTTTATCTATAAAAACTTTTTTAGCATAACACAGATGAAAATTTATCAGGTGAAAACTGAAAAATACAAAGATATAAAAATTTGTTTAAAAATTGTTACCTATAAATCCTCACAAGCCAATGTTCTGTTGTGTATGCTTCTTCTAAATATGTTAGATCAAAGTTTTTATTGCCTATAACTACATTCCTAGTTCTATCAAAACCAGCAGGACCTCTGTAATCAAACTAAATACCAAAAAAATATAAATAAACATAAAATGTTTTTAAGAAAAGGCAATTGATAACTTCCAAAATTAGAACATAGAATACGGGCCTTCGGCCCGTAGCCGCTACGCGGCGTCGGCCCGCCGGGGCCTCCCAGTGACCGCTTCGCGGTCACATTGTTGTTGTTTTGTATTATGTATGGTTTCACTATCGTTTCTTGTTACATGGCATTTTGCCACGTATTTAGCGAATTTTCACAGCCTCGTTTCACAGGCCCGCTTCGCGGGCCTGAGAGGTTTTAAAGAAAAGATTATAGTTCCATCTTTCATCAGCTTTAGTTATCGTCCACTATACAAAAGGGTATAAACTCTTACTTACATTTATGATTGTTTATAGAATTTAAAGAAAAATGTCAAATTTGTTTTGTAAACAAATTGTTTATTTGAGTAAAATCTTAAGGTTGAAAAAAATATATTCATGATTATATAAAATAAAAATACCGTTTGCGTCACTTAGGATTGTCCGATTGAGCTGAAACTGGTCGCATTCGTTTTAGAATAAACTTCGATCATATAAAGACTACTTCGATGTTCTTCCTCTTTACGGGTCTGCTTAGCTCGGCGTGGTTTAGTGGAAGCCATTTTTGCCCTGCCTCTCTGGGACAGTAGGCTTACCATGATGGAGCAAGAGGTAGAGGTCTCTCTTTTATACTGGGGATATAGTATAAAAGAGAGACCCTCTAACACTACTGAACCCAACAGATATCGTACGAGTCTTTGACCTAGACGTATACATATATACAAGATTATATATATATGTATACCATTTGCGCCATTTGTGATGGTTCGATTGAGCTGAAATTGGTCTTAATCGATTCAGCTAGCCGTCTACCTAAATACTAGATACCTTGTTTTAAAGCCATTTTAAGTTTTCAAAAAAATTTTTTTCATGACGTATAACTTTGGTTGATGACGTCATAATGTTTTTATAAACAATAGGCCTCGTAACCTCCTCAACATCTCGCGATTTGCAAAGTTTCGTTTCAATTTGAAACGCCTTCGAGAGTTATTGTTCGCCATACGAAAGGGTAGAAACTCTTACATACATATATTATATATATACATATACAATAATATATATATATATATATATATATATATATATATATATATATATATATTATATATTATATAAATTATATATAACTTTTTTCGGACATATATTTTTGTTATCAGGAAGCCAATAGGAACCGATTCCACTCACTCCCACCCTCAACTTCCGTCATCCGAACAACCTCATAAGCGTCATTTTCATTATGAAAATTCGCTAAAATGAATAGTATGATTCCTGTGATAGGAATTGATTAATTTAATAGGGCCAGTTTACTTTAAAGCAAACAGCAATAAGGTTCTTTATAAGTGCAGGATGTTGGGAGTAAGTTGTAAGATAAGATAATTGAAATTTAATTCATAACCTATTGTTAGCTAGTAAAATCAAATCATTACATACCATGATAAATGGTTTAATAAATAGACAGCTTGTCAGCAAATTGATTCGGTTAAATTATTTACCAAACAAATAGTTTAATAGATATATTAGGTAGATTTTTATTAAGTTTAAATTAATTTAAACTTTACAGTTCATTTATAAATTCCAAACTAATTGAGCCCTTTTTCATTTTTCAGATCATCAGACCAGGTCCAGACTAATATATTATTAATTTATTCAACCTGGCTTTCTTCGTTATATGCAGCAAAGAATTTCAACAACATTTATTTTATTAAATTTTCATGAGAAATAAATAGATTTATTTTATTTTTCCTGATTTAAAAATAGTTTATTATGCTAAAAGACTGTGAAGAAGGTCTTTTTTACTGTGGCAACTATATTTACTGATGAGCAAAACAAGACAGTAAAAGAAGCCAAGGTAAAAAGTAGAAAAAAACACTATGATGCATAAAAATTTGCTGTTACACTTCTTTTGTTTGCCTCGCTGGCCAAAAGTTTCTATTCTGGCCGCGTATTTTCAATGTATGAGTCACTATCCATGATTATTAAAAACTTGATAATAAATTATTAATAACTCACTTTCGGAAAATAACAAAACTTTGTTAACAAAAACGTTTCATTATTTATTTGAAAGAAGTAAGAACAACAAGGAAGGTAGTTGTTTGTTGTTGTAGTTTTTTTACAGTCGCCAACTGTACAAAACTACGAAACTGTTGCAGACAGTAAAAAATGCATTTCACCTACTTTTTAGAAGATGTAAAATGCATACTTTACAGCCACCCGAAAAAATTGATTTATTATTTAAGCAAAATGATTTATTTGTTTTATGGTTTAATTAGTACATAAATTTATCTCAACTTGTAAACTTAATGTCTGGATACTATTTTAAAAGCAGTTTTCAGTGTTATAAAGGGTTGCAGATAATCTAAATAGAAACAAATTAAACAACTAAGTAAATGAATTACCTGTAATTCTCCAAACCTATAATAAGATAATTTGTACATAAGGCAGTTAAGTAGAGTAGGCGAACCTTCTGCATCTACTCTAAATTCTCCTCTCTCAGTAAAATAGTCACTTTCCTAAAAGCATGAATCAAGTTAAACAACATAAATCAGTCTGGTATAGAGATGAGTTTAGTTACAAACTTAGGTTATTTTTCAAAGAAAAATAACCAATCTTACAATTTTAGTCAAAAGAAATTCAATTCATTCAAGGCAGGTTAGGAAGTACTAAATTTAACAAAATAAAAAACAATCCTAAAAGTAAATGTTAATCTAAATAAATCACCATAATAAAATACTTATACATAAAACCTCAAGAGGCCACCTTCAGTCACTGAACTTACAATACCACATTATACAGGATAAAAAAAACGCAAAGTGTGTCTAGAAATAATTTTTATGACTAAGACCCTATCATGAATGGTGTCTCAGACTTCTCCTTATTTTTATCATCTTTCCACATTAGATTTTAGTCAAAAAATAGGTTGAAAATAGCTTCTAATAAGTTTAAGTGGAGTAAATAAAATGTATTTATGGGCTGTATTGTTAAATGAACTAATTAGTATTAGCTCCACCATCAACACAAAAGAGAAATAATTAAAATAAGGACATTAGTTGAAAAGGAAGTAGTAGTTCTTCCAGTAGTTCTCTCCCACAATGGAAAACAAGATATCTTGGAATTATACTTCCTCATAAGAGGGGTAAATAATTTCTACAAAAAATAAAATCCTTACCCTAATATCCTTAGGATGTTCACCCTCAGCTATCCTAACCATCCATAAGAACTTGTTAATATCATCTCCTGAATATCCTATCATTCCTCCAAATATTACAAGTACATAGTCAACATCTAGAGATTTCATAATATCATAGGCTTTGTCTTCTGTAGAAGACATGGCTTTACCAACCTGTAACCAAAGTAAAATCTTCAATACTGGCCCTAAATCATAAACCTAGAGATAAATTGCATTTGTTAAAATGAAAGTCAATTCACAAATTAATTTCTTTTTTTATCTTAAAGGATTTAATTTGAAGAATTTTAGAGTGACCATCCCAGATGAACAAAGCTTTTGCTGTGTTCGCTATCGTTTAGTCAGTAGATTTTTCTCTTTTTTTAATTAAACCAAACTCATAACAAAAAAGTTTCAACAAAAATAAGGAATATTAAATACTGAGTTTTGATTTAACAAGATTAACTCCTTACCAGTGCAATATGTGAATTATTCCAAGTATTATTATCAACCAGTGTTGTTCTGTTAGCCATACCAGCAATTTGATAGCCATAATCCCACCATGACATAACTCTGGCATCCTGAGCTGTGTTCTGCCACAACCAATAGTATGCTTCACGAAAATCATCCAAAATTTGTCGAGAACTGTAAAAAAAAATTAAAAAAATAAATAAAATTGTATACTATATAATTTTATGAGGAAGTGGTCAGATAGGTAAAGAAAACACAAAATTTGAGCTTTCGGCCGTAATTTAGGCCTTCATCAGAAGGCCTAAATGTTAAAACCCACAAACTAAATGTTAAAACCCACAAACCAGGAAACAAACTTAGACCTATAGTGAATTTCATAGATAGTCCTACTTATGAAACTTCAAAATACTTAGCTGACATCCTTAAATACTTATCAACTGATAAATATAATATTCAAGATTCCTTTATGTTTTATAATAAAATCAAACAAGTTACCATCCCGGATAATCATTTATTGATCTCTTTAGATGTAAGCTCTCTTTTTACAAATGTTCCTCTAGACCTATTCTACGAAATTGTATCTAAAAATTGGTCAAAAATATCAAAACAAACAAAAATTAATAAAAAAGATTTTATGGAATTATTAAAGATGGTTTGTAGCGAAGGATATTTTTGTTTTGGTCAAGGAAGTTTCTACTTAATGAAAGATGGATTAGCCATGAGTAGCCCTATTGCCCCTATAGCAGCTGATATTACAATGAATTATATTTTAGATCAGATTTTGGCAAAGTTACCTTTCAAAATACCATTTATTTATAAATATGTAGATGACCTGCTACTAGCTGTACCTCAGGACCATGTAAATAATATTTTGGATATTTTCAACAGTTACCACCCTAAAATACAATTCACCATAGAAAAAGAGGATCAGACAGAACAAAGGATACCATTCTTAGATATGCTTATACAACGTAACAATGATGGTTCTACCACAGTGGATTGGCGGAGGAAGCCCACTAAGACTGACAGATATCTAAATTTTCATTCACACCATCCACTTCAACAAAAAATTAACGTTGAGTTAGCATTAAAATACAGAGCAATAAAACTCAGCGATTAAAACACCACAAGAAAAATTGGATATAATTAAGCAGATCCTAGAGAAAACAATTTTCCGAAAACTATCATTCAGGAAGTTCTATTCAAAAAAAGAAATACTGACACTCCACAACAAGACAACACCCTACCTCCGACACAACCTCAACTGTTCCGATCACTCACATATAAAAAGGACTCTCAGAAAGACTTGCAAAAACTTTAAAGAAGCCAGGAAACAACCAACCCAGGATTAGCTTTAGAAATAATAAAACCATTCAAAAAGTAGCATTTTCACCAACGAAGACACCCATACCCAAAGATATGAAACCTAATATTATTTACCAGATACCCTGTAGCAACTGTGAAAAGGTGTATATAGGGCAATCATCTCAAAATTTAAAGAATAGGTTATCAGGGCACAAATCCAATGTTAATATCTTAAAGAAAAATAAAACTAAAACCAGTCAATGCGCTCTAGCCCAACACGCAATAAGCAACAACCATAATTTTAATTTTGACCAAAGTAAAATCCTGGAAGTTGAACCTAATTATAAAAAGAGACTTTTTAAAGAAATGGTACATATAACCTCCGAACCTTCTGCGTGCAATAAAAAAACCGACACAAACAACTTAAGTCATATATACAGAAATTTACTTAATAACATTAATAGTCATTAACTTAATTACACTTTATTATTATTATTTTTTTTTTTTATATCATTAATAGTTTATTTTGTTATTTTTTCAAAATTTAGTCTAATTTTAGTTAATTTTTCGACTCCATTCATTATAAGATTAATATTAATTTTTATTCAAAATTGTGTCTATTATGCGTTAATGTTTGACTTTATTCTTGATAATATTTATATAGTGTTCCTTTTCTTAAATATTTTGTAATATCACCCCCCTTTTGTATTCAAACTAGATCTTTGTTTAGAAGTAGGTGTCGTTCTCCAATGGTATACACAGCTAGCTATTGTTAGGTTAATATAACTAATGTTTTATTTCTATGTGTTATCTGATTCAGTTTGGAATAAAACTACTTCTGATGAAGGCCTAAATTACGGCCGAAAGCTCAAATTTTGTGTTTCTTTACCTATCTGACCACTCCTCATAAAATTATATAGTTTAAATAGTTTGGTCAATAATTTTATATTAATTTTGTGTAAAATTGTATAATTATGGACTGACAAAAAAAACATTATAGTAAGTATTATTGAAGTGAGTGAAACAAATAAATATGAATAATTACAACTAATTTAATATTGTTTAATGAACATTATTTGAATTGAGCAAAAAATAAACAACTAAATAGGGTGTATGGTAGTTAATCAACAGGGTTGTTAATTTTTCTTAAAAATAAATAAGAAAATAAAAATAATAAATTAACTTAAAATTTCTTCCTAAAAATGTATGATACAATTTTACAAATCAAGTTGTCATTGCCACATCTTGTGATTAGAAAAATCATTTGAAGCAAACAATAAACAAATAGATTTGCAAAGTACAGGATTGTTTGTAAATTTGTTATAATAAATAAGAATTCCTTGATACTACACAACTTGACAATTAAATTGCCCTAGTCATAATTAGGTTACATCAAAATTTAAAATTGAGTCACTTCTATATAAAAGGAATATTTAAATTGATGTATTACATTTTAATTTAAGCATTAAATTATTTTAAATGTTAAATGTATTTAACTATAAAATTTCACTGTATATATTTAACTTTCATTTATGTATTAAATTAAATTATAAAAAAAATATTACAAACCCATCTTGAGAATAAGATGCTAATACAATGCTAGGGCTTGAGTAGGCATTGCTAGTAACCCATGTACAGTGAATAGCAAACATAAGTAGCATAGCAAGCGAACCAATCAAAACAGCAGTTCTTATGTTGGATCCAAGCCCCTCAGAATCTCTAACTTGTTCATGTCTCATCTTTCTAAGCTTACCAGCCTGAAATAAAAAATATCTCACATAAATTATATCAGATTAAACAGAACAATACAGCATTTATCTTAAGAGTTGTGATGTTTTTAAGATTTTTATTTCACATCATAGTAATACATATTCTATTTATTTACATACATGCATTAAGTTTATATCCATCCTAACTTTTCCCCACAACTTTGAACTAGTATTTCTAGAATGGAATTTCTCGTCAAGCTTGGAGATCAATGGACATGATTCCCACACTCTTTGAGAGTAGAGTTTATCCATTGTTTAAGGGAGAATAATTCAGGCTCGCTTCTCTCGTCCTAAAATATGTAGATTACGTATAATATGGACAGCCCAATAAAAATCAGTCAGTGAAGGCATTCTATTGGTTATTTTTTTATCCCAATCCTTGAAGGTAGCAATATAAACCAATAGAATTCGTTCATTCACTGGAGCTGTGGTGGGAGATAAACAATTTTATTTTTTTAAGTAGAGGAGCAGCTTTAAGAAAACAAATAAGTTTTCATAAATACACTCAATATTTGAGCCCAGAGATGGGAAACCTGATACAGATTCCAACCTCTGTCTTGAATGTAACTATGCTTTTATTCATCCTTGCTAACTTCTCAATGACACTGATATGGCTGTTAACACTTGAAAGCTGGCTCTGTAAATTAAGTTAACTGTTGAAGGAGAGACTGTTGTTTACAAATAAGTTATTATGAAAATTAACAGACCTTATCATAAAGTACTTTATCATCAGTGTCAGAGTCTGGGTTGGAGTTGATCTGACCTACATCTTCTTCTTTAAGGAATATTTCAAGTAGAGAAGAGAAAGCAATACCGCTCAGTATACAGACAACAGGTGTCAGAGTCAGCATCAGACGAACCATAACTCCAGCAAAATATACAGCACTGACAGCATACAGTACAACTAGAAACAAAACAATAAAACAAGTCAGGTAAAAACAAGCAAGGCATGACTTGTTGAGCAAGATTCTATAAATAAATCTAATAATCAACCAGGATTAAAAACTTCACAACATTTCGTTCATACAATCTTTCTTGCTGGCTTGGAGCAAAGTCTAAAACTTAGTTATACTTCTCTAAATAGAAATTTAAACTTGCCATTTTGTCATCATTTTAAAAACATTCAGGTTGTTCTTTATTACATAAAGAAAAGAAAAGAAACATTCAAGTAATACATCAAAGTATGTGAGGATATATTTTATTGAGTTGATAACAGTGAATGATGATATAAAATTACTTTTATAGGATCTAAATTTTAATAAAAGTAAAAGCAAAAAGGTATAATAAATTAAACCTACCAAAGACTCTCTCATCATTGATGTTCTTAATGCAGTACCAAAGTCCAACAGGGAATGTAGTCACAAGTATGTGAAGATCAAAGAAAAAGGAAAACCATGTGGTAGGCTGATGTTCTGATACAGATGCTATAATAGGGATGTGGATCTTGGCATAGCCTGTATCCCACAAAGAGTAAAACCTGACCAACAGCAAAATAATCATTGATTTTAAAAAATGTGTTAAATCATGGTTTCAAATAAAAATTCTAAAAAGTCAGGGAAACATAATGTTTGGGAAAACTTTTGACATTTCTGAATTAAGTCAAATATTTTTTTGTTTTTCTTACTAGTATGAAAAAATAATAATAGCTCTTCTGTCATTTTAGCCAATACCTTGAAAAAATTATAATTTTATTTATTAAATTAAATTAAATCAACTCGTATTAAATAAATTATAATTAACTTAATTAAATTGTATATATAACCTAATCTAATATTCACTACTAATAATGTAATCTACTAAATGTAAATCAAATAGTGTTTAATTTTCTTTTGATATTTTTCAGACAGACTATATTTATCACAACTTTTAAATGTTTTAACACAACCACTTATAACTCTATTCTAAATGCTTAACATATAAACTAATAATAAAATGAGGTTTTTGTAGTTACTTTACCTTCCACTCCAGGGAGCTATGACTCCAGTGTAAGTAAGCAGAGCCACAGCTAAGAAAACTATCGTAGCAACAACAAGTGTAGCCATTATAAACAAATATTTGAAGTCTTGTTTTGTTAGCATAGTTTGTACGTATCTTAGAGCACCAACAGCTATCAGTAATGCAAACACACCTGGAAAAACAAAGTCATCAAGTCAGCAAATTGTGAAGAAGTATTTATATTCAACAGAAAATATCAGCAATACAGTAGTTAATTTGTAAATTACTCCTTCTTAACCGGCGTAGTAAAAAAAACTTTTTAAATTTAACAAAAATTGACTAACACTCTTTGAATAACTAGCAACTTTTAAAAGTAATAGTATCTAGATTAAAAAAAACAAAATTAAATTACCTGAAGCAGCCATATGTTCACTGGTCCTAATTGGCTGGAATCCAACAAACGGTATTTGCATACTGAATAACAATCCTAGTATATAGAATGTAGTGTAACTAGTAAATACTCGGTTCGAATACCTACCAGATATCAACAATACAAATACGTGAAGGGGGATTAGGTTTATGATAAATACATATCCACCCCATGCTGACACCTGAAACAGATTTAATTTATACAACTAATACTTCTAAGCCATACATATATTTGCATGATACATAACTTCAACTCATATTTAAATTTGTAGGAAGAGCCACAAAAATCACACCCTTATTATTATAAAATATCAAATTAATATTTATAGATATATGCAAGGTTAATTTCAACAAATAAATTTAATTTAACAATGTAGAGATTGGAATGAAATGAATTATTAGTAAACTTGCATAATTCACTCAGAGATATCTCAGTTAATATAGGGATTATTCTCTAACACTGCGTTTATTTATTAAAATGCAATGTTTTCATTGTCAACAATGAAGAAAGATTTGTTTTCAAATCATATTAAGAAAATCCCATACTTTAAAATCACATTAGACATTTTTATATTATGCCTAAAAATGCATTAGGTATTATTTTTTATATTAATATTATAACATTACCATAATATCATTTCATGATCAAAGTGATCTTCATTTTCTTTCTTTTAACTTTTTATAACTAAATTAAAAATTAAGTTAAAACTTACCATGTAGAAATATGAGAGCGCTGTCATTACAGACCAGAAAATAGAGCCTGTCTTCACTGACTTGACCTAAAATAAATATAAAATAAACGGATGAATAATGCATTTTTGGACATTTCAGCTCTTAAAGGCATCAAGCCTAAAGGAAACACTATTTCAGATGGCATTGCCCTCTTCCCAGTGCTCAAAGTGGTCATTAAGTTAGTGTTTAATTTTAAATTTAGCATAGTTCAAAACTGAGAGCACAGCCTAGGTTTTGATCCCTATACCTCCTAGACTTGCATCTTGAGACACAACCTCAATCTTATAAAGATAATTAATAATAGAATAGATAAAACATTTAGATTATTTTAATTATATTACCACAGACTATTCACTTTAGTAAAACCAATAAGAGTGAAGCAAGAATCAAAAAATTGTAAATTATTTATTCATAACTATTATAACAATTAATTGAGCTTAAGTCTAAGATAAGCTTATTAAGTCTAAGTTGTTTCTGACTTATTTCTTCCCCTAAAAGAACTGCCTTGTGTTCAAACTTAAAGGCCAGGTTTAAAGTATTAAATCCGCATAGAAATATAAATAAAATTATTTGAATAAATACCCATAAATAATAAGTAAATTGAAGAGCAAATATAGCTATTCCTTCATTGTCATAACTTCCAGCTACAGATCTACTAATATAGCCAGGTACTATAGCCATGAAGCAAGCAGCAAATAAACCTGCTCCTGAGTTCCAAAGCTCTTTTGTTAATAAATATGTAGCTATTGCTGTCAGTCCACTGTAATAAAGATAATCAAATATCAACAGAATATCATACAGATTTTACCTCCACCGAAAATAAATCATACATCCAAGAGTAAATATTAGTTACTTTGGGCTGTATATTTTTCTGATTTTAATACAGCACAATGTTAAATTTATTAGAACAATAATTAAAAAAAAAAGTCAAACAAAAACAATGTGTAAGCATCACATAAGACAGAATAAATAAAAACATTGATTAAGAAAACAATATCATCTAGATAAACACAATAATTAGAAATAAAAAATTAAATGTATCTTAAAGACCATTTTAATGATTTTTAATTATTTTCCATAAGTTAGTTTTTGAGCAGTGTTTATATTAACCAAAGACAAACTTAATTTTGTTGAATTCTTTTTAGTACCAAATATTTTTATTTTCTGCATTCTGTCCCATTTTAAGCTATTTTGTCAGATTTAATAAAACAACTTTAGTATAAACTAATTAATTTTAGTTAAAACTAATTTATTTTTTTTAATTTTGTTACAGATTATTTTCTCTGACAACAAATATTACTGATCTGAATAAAGAAGAATTCAGCCTATCATCTTTTCACTTCCATGAAGAATTAGTAATCTAATATGTAATGTAACCTATTAAATATGAATTATTATACATATTGAACAATAAACAATTATTTTGACTTAACAATTAATTTATTGACTTATAAATATACAAATATTTATAAGTCAATCAATGATTATTTGTTATAGTTCTAAGATTATGTTTTGTTCTTTTTAATTATTAAAATATTATTAAAAAATAAAATAAATTTTCTCTTCCAATGAAAAATAAATAAATGTTTCTTTCATCTATATTTTCTTGTATGTTTTGTTAATTTAATGTTATACATTTTATTGCACTTTTTTGTAATTTTGTAAAATGGCTCTGCCATTTATTTATAAATAAATAAAATAGTATTAAATATCATCACAGTATTTTATCTAGTCTAACTAAAGAGGGGACATTCAGTCTCGCTATACAAGGTAGACAAGTCTTACAGTAGTTAACAAGTACAGAATGACAAAAACAATAAATATAATTTAATTCAAGCAAGGCTAAAGCTGTACAACTTACTAACTAAAAATATAAGATTCCTTGAAGAGAAAATATTGAACAAATTAGTAAACATTACTCTTTTAAAAAATCCCTCGTACAGTGTGAAGGAATTTCAATCCATAAATTTTAAATTCTAACATATCATTTTTGTTTTGAATTTTTACAATTTATAGAAATTTATATTATGTAAAATAAAGGATTTATTTATTCAAAATTATTCTAGTTCATATAAGTAATATTAAACCATTGTAAATATAGAGATTGGAATGAAATGAATTATTAGTAAACTTGCATAATTCACTCAGAGATATCTCAGTTAATATAGGGATTATTTAATAACATTGCACTCATTAATAAAAAAATGCAATGTTTTCATTGAAAACAATGAAGAAAGATATTTTAAAGAATAATTTAAATCCCATGTTGAATGTAGGGTAATTTTTTGGCGTGTTAATGGAATCAGCAGATATTGTGATACTTAACTTAATCTAGCCAATCTAAAATGGTAAGATAACCTGTTTTATCTCCAAAACAACATGCCTTTAGACAGGACCTAGTTTTTTAATGCTTACAAAGTGTAAGTGAAAACTGTACCACCACCTATGTATGTGAATAAGAAAGGGCAGGTCAACCTAGGTCACTAAGCCATAGCTGGCTCTTTTTAACACACATCAACACTTAAATCCTACCTATCTGGTGCACCCACTGTATCTCCACCTAACTCTTACATTGAAATAAAAAAATAAGTTTGAAAAAACACTTTGTTTTGGTTCTTTTTGAATATTTAATTCCGCACTTTTATTTTTTTTTACATATTTTTATAAAATTTATGTTTAATATAAATTGTAATTATTATTATTACTTTTATATGAAATTATAATTATATTAACAAAATTATAAACCTATATAAATTGAGAATATTGGCATATTTTCACACCACATTTTCATAATTTACCCCAATACTCAAGAAAAAAATATTCACATAACAGAAAGACTGAAAATCAAACTAGCAATACATATTCTTAAAAATAACATTTACCTAAATACAGGGGCTAAGAAGACACATATATCCCTAATATGAACAGGAATGTTAAGCAGTCTTAAGATGTAATGAATACTTCCAGAAGTAATCATAAGGCCAGGGTAGACGGTTCCGCCAACTATCCTTCCTAGAGGGTACCATGCTCTCTCGTCAAACCAGTTCAAAAAATTATAAAATCCATGCTGAACCATATAAGCAGTTGCTCTGTAGTTAAACCTAAATAACATAACAATTAACAACCACAGTGAAATATTATATTATGTCCTTGGGCAAAAAACTTGGAAAGAGTACTCTAGGATCAATGCAAAATTTTGCTGGGCTGGTATGCCTGCATATATTACGAACGGGTCAAGTCCTTGCTCCCAAACAAATTAGCATGCACAAAAGTAACTACTAGTTAAAATATTTAATCAGTAAAACTGATTAAAAATTTAGACTTCAGGGTGAGTCCCTAAGTGAACTTAAGGTTATATAATTGCCCCAAATCTTTTTTTAATTCTTATTGTTTAGCACAAATTTTTGCCACATGCACTCAGTCACACAAAATAACCTTTATCATTGACAGACAACATGACATTTATGTAGCCTCCTTTACAGTAACAACACCAATGTAGCTCTAATGGCTAAAAACATTTGGCTGCTACATACAGCCCAAAAAATACATGAGTACACTAATTCAATTGGAGGTGTAATGCAATGTACACCTTAGGACTATCGTATCTTATATGCATTTAATACACTCCAGTTCTTCCACAATATTTGTTTAATTGATAGAGTTAGATGATGATGATCATAGTGAAGGTTCGCTAGTGGGTTATAAGGAATTCAAACACAAAAAATATATTTAATTTAGAATTTAAATTTCTTGAAGACTACAGTCTTTTATAAATATTAATTTATTTAATAACCTTTACATAAATCTTCACAACGTTTCATTGAAACGTTGTGAAGATTTATGTAAAGGTTATTAAATAAATTAATATTTATAAAGGACTGTAGTCTTCAAGAAATTTAAATTCTAAATATATATCATACCAGTCCAAAAAAATTTACTCTTTTATATTTAATTTAATTGTAATTTCTTAGCATAATAATAAAGTTAGACAAAAAAATAATATTTGAAAAGTTATTTGGTGAAAATTATTAAAGCGAAATAATAGTCAATCGAAAAGATAATACGTTCACACGATCGCCTCTACATGTATTGTGTCCCATTAGATTTCTTCCGCATGATTCTTACAGAATGTATAAACGTATAGTTAACTAGTGTACTCAATACGATCCCAAGGTTTAGTATGCTGTGTGATCGTAGGAATTTTAGAAGTTATGCTATAGCAAAATAGCAGATTAGAGAAATTTCGAAAAAGAAAGATGAAATGGAGCCAGAACTTTCCCAATTTATAGTTATTTATCGAGCATCCAAATATTCACAACTTACCATGGATCAAACTCATGAATTATACTTTCAAATCTGATGACAGCAAAAAGACGTGAAGCGAACCCAGCAACCCATGCTAGAAGTAAAACCGTAAAAATGATAAGGCTCTTCCACCCTGAATATGAATTAGCTTTCTTCTTCATATTAATAATATAATTAATTGACTAAACTACAAAATATTCACTAACATAAACAACCCAATTCTGAACGATTAACTATTACTTTAATAAAAAAATAATTAAAATTAATTCATAGAAAAAAGTTGATTTGGTTGGATGTATTTTATTGCTTTCATAAAATACCACATCAACACCGGCAAGTAGGCCGATTATCTACCGACGGACACATCACATGTAAACAAACAACAAAATCAGCTTTTTTTTCTCTTCCTAAACCAGTATTAGTTCATTAACTTCAAATATACTAAAGTAAACTTATAAACGTTACGAAATGTAATTAATTTACTAAATAATTTAAATTAGTTAAATGTAAATGAAATACTTGTAAAATTCATTATAAAAATTTAGGGACTTTGATTTGGGGAATTTCAGTGACAGATTGAAGTGTGGCTAAACTGATTAAACAAACATTTCTGATACCTAAACTTAGACTTACTTTACAGACAAAAATGTGTAACGGGGCTTTTTTTAGTCGTCGCCCCATTTTAGATCCGTATATCTTCCCATAGAGGAAATAAGAAGTATGTAAAGAATAATATACGTGTAAAGAAGTATGTATCTTTTTTTAGATTCTTACATCACCCCCCCCATAAATCAGGAATGGGGCAGGGTACATATTTACTTTGCACACACACTGGGTTTAGCAGGGGGTTCAATACTAACTGCTCACACTGGGAACTCATAATCCATATCAATGTTATCGACATTTAGGCACCATAATGCCCCATTTCGGCAAATGTTAGAATTTACAGAACAGGACTATACAACCTGAAATAGTGCTCATTTCGGTACTTAAGTTATTGTAATAAGTGTACCTAGTCCTTATACATAATGCATATTAATATTACTGATATTTAGGTATCAATGCCCTATTCCGGTAAATGTTAGAATTTACGGAACGGGACTGTTCAAACGGAACTAATGCTGATTTCTGTTCTAAAGTAATTGTAATAAATGTACCTTATCCTTATACATAATCTAATTCAGTTCAGGTTGTACAGTACTGATCCGTAAATTCTAATATTTGCCGGAATGGGGCATTACGGTGCCTCAATGTCAGTAATATTGATATGGATATAAAGACCAGGTAAACTTATTACAATTTACCTAAAATAATTTTATTTTGCTAGAGCAGTCTTGTTCCGCAAATGCTTACATTTACTGGAATGGGGCATTACGATTCCTCAATATAGGCAATTTATCGATAAATATTTGTATAATAATTCGTGTTTATTGCTTTTTTGCTTAAATATTTTAATTTTTGTATTTTGGTTGTGTATAACTTGGTTTCGGTAAATTTCATTCTAGGTTTTAGGGAGTCCCTTCACACTGTTTTTAATCTATAGTAACGACTACATCGTTAAAAAATGAGTTTCAGGTTAATTTTATCTTAGCAACTATCCTCCTGCATCGCCTCTAGGAAGGCGATATCAGCCATGTTGATAACCAATAATATACAATACCTCTGTAGGTACTATAATCACTATTAATTACCTATATTATATAATAATTATCTTTCATAATTACATAAGTACTTTAATTGAACCTAACTACAGTGGAATAGAAAAGGATAAAATTAATCTAATCCACTATATATTGGGTTTTTCTGCTCATTTGTATCAGAAAGTTGCACTTATGAGGTATTAACACTAGTGACAGAAGAGGAGACTTGATTTCACTTGGCCTCCTGATTCCAAAAAAAAAAGACATTTGTTGTTTACAATAAATAAATAAATAAATAATAAATAAATAAATAAATAAATATATATATAATATATATATATATATATATATATATATATATATATATATATATCCCTATTGTGTTTAATTCAATCTCATACACAAGCACACGCAAACATATAACATGTATATGTATATGACCTCTACGAAATAAAAAAATATCAGAGAAGTACAGATGAGGCCACCATAATCAAAGAAGCAGGCCACATAAAAAAATGCTGAATACACTGCAAAATGTTTATGTTATGGTTGCAAAGCAGCCACAAGGATGGCAATGAAGCAGCCTGAGGAGCCATCACAGCTATAGATTGATGACCCTTATTACATAATTACTCAGTAATGGACCAATTGGTCATTGACTATAGCTATAATACTGCCATATAATAGGGCCCAAGAGACACTTATAAAATATAAATTATAAACTTTCAATGGTCAATATACATTAAAAACAAATATTCTTTATTTTCGCAAAATTTTAATTAATCTTACTTTTTATTTAAATTCAGAGTTTTTGAACTCACGTGATTGTATTTTACAATCAAATACATACATTGCACATGACCTAAAACGTGTCATCCCTTTGTTGGAGAATTTTGCATGAGTACATTTTATTATCATCAGTTAGGGTATGCAAGAAATCTAATTTGGTAAAGCATGTAAATAAATAAAACTAGTTTTCATGAATGTAAATATTCACTATTTGATACATTCTAAGGAATATATCCTTTTTTAACCAATAACTGAATTTTAGGATAAAACCCAGTGTTGATCATTTCAATATTCAATCATTAGCTGAAATTAGATGAGTAAGTGGTTGTTTTTTTATCATTATTTTTCTTCTTAGATTCTTGTTAAACAGGTTTAAAAAATAAGATTGTTTGCTCCTTATCAGCAATTACAATTACAAAAACAGGAAAAGGATTTACCTAAATATAAAATCAACAATACACAAAATTTAATAACTAAATAATTAATTATTTATTATCTTTTTTTAATTTCAATAGACAAATGAAGGCTTAATAGTTAAAGAGAAAAAAGTAAAATTCAAAAATTAAAGTACATCTTAGTCAATAATCAACAAAACAAAAATAAATATAAAAAACAGATTTTTTTAGGATACACTTATTAATTTACATACTTTTATTTATCTGTTCATAAAATTTAATATTAGAAAAATACACTACAATTTTTTTTCTTTTAGCCATTTCATTTTTTGTAAAAAATAATCTATTCCATCTTGTCTACATAGTTAAAGGTTAAATTTACTTCAGTTAAATAAATATATTTTATATAAAAAAAAGTAAAATGCATAACCTACAAGAACCACTAACAATATTGATTTTATTAATAATAAAACAAAAAACTTAATAAATAAGAAATAGCACCTAAAAATGTTATTGTACCTGTTTTACTCATTTGCATAAACAGAATGACTTATTAAGAGGTATGACTGCAAATAGTAATGCATACATTGTATGGTATGGCATTAAGTTAGAAATAAAACTCACAATATTACATATTTAATTTTTGTCTGTTCTACTTAAAATCTTTTATTTTTTATCAAAAATATAGTGAACGTTCTACAAATAAGAACATTACTGGGCTAAAAAGTTATATGTTAATAACGCTCAAAAGTTGTATGTTTATAAACAGATAAATAAAATTGTAATTTAATTGCTTAAGATAACAATATGAATATTTATATTTAAGGTAAATAATATATACAAATACAGAGTATACTAACCTTGATATGTTGGCTACACAAATAATTTCTTTATGCACATAGGTAATATTATTAAATTAATTTTAGGAAGGCTTGATAAAACATTTTTTAAAGTGAATGATAAAATGTGGATTGAAAGTCTGGTATTGCCAACACGAGATGAAAAAATAGGACAGCATATTCAAAATTATAATAAACAGAAGTTAAAAAATGCAGCAGTGCAAATTTCTATCAAAATCCATAACAATATGGAAATTATTTTTTCATGGATACAAAAACTAAAAATAATGTTAAATTTAATAGGACAATAATTAATAATTAGACCAAGAAATCGTTTGAAATTGGAATTCTTCATTATTTATTCATTAAATAAGTGAAAAACAGAATAGAGCACAATTACTAAACATAGTGGAGCATTTCAGATACACCAACAATACCCATCAACTAGGTAAAATTAAGTTTATACTTTAAAAAATAGACATCATCCCTCAGTAACATGGCTGTCAACAATTATAACGGTACTCCGGTAACACCAGGCCATTTCAAAAATAATAAATTAAGCCCAAGCGACTTTTTTATAGCTCTGCAGTAAGATATGTTATATATACGAAAATATTATGTATAATATTACCTTATTTGGGTTTTTATTATACAGTTAGTATAAAAATAACACTAATGATTCACCAAATGTTAGCACACTGAAATAATCCACTCATTTAGGTGATAAAATCATTTATACTAAAAAAGTTTGTTGTTTTTTATAAACCCTTTGATTTAATTATTAATAGACCTGAATTATATTTTGCTAGAATTTCCTCTCGTTTATATTACAGCTTACTTTTAGAACTCATTCTAAATTACTATTAATAAAAAGTTATTGCCAACATTCATTATTAATTTTTAAAAAATTTAGAAGTTTCTTTTTGTGGACTTATTTCAAAAATATGTTTTAAATGTTAACAATGAAAAGTTATAATGCGTGCAAATCACATAAATTAATTAATAAAGCTAGTACTCTCAGAGCTATTAAAAATTCTAACAAAAACATTGATATTTACTTATAATATAATAAATAACACAAACAATTTTTTACTAAATACTCTGAGCAGGAGAGGAAAAAACTGTCCACAGGATGCCTCTAATTTTATCATGATTACAAATATCTAATTGCATAATAGTAATTTAGGCAGATATAGTACATAATTAGCCTCAAACTCCTTTAGTTTAAAATTATTTTCCAAAATGTCTCATTACCATCTCAAGGTACTAAATCTGCACTAGTACTAAAAATGCATTTGGGAAGAGAACCTGAAGCACTAACTACACCGTTGTTCAAACTAGGTCTTAAAATGTATACACATTTTGTTTAGGAATAATTTTAAATTTATGTAAATTTGATTAATTTTAAATTGATTTATTTTACTTTTACTGACTAATTAAATATAATGGACACATTTCATAGTTTAGGGATAAAGTTTGAACAAAACTAATACACATAGCTTTTGTTACTTTATAATCTATTTTTGGTATTCCTATCAGTGTAATTAGTGCAGTAATGAGCAGTTTACTTCTCTCAGAACAAATAAAGTAAAAATACAAAAAGTAACTAGAATATTGAGTAAAGAGAGTGTTCAACTGGCATAATTAAAGTAAGTAAGATAACATTTTCTGAAAGGTTTTAAAAAGCATGATGCCCAACACATATAGTCTTAATTCTGGGTTAAATTAAGTTTTTAACAAATTACAACTAAAGATTTAATTGATTAGGCTTTAAAAAAGAAATTATACAAACTTTTCAAATGACTACAAAATAATAAGCATATACAGAATTATAAAATATACAATTTGGCAACAGAAGATACAAAAAAAATCCCAGGTAGCATTTTTATAAATTCAAATAAGTAAAAAAACTTAAAAAGAGATTAGAAAATTAATAAACACTAAGTACTATAAAAAAAAGCTTCTCTCCATCTTGGTAAATGAAAAGATAAAAACACCGATTTTTGCAGTTTTAAATAAAAATTAAATAGACAACTCTAAATATGCATGATTATGTTATACTCTAATCATTTTAATGTCTGATTCTGAAAGTTGTAAGAAAAATATCTTAATTGCAGAAATGTTATCATAGTTACTCAATTTTAATGTGCTTGGTAACTTAAACCAGATCACAACTCTAAGATAAAAATATAACAACCAACATATAATCTATACAATGATTTTAATAAACTAACTTATAATATGAAATTTAAAGCTGTTATGATTTATTAGTATTTTCATTTGATAACTTATTGATATAATTTAATTATTGGGCAACACTTGATACACAAACAAAGCAAGCTACACCGTAACACTAGCAATAGCAAGTACTGATTACTTATAGCTATCTAATAAATACTGCCCGCCTAACATATTTAATCAACAAGCCTCTTTCAAAACACATGCAAGAAATTTCTTGAGACGTTATTTAAGATCTTAAACCTTTAAAGTTTTTTTATAAGTACTTATTATAAGTATTTAAATTGTTTTAGACAGACTAACCAACAGAAATAGAGATTTCAGTGAGTTTATAACTTTCTCTAAACAACAAAGTTATGGATTGAATTTTAACTATTTAATAATCCTAGCAAATTCGAGAAAACAATGAATTCATAACTCATTGTGCACTTAAACATATTTCTTGCACACATTCAATATTTTGTTTTCCTTTGCAAGGACTATGTGTAGCGACTGACATCTTAAGTAATTAGTTAGTTAAAATATTATAAATAGATAGTTTGAATTAAATCCATTAGGAGACAATTTTGAACATTGAGTAAAGAAATTAAATAGCAAAAAAATACCTTAGGAAAAAACATCTAAGGAACTATCTTAAGAGGTATACAACACTGTTACAAAATATTCCTTAAACGAGTTTAGAAATAGGCTAATTTTAAAATAAGTTATCCTATTAGCTCAACAATGTTGCAGTTATTAGTAAGTAGCTATAAATAACAAACCATTAGGTCTTTAAAAAAAGAGCAACGTTCTTTAAAGAAAGTGGTCTACTTATTAATTAAGTATGGACATACAAAAGCTGTAATTGCTATTATAATTTTATGGTTGTTAGACCAAGTATTAATACTTCTCACTGACAAAATATGAAACACACATCCACCAGAAAGTTGAAAGTCAGCTAAAAAGATGCTATCCAAACATAATTGTTTATAATTCACCATAGTTTATTCTTTAGGAACATTTTAAATAATTTGTTTACAGCACACACTCACAACTAATCATTGTAAGTTTAACATGACTATAATTAAGCAAGCTAATGGAGTTAGTTTAAATTGTCAACAGATTACTGACAGAAACATTATCATGTTTTTGTCAGCAGACATTTTGTTAGTTAAATCTTTATTCTTATTACATAAATAAAAGATCCATTCTTATTGCTTTCTCAAACTGAATTTCAACAATCTATTATTTTAATAATGACCCATCACAATTGAATATTATTCTGAACAATACTGGGATTAATTTGCTCTCTTAATAAAGACAATAAAATAACAGTTTAGTCAATATAATATCTAAATGACTTATAATTCTAAACTTTTTATTTTCCAACAAAAATAAACTTGATCACACATTTTCTCTACTCCTTAAAATTTTACAAGTTATTTATTAGTAATTATTTTAACAAAGATTTTCAAAAGTTAATCTTAGTTAAGTCATAAATGGAAAAGTGAATATTTAGACATTTATACTCCATTTTTATCGAAATCAATTAGACTTCTGATAATTTCCAGGCATCTAACATTTCTAACAGAGATTCATAGCAAGAAAGAGTAGAGAAAACTGGATAAAAAGCAACAAGTGCTTACATTAAACTAAACAGTTCTTAACCTAAACGAAATCTAAAGTGGTACAATTCAGTACAGTCTTTAATACAAGTTATAAAAATACATTACATCAAGCCCCTTACATGATTTTAGGCACAGCGCTAGAGCTCAAACATAGAATCTTGAGCATCTTGCAATCGTTGCAAAGAATTGCGAAGACGGCGATCTCTAGTTATAACGGTTGGTAAGTCACTTGTACCATTGCAAAGAGGTTGATTTTCGCTACCTTGTCTTTTTAATGCTCTATCATTAGCTAAATCATCTCTATTAGCCTGACGGTCCTGTTTCACATGAGATGTTCCATTATCGTTTCTTAGAAATATACATTCCTCTTCACGGCTTATAAATCTACAAAAATGATTATGCATATTGTAATTGAGGTTTACCAACAAACTTTTTATCAAATGGATATTTATATTCCCAAGAGCTCAATAATTTTCACTCAGCACCCTAATTTCTTAAAGAGAAGGAGAATTATAAGAGCAAAAAATGACCCTACATAGATAAAAAATTATCTATATTAGCTCTGAGACTAACTAATCACACCTGTGGCTGGACAAGTTTTTAGTAGTACTAACCTTTCTTGGGTTATAGAAAAGCTTAGTTCCAAATTTGTTTGAAAACCCCTATTTTTTTAATATATTATTTTTAAGTTTTAAAATAGTTGGAACTATTTTTATGGGTAAACTTTATGTGATTAAGCTTGTATTAATAATAATAAAATTTATTTTCAATTTAAGTCATCAATTATGCATGTATAAATATGATTGGCCAAGATACATACTGAGAACAAGTCACATAAGATTATATAAATATTTGAGTAAAAATAAATGAGGACACAACAACAATGACCCCTACAGCACCCCAAATTCATTATCTCAGTTATCTAACAATGTCAATATTTTATCTTAATTTTAAATTTGTGTTTATTTTATCTCAGACCACACATTCTACTACAATGAAATAATGATCAAATATACCACACTATTACATATATCAACATTAGAAACAATATTCAAATTACTCTCAATGTATGTAATCATTAAACATAATTATTAATGACATTGAATTATAACCACAGAGAAAGGCTTTCGCCAAAGATAATGAGCCTTGCTCTACCAAACGTCAAAAAATAATGTTTAATAAACAAATAAACTATAATAATATATTTGTTTCAGATCAATTGATAATAAAACTCAATGTCCCGAAAAAGATGCATTGTCCTAATATTTAATTCAGGAATGATTTCATTCCTTTATTCATTATTAATGAACTTCGAGATTCTATTAACTTCTTTACTATAATAATACTGTAAATAAATAAATATTTAAAGGCTGCAGTCTTAAAATTAGTGATCATTAATAATATGACAGATCATAAATTTTATTATTATTTTTATCAGTCTGAATATTGTTAAAGAAGTAAAGTAAATTTTTATTCTGTCGCATCGAGTGTCCAATCAAGAAATCAAGTTAGTTTTTTTCACATTTATTTTGGCAAATAAAAAAAGTATAAATATATACTTACTGACTATTATCCTGAGACTGTAGAACCTGACTCTTAGTGCTGGCTATAGAACAGTCTATTTTGACTAGAAAATCGTTAAATGAATCAGTAGGTGTTGTACTTTCTTCAGAACAGAACGAAGTTGTACCTCTAGAAGAACCCTGCTGCTCTTCAAGTATAATATCACTCGGTGAACTAACTGACTCACTACCAGAACTCATAGAGTCACTTGGTACAGGTATTAGTAAACTGGATCTTAGAAATAAACTGTCATTCTGCCATAATTTATTAGCTCTTCTTATCTGTTCAGTCTAAAAGTAAAGTGAAAAAAATTAACACTAACAAAAAAATACAAAATTTTTACTGAGATTGGAGTAGCACAATATCTAGAGAATTAATTCAGGTTATTCATTAAAGAGGTCAGAGCACATATCCTTGGTTTGTTAGTGAAAGAAAAAGAAAGGCATAGTGACTTTGATAGTTCAATTAAACGAAATAACTGGCATATCCTCATCTTATGACATGAGGGTCTTTGAAGGAAATCTTTAAAAAAATATTCATAAATGTGAGCTCCTATGAGAAGTGAACTAAGATTCAAGAGTAAGGCATATTAAAAGAAGGTCACAAGTAGTAGGTTACAACAGCATAATTGTCATTTAATTATAATAATATTTGATCCTGGCTTTACTAAAGGTACAAACATTTTGTAAAATAAACAATTCTATTGTTTCCTTGTCTAAATCCAATTGTTGATTTATAAGTTAAAAACAGATTAGGTAAAAAAATAACATGAACAGGTTGGTTATTTCAACCTGTCCAATCTGTTTAAAGGTAGATATTGCTCTTCATATCTTATGCCAATGTTTATCCTCTAGGCCAACAGATACACTTTCACAGTGTATGGAATTTAGTCACTCAACAGAACACAAGACGATATAGTCCAAGAGCCCAGGGGTGTTTTGTTAATAAAAAGTGTAATGGCTGGAACCAGTCTCAATTTTTTTGTAAATACCTTCCTGAACAAGGATCTGCAATTCTGCCGACTCGTATTGGATGGGTGTCCCAGGCAGAACGCACTTTAGGGGTCAAAGGTTCTGCCTGGGACACCCATCCGATAGGAGTCGGCAGAATCGTAGATCCTTGTTCAGGAAGGTATTTACGAAAAATTGAGACCGGTTCCAGCCATTACACTGTTTGTTAACTTGGGTGGTAAATTTGACCTGTAAAGTGCGTTCTGCCTGGGATGCCCATCCGATACGAGTCAGCAGAATTGCAGATCCTTGTTCAGGAAGGTATTTACGAAAAATTAAACCCGTTTCCAGCCATTACACTTTTTATTAACTTGGGTGGTAAATTTGACCCCTAAAGTGCGTTCTGCCTGGGACACCCATCCGATACGAGTCAAGGAATTGCAGATCCTTGTTCGGGAAGGTATTTACAAAAAATTGAGACCATTACACTTTTAAATAACAAAACACCCCTGGGCTCTTGGCCTAATATGATAAGGGTGCATAAATATTCAAAACAGCTTTCAGGTTTACAGTCTATCGTTTAGTTTAAAATCCACAAGGTCATAAGTATTTTGGGGATTGACTAATCAGAGAAGCCACTTCCAACCTATCAAAATACCTACCACAATAACCGCTGTAGGGAAAATACCTTCTTCCTGGCAATCGTTCACTTTGTTTGTGGCTCTTCTTTTGATTACATCGTTCTGAAATCTACTTTCAAATTAATCTTAAAAATGACGTATAAAAAATAAAACTACACAAAAGAAATGTAGAAAAACATCGCCAAGAAAATACGGGTAAAATAACCTGATTTGTTTACAGTTTTTTCCCACTCCCTTCTTGCAGGGATTTTTTTTCTTAAGAATCAGTCGTGTCTAAAGTGACCTGTCAAGATTTTTAAACCAAACGATAGACTGTATAAATTAGTAGATCAGTAGTAGTATTGGTGTTTTATGTAGTTTACTCCACTATAAAACAAAAACTCAAATCTAACAGCCACTCCCCCTCATATCACTCACATGTTTAAAGAGCAACAACCTGGACATAATCAACTCTTAACTGCAACAATAGCTATAAACACAACTTATGAAATAAAACGAAACTTACTGTAACAGAGTATCTAAGAGCTAACCCCTGCAGAGTATCTGTTGATTGAACCTGATGTTTGATATAATGTTCCTGCTTTGTACTCGAATTACTACTCGTACTTCCATACTTCTTTAAACACCTCGCGCTGTCCCTGATAGAGATCCTCTCCTCCATATTTAATTCTGTCATAGTTAAAGAAATCATTTAATTTATTACAAAATACATTTTGCTCCAAACATTTCTTATCATTAATTTGTAGGGAGGTTAAATTACAGCTGTCTTACTTTCAATCTAACTAAACTATCCATACATCCTAAAAACTCACGTTAACACCAACTACTAGTCAATAAACTGCCTGATTAAATCCCGTTTGGAAGCTAGATAAGAGAACGTTTTCCTACTGAAATAAAATTACATAATTTTCTACCCCGAGAAAATCTCAAACCGTTTCACTACACACCATACAAAAACTTCTGTCGCTTGTTAACCGCAAAACACCTTAAACTACACTACTCTTAACTGTACAACTGCAATAAAAGCTAAATCCTTAAACCCTAAATACAAAATATTTATAACAATAAGAAATTCACAATGCTTCAAGCAGCACAGATATTAAGTTATTCTTAAACATAAGTGTTATCTAAACTTATGATACACTTGAATATTCAATTAAACGTAATTTAATAAGTTCGCTTATTCGAAACCAATGCGTTTATTATTAAAAAGAATCGATTCTTTGGCATTTTAGGTCGATATATCGATAGTAAAAAAGAAAGTCAGCAAATCAATGCTATTTCTAAATATAACTCTTAAGATCCTTTTAGAGCAAGATTCCTCTTTTCATAAAACAGGAATCCTCTTTATCTTGTTGTATTCTAATTTATAAATTAAACATTAATACAATAGACACTTAAGTTTTTTTTTAGCAAGTATGACATTTTTTGTTAAGTCACTGCTATAAGAAACACCATATAATAATTAATTTGTATTTATACACACTTAAATTAGTTACATTACTCTTAACTATGCCTATGTATTTTATGGTATACCTAAGATACTTATAATTCACATAACAATAAAGGAACCTAGTATACAACTTGCTCCTAACCGGAATAACCAATATATTATGCTCCAAACCAGTATATATATATATATATATATATATATATATATATATATATATATATATATATATATATATATATATATATATATTATGTATGTATGTATGTATGTATGTATATTTGTATATATGGGTGAAATATTTAAGATGCACCCACATTAAATCAATAAGAATATGAGAAAACATTGCCCAAGTAAGAAACTCATAAGAGACTCGTGGTGTCAGATTTATTTACCGTTAGTATTTTTGGTAAGTATAACAGAAGTATAGTAATTCTTTTACCACTTTCCATAAATTTGAAAGGTCAAATTAAAGCATACCATTATAGTGACTATAAAAGTGAATTATAATTTACTATAAATTATTGTTATAAAAGTGTATATACCACAGGCACTCTAGTTTTTACTGTTCCTTATGGTTATTATGAAACATATATGGTATATTTTAATCAATAGCAAAGTGAAAAATTTCTAGTATATGTTAACATTTTGGCGAATTCAATGTAGTTTTTAAAGCAGTAAAAATTTAAGTTTTGGTATGCTGTATTTATGTTTTCAAAATTACCGAAAGTGGTAAAAAATGATTATATTTGGGTTATAGCAACCAAAAAAATAATTGTAACTTTTAAAGTTTACTTTCAAATTCTATTTGTAATACCCTGCCTCTTCCACTTTTTTAAGAATTTAATGTTGGTGCATGTAAAATATTTTACATATTTATTTGTAAAATATAAAACATATATATATATATATATATTAATATATATATATATAATATAATATATATATATATATGTGTGTGTGTGTGTGTGTGTGTGTGTGTGTGTGTGTGTGTGTGTGTGTTGTGTGTGTGTGGTATGTATGTTTTCTTCCTTTTCTTTTATTAACTCTTGCTCGATCAGAAAGTAAAACTTGGCAACCAAGATTCATGTTACGAACCTATAATATCTTGGGTAATAGATATATTTTTATTGCTTTCCTCAAATATATATGTAATATATATAATAATATATATATTATATATATATATATATATATTATATATATCTATGTATGTATGTATGTATATATTTCGTTAAAATAAGACGCACATCAAATCAATTTTTTGACATTTTTATCGAGTATCACAAAAAAAAAAACAGTTGTTAAAAGTTCTAGGAGCTAATATAGTTTTCATTTTTTGGAAAGACATTGGAGAAAAAATCTAATGATTGTACTTGTGTGGGAGTTATAATACAGTCTTTATTCTATACGTCAGTGTGTTTCTATAAACACTTAACTTGAATGTCATGCTGATGTCTATTTATAAGCCAACATTATTACTATCATTGTAAAACAAACAAATAAATAAAAAATATAATATGATTAAAATAATATTTTACCTGTATATTTAACTATCATAGTAGATTTTCCTCTACGTTCAAATACACTTCTAGTCATTTTTAATATTTTGATATCAACTTTAAAAAAAACTAATTAATTAAAAAAAAGTTTTTATCAACACCAATTATTTTTTATAGAGCACACAAGGAAAAATTACTTTGATATTGCCATATTAAATAGTTTTATATTTATAAACTGATAAAATAAATTTAAATAAACTTGATCAAAAAAGAAGCACGTACGGAAATGTTACACAATATTTGAAATTATATTAGATCAAACATTTATTTTACAGTAAAAATTAGTACAATTTTGAGTTGAAGTTAATTAATAATTTATAGAAATGTATACATCAAAGCATTTGAACAAATTTAATAAGGTTAAAAAAATAGATATGATAAAAGTATAATTACTAATATCATTGTATTTAATTAAAAAATAAATAAAAATTTAATATTAAAAAATATAATTAAAAAAAATTTCAAAAGTAAACATAGTAAAAAATGTGTATAATGTTAATGCAAATATTTAAAACTAGTACAGAGACTGAGTTTAATAGTAAAGAATAAATAGAAAGAGAAAGGCAAAATAAATGGAATATGGTGGGAAGTATGTCGTGAGAGTATTTAGACAAGACTAAGATAGTTCATCGCCCCCACCTTAATATTCACTGCTTCCTCTTGGTACACTACATTGCATGCAATACATCCCCTAATTAACTCAATGTCTTAATCGTGTCTACTTTATGTTATCATATTTTTGACAATATTAAGTGAGCAATTAAATAAACTCATTATGACAGTGTTTTTTTATTGTTTATCCTCATTGAAACCACAACAAGTTCATATTTATAAGCCGCAACTAATAAGAATGAAATAAAACTAATCATTATTACTTTTAACAACTGTTGATATGAACGAAAATCATTAAAAGAGTACATCATCAATTTATTATTTGATCACCTCCATTTGGAAAAGTTGAAAGCTAATTAGTGTTAATACCTTTTTTAACAAATTTTTATTGAATAATACAACAATTTTTGCTACAAGTATTAGGTTGATACACTGACTAGTTTTAACTATATTTCTCTATGGGTTGATGCAGTTTCTGTGGCTTGGTAAGGCATGTCAGTCAGAGAAACAAACCAGTAATTGCACTCAGGCGAGAGAATTATCATGTACTTAAATATGTTCATATATACTATCGGTGGTTATGCATAAAATATGGAGATAGAATAGAGATAATCGAATCTTGAGTGATAGTGATTTAAATTAAGATAAAATGGAGAAAAGTGATTAAATAAGGTAATAGCTGAATTAAGATTATAAATTTATAAGGGGGGGGGGGTAGCTGGTCTCGAGGCCACTGCCACCTCAGGCGTTGTGTAGGATTATCAGGAAGGGTGTTTGAGGAAAGGGTTTGTAATAATCTTAATTAGAGTTACCAATTATGTTTCATAAATTGTTTTTGTAGGTAGCTTACCTAAATAAATATACATTTCATTTCAATACTAGAAATATTACTTTTAATATTTTAAAAAAATAATTGAAAAATCCTGATACAAATAAATAAAAATAATAAGTTAACAATTAGTAGTCTTAGATGAATTGCATTAAAAATAAAAAATAGTAAACAATCCAAAAGTCAAAGCCAGAGTGGGGGTTATATTTGTAAGTACAAGTAATATAATTTTTTAAAGGATTTTAAGTTAAATAGAAGATTTATTAAGAATTCATAAGTTAAGATTATAACTTCTCTATATATTTACTTATGGTGAGAAAGTAGGAATGATGAAATATTCATAGATAAATAATTGTACGCTATAACTTGTCCAGCTTATGCCTGGGAGAAGATAAACTCAAAACAAATACTAGGTTAATTAATAAAGACTTCAGTCCTATAGAAATTTTATTTATATAAACATTAATAACAGAAGTTTTGCATGGCGAAGCCAGGCATCTTCAGTGTTAACAATAAACAAAACATACAACCAAAAAATTTAGTAAAGCATGCCAAATGCTGAAGATGCCTGGCTTCGCCATGCAAAACGTTTGTTATTAATGTTGATATAAATAAAATTTCTTAAGGACTGAAGTCTTCAATAATTAACCTAGAATTTAATTCTCAACAGTCCAATAACTATTTTGTTAATCAAAACAAATACTTCTATAATAAGACACACGGCTAAAATGAGTTGACAGCGTGGGGAAATAATGTGAGGGAGCCAATGAGGATAGTCCTGGATGTTAAACCATACCCTCAATTTTAAGTCAGGCCAACTTTATTGGTTCCTCAACACTATTTACCCATGCTTTGAACTAATTTTAGCTGTGTGTCATACTATAGCTTCTTTAAACATGTCGTAAATAAATAAGTTAAAGAATAAATAAATATAGTAATGGACTCAAAATAAAAATCGAAAAATGTAGTTGCTTATTCTACCCACTGATTCTACCATAATTTTAAATTATACCGTGATTTATTGTATTTAATTTAAATACTTTTGTTATATGAAAATATTTTGTTCATACTTTGTAAAATATGCAAGCAATACATGCATAAGTAAGATGGCAATAAAATGATTATTACACTAAAACTAAAAGTAAAGGTAAGACAACAAATTTCATGTTGTACTCTTTAAAACACTATTAGTCACAACTCATTTCAACTAAAGTATAGACTCTAATAAGTGTTAAATAAGTTATGACATATGTAAGTGTTTTACGACATGGCTATTGTGTAAAATGGAGTTATCAAGTGCTGTTTAATTACACCGTGTAATAAAAACAAAAATATTATTTTAGTTTTTCTCATTTAGATATCTGTCAACAGTCTATAATATGATGATAAATATTGACATTCTCTTAACAAAATATTATCTACTATCATAAATAAATATATATTTTAACGAATTTTCTTTTTAAAAAAATTACTAATGAGATGGTTTATGAGGTGGGGGGCCACCTTGCAATACTTTATATATATATATATATATATATATATATATTAATATTATATATATATATAACTACTAAATATAAAGATTTAAGAAGGGAACACTCGCTGGAAACACTAAGAAAATACTTACATAAATAGTAACGTTCAAACTATGTTCTTTGTCTGACAGGAAGGGATATATATATATATAATATATATATATTATATATGTGTGTGTGTGTGTGTGTGTGTGTGTGTGTGTGTGTGTTTTGTGTGTGAGTGTATTTCTAGTGGATTTTAGTAAACACGCTATCTCTCGAACAGATTAATATTTTTAAATAAAACTTGGTACAAAAGTCAACCTTTGGAAGGACACAAACCCTATTGAAAACCAGATTCCTTTGACGTCATTAACCTGGTATGCGGCAAAATTTTCAAAAAATCAGTAAAATTCAAGGTTAAACTTGAATGAACCCTGTCCAAAGTAAATGTGACCACTAAGTTGAAAAAACCATGAAATATATCAAGAAACCAATTCTAGCACTGAGATCCGCAAGATGGGTGAATTTTCTTTGAAATACATGCTTTCTTGCTTATCAATCCAATTTTAACTCAAGTTTTAGGTATATATTTAAAAACCTGACCAGTAGCGTCACAACTTGTTGTTTATTTTTTTTTAATGTTTTAAAGAAAATGTGCTGAAAATTAGTGTAAACTGCGCTTCAAATGGCTGTGAAAAATGCTTTGCAATATAATGTATAATCTATAGGATAAATATGAGCATTTTCTATATAAAAAAATTGAGAAAATTAAAAAACAAGTGTATTGCTCAGTTTTTTAAAATAAATACCAAAAACTTAAGCAAGGATTGGATTGGTAAGCAAAAAACCACTAATTTCAAAGAAAATTCACCCAGCTTGCGGATTTGTGCACCAGATTTTTTTTAGCAGAAATACTGCTAATAAGGAAAATATTAACTAAAAGCTACTAAAATATGAAGATAATTTTTTTAACATTGAGCTCTTAAATTTTTATACATACCTTTAAATGTAGAAATGTATAATAATATGATATGTAATGCTAAGTTTATGATAATGGATATATTGTGCCAGGTGGAGTCTATTACATTTTATTGAGAAAATAATATTGATTTATAATTAAAACAATAGTAAGCACTATTGTTTTATTAAATGATTACTATTGTTTAAATACAAAATTAGTAGTAAAATTTAAAAAGTTAAGTACACAAACTCAACTTTGTGTTGTGATTGTTTGGGTTGGTGTTGCCTTGTACAAGATTTTTATTAAATAGGAACTTCGTTTCTGAAAATGCATTATTTTGATCTTCAAAGACACATTTTTGAAAATAAAAAATAATTTTTCTGATGATAAATCAATTAAATTAACCTGTATTAAGACAATACACTGACTGCACCAATGCTACAAATTTTATATAACAATATTATATACATGTAAGCCATCTATTTCCACATGCTTATTAACTCCGTTGCCACACTTTGGTATAGTCGTATTATAAAGCTAAGTGATATCAAGGTTTAAATTATTAATAATCAAATTATCGTTATTTTAAAATTATAAAATTTTATTAATTATTAAATAAATAAAAAAATCAACAATAACAAAGGAATTAAAAAAATTAAAAAAAGTAAGTAGTATCTGGTAGCATCAATTATTTTTCCTTACTTTAATGTTTTCTTACATAAACAAATTAACACAATAACAATGACTTTAACAATTAATCAATAAATTAAAAAAAAATAATATATCTTAAAAGTATTGCATATTATATACCTATACTACTATATATATATGGATGAATTTAAAATTAAGTACATACTTTTTTAACGGTTGAACAAATAATTTATAATAATAAAGTAAGGAAAAATATCTAATACGATAATAATTGACATAATAATATTTTGTCTAAAAATAACAATAAAAAATCAAATATTTCCTCCACAAATTTCAAAAGAGAAAATAAAAGACTAGACAACAGTATACTGTTACAGATAAAAATATCCTAGAATTATGAATTAATAAAACATGTTTATGAAAATTGTTTTTAAAAAAGTGCTAACAATTAAAATAAAGTATGTACAAATAAAATAAAGGATTATACAAGTTATTTAAATAATACATTAAAAAGTATACTAGTTATGATTACATAGCATTTCGTAGCCACTGATTTGATTTGGAATTTTGATTACATAAGTATGATATCTCACTGAGTCATTTAAAATTTAATAATTAAATTTAAATTGTGAATAATTAAAACCAAAAAAATTGACTAAAAGAGTGCAAATATAGTAGATGAGATTAAAATAAAAACTATGAGCACAAACTTGGTCAAGGTTAGAAGAATTTATTTGATAATTCTTAAAGGACACATTTCTCATCTAAATAAACTCATCAATACAGATTTAGTGGAATGTTTAAAATAATAAAATTAATTTTAAAAAATGTTAAATTTAATAATTCAAAAGCTTTGTCAAAAGGGAAAAGAATCTAAGAGGTAAACAATCTATTGGTCCTTTAATTCTTAACAACGGCCCAATAGGAGTTGCCTCAGATTTTCATGCCCTTAATCAAGGTGTAATTTTAATCAGTGGCATATTTTAAAAGGAACAACCCCTTTCCCTTTATGTATAATATAACCTTTTTCTCATCAATAATTGAAAACAAACATTCTTTCATTTCTATTATTTAAGATCTCAGTTTAAAATATTTAGAGGTAGAACGCTATAACATGAATATGCACTGGTTGGTTTGAAAACAAGTGTACAGTTATGCTCTTAATTATAAAGACATTATTTGATTAGGAAAAACTGAAATTTACACTTTAACTGTACTTGTTTAATTAATATTCAGTTAAACATTTTGTTCTGATAAAGCTGTGTTGGCATTTATGCTTAGTTTTATTTTATATTAGTTAGCCTCTAAATTAAACTTAAAGTAATGTCTGACTCCAATAAGGAAGGTCAGAAATGTTCATTATTTGACAGGGCTTAGAGATCCCATGAAAAGAGGTAGTGTTTGACAATTATGTCTCTAACTCCTTCTCTAACTGGCTCAGTCTGTCCAGAAGGAGTTGAACTTGGCTAGAGATCCCATGAGAATAGATGATGTTTAACCAGCATATCTCTTACTCCGTCTTTGAGAGGTTGGGTCGCTAACTTTTTAACCGGTAACTCCCAATCAGGGTTCAAATTAAATGAGAGTTGGGATAGAATACGAAGTTCGCATTTTATCTGGACCCAACCCGGACTACACATAAAACTCCATGGTTGGTACCTGAAAAATAAAGCCACCTCACTGTTAACAAAAAAATCTTTACTAAAATTTAGAAAACTAAGTTTTTATTTTGTCTGAAAATTAAACTATCATATAAAAAAATATATTGAATCATATATCGGTTTCTAGCGGATACGCTAGAATTAAGATTCTAACTCATACTTTTCATTTTAAACAAGTATATAATTATTGTTACAAAATTCAAACAAACCTTAAAAACAAGTCCAATGATAAGGCACTATTAATAAAATATCATTTAAATATTTTATGAAATCCAAGGACACAGCCTATTATACCAAGAGCGCAGGGGTGTTTTGTGAATAAAAAGTGTAATGGCTGGAACCGGACTCGATTTTTCGTAAACACCTTCCTGAACAAGGATCTGCAATTCTGCCGACTCGTATCGGATGAGTGTCCCAGGCAGAACGCACTTTAGGGGTCAAAGGTTCTGCCTGGGACACCCATTCGATACGAGTCGGCATAATTGCAGATCCTTGTTCAGGAAGGTATTTACAAAAAATTGAGACGGTTCCAGCCATTACACTGTTGTTAACTTGGGTGGTAAATTTGACCTGTAAAGTGAGTTCTGCCTGGGACGCCCATCCGATAAGAGTCGGCAGAATTGCAGATCCTTGTTCAGGAAGGTATTTAGGAAAAATTGAGACCGGTTTCAGCCATTACACTTTTTATTAACTTCGGTGGTAAATTTGACATGTAAAGTGCGTTCTGCCTGGGACACCCATCCGATATGAGTCTGCAGAATTGCAGATCCATGCTCAGGAAGGTATTTAGGAAAAATTGAGACCGGTTCCAGCCATTACACTTTTTATTAACTTCGTGGTAAATTTGACATGTAAAGTGCGTTGCCTGGGACACCTATCCGATATGAGTCTGCAGAATTGCAGATCCATGTTCAGGAAGATATTTACGAAAAATTGAGATCGGTTCCAGCAATTACACTTTTTATTAACAAAACACCCCTGGGCTCTTGGCCTACAGAGGCCGATAATAAAAATTACCAGGTACTAGCCAAGAGGCAACTAAAAAATAATTTTCTTAATGAAAACTTGATTAAAACTTCTAGAATGCACTTATATTGCAGTAACATTTTGATGTGATAAGAAATATTCAAAACTTATGATTATATTATTCTTATTTTAGTTGCAACATCTTCAGCTACATAAATGGACATTTAATTATAAAATAAGATATTATGGACAACAGATACAGCAGAGCAAAGAACTTCGAGCCAAAGATGTAATACTTGTTCGTTCAATCCCAAACATATAAGACTACGTAACTTTACATCCATCTGAGCATGAGCTTCATCATGACTTAAATTAACAACTTGAACACACCTGTACAGCAACTGGAATTAAAATAAAATGTCCTTTTGTAAAATAGGGGTACTATGGTTACATCTAAGTTATCTGCCTCTTTAAATTAAATAGTTTTTAATTTAAATTAAAAACAGTACTTTAATTCTAATAATAAGTAATATAATATAAAAATAAATTCACGCATTACACCCCTCAATACTCATTAGGTTTCTCATAGAATTTTACAATATTATGGAGTAACTTACCTCTTCAGGAGTTAAAACTTTGCCATCTTCATCTAAACGATAAGTCTTACAAAGTACAAGTCTACTATAAACAGAACTAAAATCTCTTTCAACTTCTTTCATAGCTGCTTCTTCTATGAATAACCAAGGATGCCCTGGCCCACCTAAATAACAGAAAATCAAAAGGTAAATAATAGAAGATTACACATTAAAGGTAACAAAAGTAAAATAATAGCAATGAAAAAGAAAATGGAGAATCTAAATACAGTGATAAGCCTAAAAGCCGATAATAATACTACACATTGAAAGACCAGCACTGATAACGGGAAAGCCAGTTTTCTGGTAGTCTTAACTAATGCTTAACAACATACAATTTTTTTAACAACCTTAGAAAACTTCTGGCTGCATGTTTAAAATTTTATTAAATCACACAAATTCCAGTTTTCTTGAAATAAGAGGTTCCCTGTGGGTTTTGTACAAAACATGAAGAGAACATTTTTTGAAGGTAATAAAATTTTCTGTAAGATGAGTGTTTAATCTTCAAAATCGGATGACTGCAACCAAAGTTAAGGCTCTTTCAAAAATACTGAAAAATTGTTACTTTATGCATGAATTTCTTTTTTTGTGCATTTTTTGGGGCCATTTAATAAATGTCACAACTTTAGTTGCATTAATCTGATTTTGACAAAAAACACTTGTTTTATAGGAAATTTTATCAGCTTAAAAAATCCTCTTCATGTTTTGCACACAACCTATAGGGAACCACTTATTACAAGAAAACTGGAATTTGTGCAGTTGCCTAATATTTTGAGAGAGCACATTCATATGAAGGACTCAACTCTGGATAGGCAGACTATGCTTTTACTTCATAAAATTAAAGGTATATTTTCAGAAAAATTTGGTTTGAAGTAGTACAGGATGAGTCACATTTTTAGGCCTGGCTCTTGGGCTATAATGTAAATATTGGTTCATTACATTTTTTAATTATTTTAAAGTTTATGTTTTTAATAAAAAATATGTTAAAAGTAGTCCACATCAACTGAATGTAGATTAGCATTCCAGGAAAAATAATGAAGACTTCAGACCTATTAAAATGTTCTGTTTTATTTACATCAATAGATGCTTCGCTTGGCAAAGCCAGGCATTTTCAGTGTTAAAAAAGATAAAAATAAAAAAACAAACATACCAAACAACCATCACCAACCATTTAAAGTTTAACCTTGCCAAAACCAGAAAACAAAAGAGCACCACCAAAAACTTATTCACAAGTTAAACACAGTTAAAATAAACACAATATCAAGTTAAAAAGCAATGGTTAGTAAATTGGTTTCAGTAAAAACGTTAATTACAGATCAAACAAAATCAGCTTATTAATTATAAGCTTGTGGTAAGACACATGCTGTTTTTTAACTTGATATTGTGTTTATTTTAACTGTGCTTAAATTGTGGATAAGTTTTTGGTGATCTTCTTAAGTTTTCTGGTTTTGGCAAGGTTAAACTTTAAATGTTTGGTGATGGTTATTTTGTTTGTTTGTTATTTATTTCTATCTTTTTTAACACTGAAGGTGCCTGGCTTTGCCAAGCGAAACATTTGTTGATGTAAATAAAACAGAACATTTTAAAAGGACTAAAGTTTTTAGCGAATTTCCTTTGGGAAAAAATTCGCTAATGGGATAGGCGTCATTGCGGAATTCGAACCTCAGACCACGACACAAATCTGTTTCAGAGTCCTAATGACGAAAAAAAAATTTTCGATATATATATATATATATATATATATATATATAATATATATAATATATATATATATATATATATATATATATATGTGTTATTTCTAGACACTTTCTTGTAAACACTCTATTTTCGAACGGATTAATATTTTTAACCAAACTTGGTACAAAAATCAATCTTTGGGAGGACACGAACCCTATTGAAACCAGGTTTTGTGACGTCATTAACCCGGTTGGGTTGGTTTAGGGTGTCGTTTTCTATGTAATTTTTGGCGCTGAATCGAATGAAACCGGTCCGAAGACGATACGACCACTTTAAGTTACCAAAAAGTCGAAAAAACCACAAAAAATAGAAACCAACATTACGGTTGTTGAAAATTAAATTTCGAGTAGGGTGTCGTTTTCAATGTTTTGGCCTCTGAGTTGAATGGCAGTGGTCCGGAGTCAATACGACCACTCAACTCAGGGTACCTGGTTCACATCCTGGAAGGGTCGATAATTTTTTATCGTTTTTTTTTACTAAATATAAGTTTACAACTAGAAAATAATTCTGGCGCGGTGGTCGCATGTCGGCGAATTTCCTTTGGATGCGAGCACTCAAACCCAGAGTACCTGGGTTCAAATCCTAGTAGGGACAATTATTTTTATCGTTTTTTACCTAATATAAGTTTACAACTAAAAATAATTCTGGCGCGGTGGTCCGCATGTCGGGCGAATTTCCTTTGGATGCGTGTTTCTGTTCTTTTACATTATATAAGTTTACAACTAGTAAATAAATAATTCCGGCGCGGTGGTCGCTGTCGGGCGAATTTCATTTAGAATGCGTGTTTCCGTGCTAAACACCATTTCTTGCTTATGCAAGAACCATGCCCATTGCGTGGTTCCGGTTCATGCTTTAGAACCTAAGCAGTTACTCAATTGTCAAGCACTGCTCGTAACTCATTTTGTCTGTATTTCCAAAGGAAATGCGCTAAACTTTAAAGATAACTGACTAAGCTTAAAGATAAGTAACTAATCTTAAACTAGTGCAAATAATAGTGCGTACTTCTAATTTTAGAGGCATAGTTTTGTACAACAAACTGGATAATTATGCGCATTTCCTTTGGAAAATACAGACAAAATGAGTTACGAGCATGCTTGACAATTGAGTAACTGCTTAGGTCTAAAGCATGAACCGGAACCACGCATGGGCATGGTTCTTGCATAAGCAAGAAAATGGGTTGTTTAGCACGGAAACACGCATTCTAATGAAATTCGCCCGACAGCAACCACGCGTCGGAATTATTATTTACTATTGTAAACTTATATAATGTAAAAGAACGAAACACGCATCAAAGGAATTCGCCCGACAAGCGACCACCGTGCCAGAATTTTATTATTTTTCCCTAAAATTCAATTCTTAACAGTACAATAATTAATTTGCCAAGTAGATTCTCATACTCTTGTCAACCTTTTTGCGATATAAGACCAATTTTATTAAATACTTAGCTGGTTTTTTATGTTTTTATAGTTGTGTCTTATGAAATGTTTTCATTTAAGGACATTTATGGCACTATAATAAAAAAAAATGTTTACTGTTAGGATGATACTACTTAAGGCAACTAGTAAACTGGCTTTCATGTTATCAGTGAAATTATATATTTTGGTTATGGTCCTATGCTTCTTTTATACTAGTATTACTCTTAGGAATTCTTCAACTACATCCTGTAGTTGAAGATTATTTAAAATAATTAATAAAAAGTTCTTTCTTCGCAATCCTTTAATTTGCAGAGAAAATGAAATCAATATGTTATTGATACTCTTGAGTTGCTTGAAAAAGTGCAATTTTGGAACACATTATGGACTAAATAAATTATTAATTTACAGCTTCTTGTTTGTAGTTTTGTTAATTATTTTTTTAAAATATAAAATTATATTTATGTTTGAAAGCAAAATTTAAAGCAGATACAAAGCATAAAAACAGTGAAGTACTCAGCTACCTTTGCTAATGCTTTAAGATTAACTTTTGGAGGAACTTGGACATAAGAGTTAAAACTTAATTATAAATTCCTTGAATTCCATTAAGAAGTCCTCTAAATCTTCTTACACATACTAATTTTTTCTGTTTATTAAGTTTATTTTATCTAGTTTCATTCAATTTAGTAGCTTAAAAGTCATTGTGGCCAGCTAACTGTTATTAGAAACTAACCAAGGAAGGAAGGCCTCTTCATGCCGTGCTCAAGAACCTGTTTAATAGCAGGACAGAGCGTTCCTCTCACCAGATCAGTGATAGCTTCACTCACAGAGTCATCTCCAACACATGTGTACTGTTTACTTCTTTCATCTAGTATTTCGACAAATTTGGCAGGGAACCAACCTAACAAAAAATAAATGTATTCAAGTATTAAAAATTAGATGCTTCTGTAAGGTCTTAGAAAATGCTACAGATTGCATTCTTTTATTTAGTGTTACGTTCAAATTAGATGTTTTTAAATGAGTGCCACTCTTTGATCTAATTTAAACTTATGAAACATTATATATTTTACATTAAAAAAATTAAAAAAACTTTCAACCATTTCAAATCAAATGACAAGGTATATTGCAAAACAAAAACAGTCCCTTATAACATAACATAATGCAAACTGAACAGTTTTTTTATAAATTAAAATAAAACAAGTAAACATATGAAAAAATAATAAAATTAAAGTTGTATAGTTATTAAGAAGGTTCAATTATAATTGTTTACAGATTCACATATTAGGAACAGAGGTACATAAAAATAAGAACGCTATGATGAATGAATTATTAAGTGAGTTTTACCTCTCAATCCATTGAGTTCACCAACCCAACAGTGTTCATCCTTTTGACTAATAATATTTATTATATCATTCTTCCTAAATCCCAGCTCATCATCATCATGACGTTCAAAATCTAAAAAATAAAAGACATAAAATGAACAAAAAACAAACTAGAAAAATTATCTGTATTATCAGCAATCCATTATCTAATGAAATAAATAAATATAAAATAATAATAAGACAGAATAGTAGATTTAACTATTTTAGAGAATTAATTTATATTTACTGGTAACTCATAATTCTGAGCTTTATTCAATTCTTTATTTAATAAATATAAATATATTATAAAAATCATTAATACGAATATAACACAAAAAGCAATTAATTTATAATTATTATTTATAAAGAGACCCACCACTTAAGAGTATTCAGAGAGACTCTTGAGCTGAGGTGGGGAGTTTTATTTATGAGTGATATTTTTTAATAGTGCATCCATGCAAAAGCTTATTCTCTATTTTAATAATCTTATAAATTAGAGATTCACAATTTAAATGTTTCTTAGTTGTTTGTTTCAATTTTTTATTTTAGAAACTATTAATTTAATTTGAGTTTACTTTTTATAAATTTAAATGTATTTAAAACAATATAACCTGAATAAATAAAATTAAAAAAATGAAATAAATAAGTAAATAAATAATAATCATTTCATCTACCATCTCCAAAACACAGGCATACATTCATACACATACATTCTAACAAATACATGCATTCATTAATTCTAACCAAGAAAATCATTGGTGAAGAGATCTAAGCGTCAAAGAAGCTTTCACCAAGCTAAACATATTTTCACAAGATAAACATATTACCAAGGAGTGCTTTGGCCCTGCGACATCGATTAAGTGACACATCCATATATGCCTGATGATCTTTACTATGGCTCTCTATAGTATAATCTGCTATTAAAGAAATATTTTTTCCTTGCTTTACATCAGTTGATATGAAATGACGAGCAACACATAGTATAGCTTCACGCAGGTCCACTAGAATTTCTAAAACACAAGAGGTAAGTATTATACAAACATACTACCAGTCATGGTTTTTTGTTTGTGTTATTTTTGTTTTATTTTACAATGAGTTGATGAGGTAATATAATAAAGAAAAACCTCAAACAATAAGAATTAATACAACCACCAAGATAAACTGCTTCTTGTGTCATTTTATCTAGACATGAGATCTAGACTAGGCAGTAAATGTATTAACACAAGATAATTATGACAAGTATTCGTGTTTTGCAAAACTTGGTAGTATCAAATAATATGTATTTAATTAATATAAAACAATTAAAAGAGCATTACAACTCTTTGCATTATTAATAGTTTTGACAGAGTGGTAAGCTATTATTCTAATCAACAATAAGTAAACAAACTTAAGAGGTTTCAATTTTATAAAATACTGAAATTATAGTTTTAAATAAAATTGTATCGGAGTTAAAATCAGGAGGGAGCTACAAGTTGAAAGGATGGACTGGTATGTCTAACACATGGGCAGGTTCCTCTTAGGGAATCTCTTATTTTTCAAAGTGAAAGATATGTTTTATTGCACAAAAAATGCAATAAAAGTTTTTATATAAATATTTACAGCAAAAAAAAATAATTTAAAAAACTATAATCTAACCTGTCTGTCTAATATTTTTAGCTTTAATATCTTCTTCTGAAACTTCATCTCCAAACAGTATAAGCTGAATGACAGATTTAGATTTTCTTACTTGTCTCCTATGTTACAAATAAACAAGGACTTACAATCAGAATAATAGAACACATTAGAGGTGAGATAAGAAATTCCTACCAAATACTTTTAGGTTTTTTTTAAATAAAATAAAAATAAATAACAAAATAAAAACACAATAAACTTTTCACACAAAAGTTCAAGGAAGTTTAAAATTAGTGCAAAATGGCACATTGGACTGAGGGGATAGGTAAAATATAAACAAACTTACACAAATTTACTGTATTATGCTGATTTTATACGATTCATCAGCTGTTGAAACTTAAAGTCATTTTTACTTTTCATATTTAAGTTGGTATTGTATTTGCACTAAAAATCCAAAAACAAGAATTCACTAGCAATATTCACTTGGGATGTTTTTAATATGTAGATCCTAGTGTATTTATGCTAGAGATTTGAAACTTGGCACAAAAATTAAACTTCAGGTCTAGTTGTGCTTTCCAAAAAAATGACACCATTAACTGTCATTATAGACAAAGAAAAAATCATAAAGCATGTAAGAATAGTCAGATGCCCCTGAAATTTGGGACATTTGTAATAAATAAGTATACTAATTTTCATTTCAATATGGCAAATCTACAGTTTTTGTCTAACAACTAATGTTAAGCATCATCAGGCAAGGTCAATACGTGGATGGGTGATCACTGAGAATAAAACAATCTACTGTTTAAGGACAAACAAAGTAAGGCCAAAGACGCATTGCAACATAAACTAGTGGATTTTATAATAACAAGCGAATGGCAGAAGTGGAGAGGAAGTAAAAGGGGATTGATTCCACTTAGGCTCCTGATTCCAAAAATGTATATAGTGTCTACAGATTAGTTTCTAAAGTATATTACTCTATGATAGTGTCAAGGTTTGTATAATACAAGGCTACAATAAAATGATAGTGTTAAAATAAAAAAAAATATTACAAAAAACCATGTTAGACTTTAAGAAGTAATTGGTACAACTAGAAAGGGTTTGATACTAGAATTGAGTAGGTTTTATAATAATAGAAAAATAATAAGTAATTAACATTTTGTAAATTATGTAAATACAATTGGATAAAACATGCAATTGTAATCATTAATTAATTAATAATGGATTAAAAAAACAAATGTGTTAGCAATTATATTGCTTCGCACATTTTGATTTTTTATACAATCCATACTTGTATAACTAATCATGTCAGAAGGTTTTGTTGCAAAGCTGTTAGAATATACCTTTTTATTTACAAAGAGGTATAAGTACATAGAAATGCTATCATCACTGCTTTCTTATCTTCATTTGAAGATAGGAAAACATAGGAATGGTAGAATCAACATTTGTAGGTAGAATCTAAATCATTTTTCAAATCTTTGGCAGGGTTAAAGATAGCTTACTTTTCTAGAATGTAACATTTTTGTGGACAGGTAAGGCAGAGTGAGAAATACAGAGAGATGAATGTGGTCTAATTTTATGGCAGGCAGGCTGAATTCTGCCCTGGTTTACGTAGACTAACTTACCTGAGTGAACCTTCTCATCGTCTCTCAACTTATTCTTCAAGATTTCCCCACACAGCCATCTCTATGTAATTAAATCTCCAAGGACAGTAAGTATTCATTCCTATGTACTTGTACCTTAAATTCTAAGAGATTTTCTGACACCACACCAAAATACTAGATACAAATATGGGTTAATACTTACTTTGCATAAGCGAAGAGAGATTGAGTATGGTTAATATGCAAATGACGACCATGCTCTAAATCTAATTCTAGTGTAACAGCATCATCAAGCATACAGCATGCAAAATTATACAGACTAAAGCCAACAGTACAAGTTATATACAATCAAATACACTACATTACTTTGCTGTTGTGTGACATGATAAATTTGATATTAACTCATGGCAAAAATGATTTGACCAATCATACCATATCATTTGTTTGCCATGAGCCACAATTCATAACAAGTCATGATGCCAAAAGACAAATATTTTAAGGTCAACTTCTGAAAGAACTGAAAGAAACTTTCAAAAAATCAAATTTAGAAAAAAAAACACAAACAATTAATATTTGGATTCACACCAAATATATTAATAGTAACAGTACAGATTCTATTAATAAAAATAATTCTTTATAAAATAAACATTTCTGGTTAAGAAATAAATAAGTTAAGGAGAAAAAAGTAATTAAGCCAAAGAACCATTGAATCATATCTCATGGTTTTAAATTTAAATTCACACAGATATATTTTTAATTTTAAGAAAGAAAATCATTGTAAAACTACAATTATTACTTGCATAACTAAACAACAAAAGCAATAAACTAACTGTACAACTAAACAAGTAGTTAATTTTAATAATCATAAATAGAGTTTAATATTTTCTAAATTGTACCTTATTTATTACTACGTTTATTTAAATATAAATAACAATAGACTTGGACAAGTTAAAAATAGATAAAAAAATATAGAAAATATTAAAATTTGAATATATTAAAGATTATAAAGTTCTAGAGTTTAAGAAAGAAGACAGGTTTAAAATAATAAATAACAATACAATAAATAACTAGAACATGTTTTAAGGATAAAACCAGAGAATTACTACTCTCTAGCTAATCAAAAATCAGCAAATTTGAAATAGAACATATAAAAATAAATTTAATCAATTCCATAGATGGATATAAAATTAAATTAATAATGAATATTTAATAAATTACAAAATTGACATATTTTTTTTATATTATTTATATTTTTTTTTATATTAATGCAAAGAATTAAAACATGGGTTGATAAGGAACAAAATTTATATAATTAATCAATGAAAAAGTCAAATAATTGAAGATTTTTTTTTGAAAAATACCAGGGAATGGGTATCAGTAAGGGCAGTAATTCTTCTGGTATGTGCTAACTTTTCTAATTGTGTCTCTTTTTTTCAGGGCCTGACATTATTATTGATTAAATTGGGAGAGTGTTCATTTCTTCCAGGAGTTCCCTTGAAATTAGAAGGCAAAGAAATGCTGCTCAGAATTATTAAGCAATAGAATTTCTTCCCTCATTAATTTGTAGAGAGAGATATTAACTCATCAAAAAAACTTCAGCTTTTATAAATTTGCCACTGCATAAAATAAAATATTCTCTAATAAGTTGGTATTTTGAAATGTTTACTTGATATTTGGAGCACTATGTACATTTATAAATAATGGTGATGTTTTTACCTTAACCGAAGGTTAATTTTGGAATGATGCAACAAATGAATTAATTTGATTAAATACAGCTTTAGCATGCAAAATATAATATATTTTAACAATTAAATAAACAATTAACCCAAACATGTAAATAAAATATACTAATAATACAATACTGGTAACTTTAAAAAAGCAAGTACAAACAAATAGCAATTGATTTTTATAGTCAAATTTATAAAATTTATAAAAAATAGACCAAAAGTATAACAAACATACCTTGAGATAATACTAAAATTGTTTACTTTAATTATTTAATGAGATTTTTGTAACTCTTAAAATCAAATAGTTAATGCTACTTCACTAAGACTTTAGAGATCATAAGGTAAGTGTTAAAGATAGGGTAACAGAGCTTTAAATTTTAATGAATTTAATCAATTGAGAATAGTTAATTTTAGGGAAATTTGAAGTTGTGAACTCAAGGAGTAAACATTCATAAATATTTAACAAACACATACGAAGAATGACAACAAATAGCTTAGACAAAGTAAGATGTGATACAAAAAATGTTATTTTTTGTGAATGGTGAAGATAAAAATAAAGGAATCAAATATTATGATTTCTATGAAAAATGCAAAAAAAAGTTAAGTGTAAAAATCGGTGAAACATGCGGGTCAACAAGTTTGCTAACCTGGTTAAATGCTGTTTCGGTAGGTTATGAGCACACTCAGGGTTACCAACCAAACCACCCTGATCGGCCATGAGGTAAGCAAGATGACGCTTCCTTTGAGTTTCGATAACTACATCACTCAGAGATGAAGCTACTTCTAATGATACCTACAAGCATAGACATTATTATAAATAGATGTGTCAAACGCAAATTTAAAAGTATTTTTATTTGTAAAAATATATTTTATTGCTATAAAAACAAATAATGGTTTAAAATAAAATAAGGGGTCCCAGAATTTTTCTACCGAAGTTTAGATTTGCAGCTCTCCTGTTTCAAGCTTAGCAGTTGCCCTGAGAATTTGATTGATTCTTTGGAACTAGCTTTACTGGTCCTCAGAAAATAAAATAAGTGGCAAAGAGGTGCTGGTACTGTTTTAAAGCAAGCCACACAATTTTGAAAGTTACTTGGTATGAAAGATATCACTTTTACTTGTAAGTTTCTAAAAAGGAAATGTTTATTTTCAGATACTGTTTAATGTTAAACCCGTAGGTTCATATTAACGTTTTCCCCTCATTCAACTAATTCACCCCAGAGTTTGTACACATACAATCATTTAGGAAGCACACCCTCCGTTCATGGCAGTACATATGACTAGTCCACGGTGTGCCTAGTTCATTTAGCTCAACCAGACTCCATCCAAACTCACCACTGTGGCTAAGTGTTCGGACATATGAAGGCTTAGTATATCTTTCCGACCTTCATCTCTATCAGGCCGCAGAACCTTGACGATTTGTGAGCTGGAGACAACTGAAACGTAGATCCATACTTGTCTCAAACAAAACAGGAACCAACCCCGAATTTGGGTATTAGCAGCCAAGGAAAACACGTAATACCCTAGCTGGGTTGGCCGGCCTTGAATTCAAGACCTCCTGAGTGCATGGTACAAGGGATAACCTCATATTAAGGTCCTCCCTGGCTGGATTTGAACCCTTGACCTCCAGGTCAAAAGGCGAGTGCTCTACCATTGAACTACCGGACTCGATCTCTGGCCTTTCAAACAAGAAGTATAAATAAAGTACATCAAATAAGGATATAGTACTTTTTTATGAATATAAACACACAGAAGTACCTGTATGAGTTGATCCACATCATCTATTTCTCCAGGTATATCTGAAAGAGAATTGAAAATCTGGGCAGAGTTTTCTAACTCTTTTAGAGCACTTTCTGAAACAGTTTGAATAGATCAAATAAAAATCATGCCAAACTCATAAGCAGTGAGTCAAAAATCTTACCAAATATGTAAATAGGTATAAAACATGAGGACCAATAATTAAAGAATAGATAAGGTTAAGGTTTCAGTTTGAAGCTATTACTTCTCTTTAAAAGGGATTAGTAAAAAAAGAACGAGCAACTCAATTCTTCATGAACAACTTTCTCTAGAAGAAAAGAGAAAGTAAAAACAATCCAATAACTCATCTAAGTTTGGCTAATGATTCAAGATGTACCCAGTTGATTTAATCCAAATACAGTCTTCAGAACAATCTCTGAAAACATTTTTTTAAATACAATTTTAATACCAGGTTGATAATACCGAAACCAGGTTACGGTATTACAGATCAAACTAACCTTTGATCTTAAGTAATCCAAGAGTTATTTGAAATAAGACAATAGATCCATCAAAGAAAAACATGTCCCATATCCTAAGCAATATTTTGATATGAACAACTGATGAGAATAGAGTAAGGAACCAGTGAAGTGTGATGAGTGAGAGCTCAATGTCATGCTGCTTTAATTTGGCATCTGTCTCAGGAAGGTAACTACATATTAATGTCCTTAGAACTCGTTGGTCAGCTTGAACACCTGAAAATATATAATGCAATTAAATTCAAAAATAATGATCAAATTTTAATCAAACGGGGGAAAATAAATATTAAGAGTTATTTAACAAAATGATTTTTGTTACAAAAATTGTAACAAAATAATTATGATTATACTAAAATAGAAGATTTTAATAATAAATTAAGCATTGTTTACCTATAAGAGTAGATGAATAGTAGGAAGCAGGTAAAAGATCTTCCACTATAGTACACATCATCCAAAAAGCATCTTCTTCCTCTAATAGAAGAAGGAGAGAAGAAGCCATCATTCCTGTTCCTTGACAATACCTATAACAGGTCATTAACATACAGTGCTGGAAATATTTCAGTTTAATTAATTTTGTCCCCTCTATCACTAGGAGAGCCTTCAGAAGTTTTGAAATTTAACCTTATTAATAATTTGGAATAATCCTAATTTTGTTTTGGCTCACTTCACTTGCATCTTAAATAAACTAGCCGTCACACTTAGTACTAGAAAGATAACTGATTTTAGAGGTCAAATGGTTTTTTAAAAAATTACATGTAAAATTAACTTGGAATAAGTGACAATTTTAATTGGTTTTTAAGTAATCAAACTCTAAACTCTCAATTGCAAGTTATATATCCTGTAAATAAAAAAACAGGTAGGTAAAATGTTGTTTAGAAATTGATTGGATTGCAGAACTAAAAAAGTTAAGAATCACTTTTTTAAACAATGTAAACTGTAAAACGGTTTCGTTATTAAAAAGAAATAAATTCAGACATAACTATGACCCCAATTCGTATCTTGCGGGACTCAAGAACTGAGATTGGTGAAACTAAGTCAAATGGCTGGATGAGTCTAATAAGATCAGAGAATCTGATCAGATAATGTAAACTAGGGAAACTGTGAACTAGTAACAATGTACAGGAAGGGTATAAGCACAGTGTCCACAATTACCCTAAACACTGGGGGTAGTTAGTAGAGGGGCATTTGGAAAAAGATAAATGCTAAAAGAACACTACAGGCTAAAGCATGAAAAACTGATATTGAAATATGAACTATTACCTACCAATTGATAAATTAATAATAGGTCATTTATCTCCACTGAAAGTTATTTTCTTAACTAATTTTATTTAAACATCTTTACAATTTTTCAACCTGGAATAAAAGTATCAAAATGTATGTTACCCAATATCAGGATAGAGCCAAGCTAATGATCTGAGAAGTCTCCTCAGTCTCGGAATACCAGTGCTTGTGAGAGAAGAGAAGCAAACATTAGACGGCATTGTGCGAAGTAGGTCCTTTTCTATCTGTTTGCTAGTGGCTAGGCTGTCATTACCAGATTCTTTAACTATTTCTTTATAACTACTCCGAGAACTTGTTTTCTTTTCTAAGGCACCTATTGCATAAAATAATTTTAAAATAATGCTGAAAAACAAGAAAAATAGTGCTGTACAGCATATTTCTTTTGTCTTCATACAAGTAGAAGAGCAATTAAAGAGACTATACAGCTTAACCCAAAAAATGGGTACGGCGTACCCAGGAACTTATTTTCACATTTTTGGCTTATCTTCACCACTTTGGACTTGCTTCACTTGTCTTCTGAGTCTAAAATTCACCTACTTTATAATTATGTATGTTTTAAGACATGCTTTACTTGTTCTCAGGCAGCAAAATATTCTTTTTATTCCCACTGGTTGGTCACCTATCCATCTGTAGAGGAGCATCGAGAGTGGTCTGTAGACCACACTAGACACTGCTTAATACAAGTGATATGACAAACACAAGATATGATGAAACAGTTATTAAAGTAAAATCTTGTCTGTATTTATAGTGCATACACAAAACTTTTTTTACATAACAATAATATCTATGAGAAAAAGTTAAAAGTGAACAATTTTTAAATCTTTTCAAAGAAAAATGTAATACGACAGAAAATTTTCTAGACTTGCGTGATCCCACTCCAGAATTTCAATAATCATAAAAAATAGATTCAACCTGCAAGATCACAGCTTACGGGCCTCATGACCTAGGCTTGGGAGGCATGCATGCATTTGTCTTCCTTGCATGAGTGTCCCATGCCTAGGGCTTGGAGAAGCTTTTAAGAAACTCAGGGAATAAGTTGGGTCAAAAGCTTTTTTTAACACTTTAATCACCTAAAAAAATTAGACAGTGGGAAAGATTAAAGTATATTCTAATTTAGATGCAAATATGAGTTCTCTATACAACAGACTTTTAAGAAATAAAGGTTTTTTTTAATGTTGACAGTCCAAGAACGGGATAATACTAAATTAATTATTGTAGCAACGTTTCAGCTAAGCTGGCCATAATCATGACTAAAAAATAATATATTTATTAACAAAAATACAACCAAAAAATATATAAAGAATTAGAACTACTCAACCAAGCAAAATATATCTAAAAATACAATACTTAACTTAAAAAGAAAACACAAAATCCACCCTGTTGCAAATATAGAGTAAAAGGCATATTAAAAAACCAAGCCAATAAGAAATAAAACAATAAAGATAAATTAGAAAAGAGGGAGAGAGAGAGAGAGAGGGTAAAAAAAGGGATACATATTCAAAAGCATAGAAAATAAAAGAAGTAAATACATTAAGTCAACAGACATAAATAAAATATTGAATTAATTATAAAACAATATTAAGTAGTAAATTAATAATTGAAAAAAAATGAAAAATATAAATAAAAAAGAAAGGGGAAAGGGTAATATAAGTAACAGTAGTTATATTATATATAAAAAAGGGAAGAAACAATAAAAAATAATAAGAAATTACTATGGATAAATAAAAATAATAATAATAATAATACATCTTTATTTATACAAAACAAATTGTTTACATAGCGTCAGTTTTACATTAAAATCTTTAAATATTTACATTTGACAGAAATTCATTTATCGAATAAATTGGATTTTCTAACAGGTAGGTATTTAATTTAAAGGTAAAAGTAAGAAAATGTAGGTTTCTTCTTTCTCTACCTAATTTATTAAAAAGCTTCACACCTAGACACTTGAATCCTGTTTCAGCTTTCTTTAGCTTGTGACTAAGCATGACGATAAGATCTTTGTGCCTAGTTTCATGGTTATGTTCCTGAGAGTAAAAATTGACTTTTTTAGTTTGATGAACTGGAGGCAAGTTAAAATATAGAGTCCATGGAAGGAAAGGTTTTTAAACAAAGATTTGCAGTGTGCGTCATGCTTTGCTCCGGCTAAAACTCGTATAACCTTTTTTTGCTTAAGCAAAATCTTATCTGTATCAGCATGTCCCTAGATGAGGATACCATTGTTCATTCTTGATTCAAATAGGCCATAGTATACTTTCTTTAAAGTTTCTTGATCAAGGTACATTTTCATGCACTTGAATAGGTATACTAGTAATGATAATTTGCCTTTGAGCTGCTTGATATGGGGCTACCAGCTCACTTTGCTGTCTAGGTAGAAGCCAAGAAATTTGAAAACTTGCTGCTCAGAAGAAATTTTCTTTAAGGAAAAAGTTGTGATTTGGGTTTTGCTGCTGATTTAAAGTTGGTTTTATTTCTTCCTCTAATTTTCCACAGACTGAGATATTGGAATCATCAACATAACGGTAAGTATGGATTTTACTAACTTCTTTAATTTAGGTTTAATCAAAGAATATAATAAATATAAGAATGTCAGAAGAAATACATCAGTTTTTGACAGGAGTTGGGGGTAAATTTGGAAGAAAGCGCCACTATAAGGTGCTGGTCTCTAGCGCACAGCTCTGAAATTAACACTTCTTATCATTGCTTTACCCCTACTTACTATAACACTCTTCCCGCCTTTCTAAAGCTATTATTATGAAAAAATCTCATTCTGTTTTTACATTTCATACATGTAATGCAGGTTAAGCATAAAATGAAAAAAACGGGGTATAATAAATAGTTAATACCAAAGACAAAGAATTAAACAACAAAGGAAAATAATAATGGCTAACTATTTAAGAATAAAAAGTTTGATAAATAGTATATAACAATAAAATATCAACAACAACATTTTTGTATTAAAAACAACCAGATTTAAGAAATAATTAAATATTTAATTAAAGAAAGTGAAGTAAAATAAAAAGATAACAAGCATAATATTAAAAGAAAAAAAGATAACCATAATAATGTAGGTAATGTATAAAAGTTAAAAAATAAATAAGTTGCCTTAATTTATCTACTTAAAAAAATAGTTAAAAGAAGTTCATGAATAAAAATATACATAGGAATTTTTAAAATATATAGCTTTTCTTTTTAAGGTAACTATTGTATTTTTAGATATATTTCTTGGTTGAGTAGTTCTAAATCTTTATACATTTTTTGTTTGTATTTTGTTAATAAATATATTTCTTTTTAGGCATGATTATGGCCAGCTTGGCCGAAATGTCACCACAATACTTAATTTTGTATTATCCCATTCTTGGACTATTAACATTAAAAGTAAGTTAAAAAGGATACAGTTCAACATCTTGATCAGAAATAAAGTGTTAAAGGTAAAAGAAATAAATTGTTAGTGAAATGAAAGTTTTAGGTACAAACCTGAAAACCTCATCCATAGCTGTGGCCTAAGAGAATGAGGAATACCCTGTCTAACCATATTCCTTAATTTATCTGTTTTAGGAAGTCTTACATCAACATTATCCCAACTCATATCTCCTGATTCTTTATTGTAACTGAATTCAAGATGTGCCAGCCAATTCAGTCTAAAAAATATGACAAAAATCAAATATATTTCTACATCAAGTCAATACTCTAATACAAGAATACGCAAGCTTTATATTTTTGAGCCAATAATTATGATTTTAGAGCGTTATATATTTACATTGCTAAGGCTACTGACTTTAATAAATATTGTTATGAAGATCTGTCACTTCAGTATATTATGGAAAATATACATAATTATCTTAATTAATGGAAATTTACATAATATACATGCTAAGTAAGGACAAAACATAGAGTATAAATACCTATCTTGTGGATCTTCAGTTAAAGGAATCCCAAGGAGTTTCTTAGAGTTCTGCTCAGGACCATCTTCTTCTTCAACACGAAAACCAAATTCATCAAATCTATAAAAATAAAATATAATGTTTCAATGAAAAGTAATCAATTATTGAATTTACTTCAAAGTGATTATTATTTTCAGACTATGTAAGTAATTGTTTTCTCCTTCATAGTAGAAAGTTTGACAAAGGCTTTTACTTCCCAATTTTACTACCTTTATGGATAATTCAATGGGCTGTAGTGAAATTAATCCAAAATTTAGAAGGTAAACAATATAAATCTGGAAAGGACACAAAGTAGGTTATAGTAGGACACAAAGGAACTAAAGGTTATTGTACGCTTTATAAAATATTTTATTTTAAGGATGATTTTTTGGCAGGATACTTATTATATATATATATATATATATAATATATATAATATATATATATATTATATATATATATATATATATATATATATATATATATATATATATGCTACATTTTTTTCCACATACACGTAAAAAAGTAAAGGTAAGTAAAAGTTATAGGACAGTTCTTAAAATATTATACTTTACAGATGATTGTTTGGCGGAATTACACATAAATGCAACAATTTTTTCAATCATACACTTAATTTTGTAATTCATATTTCTAGATTTCTTTCACCCTTTTAAGGAGGCTCTATTGTATGCCTTACTTTGTTGAAATTTTTCTGAAAGACTCACCTGTAATCAGGTTGTGAGTTGGGATCTTCTTTCTCAATTAGAGATAATTTTGATAAAATGTCCTGAGGCCACATGGAATGAGTGAGTGCGGAGAAAGGTCCTCCAGGGCTGGGAATAACTGGATCTGCTCCTCCGCCTTCCAGTGCTTGCATTTTACTCACTAGATCATCTTCTTCATCATCCGACACACATCTTTCTACTTTCTCCTATATGTATTAAATCATTCATAAATAAATAAAATTTTGAAGTGAAAAATTAAATGAATCTTAGACCAGTAGAATGTGACCAATATTGTTGAATTTATCTGAATAAAAGGAGAGTTTTATCACCATTATTTATTAAGTTCTTGTTCACAATTTGAACTCTATGTGACAATAGGGCCGAAGTGATTTTGGGAATGAGAATAGCGCTATATACAGCACAGCCTTAAAATGGCCTTGCAAGTCACCATAGCAATTACATATCACCTGGAGAATACACCAATTGATTTAATACGTTTTGAAGTGACTAATATAAAACAAACTTGAAGTTACAAATAAAATCTTTATCCTCAGACAAAAACAGTTTTTTACACATTTTACATTGTATCAGTGACTCTCTTTGAAATTACTAGGAAGGCTCATACACCGTAAATATAAAAAGACTGAAAATCTCCTAGAATCTTGGATTGACAATAATAGTTTTATTTTACAGTTAGCTAAGAACCAAAAGAACAGATGCAGTCATATTGGTACCGCTCAGGCTTTTGAGTACCCACAGACAAAAAAATAAACTTTAACGTTTAACAACATAATCAATAAAATAGATACGAACATTATGATCATCCTTGCCGCTGTATCCCTCATGATCTCTAGAACCAAACAAACTTTTTGCTAGCTCCATCTGTGAAACAGATAGTGACTTGGAACCTAAACTACTCGTTCACACTTAATTATACATCAAATTTATAAATTATCCATCAGAAATAAAACTATAAGAGATTCAAATTGGTACCCTAATCAATTTTAGGGCAAAAATATAGAAAAAACAAGGACACAGCACGACATGACACCTAACAGATGTTTAGAAGATAAACAACAAACCATTTGTTCATTTTTCTTTTTCGTGCTGTTTTTCAATTGAAAAAGGTCGCCATAAGACCGACAAAGCAAAAATGGGAACTGACAATTATAGGATTTAATAGGTCTTCTCCTAATATTTTTCTAGTTTAAATACATAGCTTGTTGTTTAAAGCCTCGAAATAAACCATAAAAAAATAACTTCATTTAAAATTTCATTCAATAATCATATTTACAAACACTTTTACTCTCAATAAAAATTTGTCAGAATCGTATTGTAGAGGTTAAGGTTCAATCATGTATTTTGATTTATCAGCTGTTTTAAATCAAATATGCTTGTGTAGTAAAGAGATAAAAAATCGAATTTTTATCAACAAAATGGACGCGTAGTAAATTCAAGTTTTTGAAATGTGAACTTTTTATTAATTAATTCATAGTGTTGGATTTTGGGTAATGGAATCGTCGAGAATCGCTTCTAATTTCTCTAAATCTCGTTTAGCAGATTATTTTGTCATATGTGGATTAGATTACAACTCAGGTCTTGAGCCAGACACATTCGCTGGTAAGTCTTTGTTATTCTTATTTACATTTGATTAAATTTATTTTAAACATTTATTTTGTTGGTTTTAGCTACTTTATTGGATATTGTAAGAATTTAAATGTGTTCAGAAGCTGTTAAAGCTATGAAGTGAGAGTTGGAATGTCTGGCTTTCACCTTGTGAAAGCTGATCAATTGTTCCCAGGCCTCCATTAGCCCGTTTCGTTCTTCATGTAGTTTTAAGTTTTAGCTTCATTTCCTTATTAATATTCCCAAAAGGGCCATTAACATCTCTGACTGAACTTTATTGGTTTGGAAGAAGTTTTTACAGCAGATGTATCCTTGAAAAATAGTACGTTCACACACACTTTAGATCCGCGTATCGTATAGAGTACGATCTCTCAATACGGTAATTTAAGCTGTATGAACCATGCGGAGGGGATCCGATCGCATACGCTAGAACTAGGGAGATGGAATCTAAATGGATCCCCCGATACGCTGTCTTTTTGTGTGTGTACCTTTAGAGACGATCGTATTTAACGGATAACCTTCTCATCGTACTTTTATTTCACTTTATTTCACTTCTATATAACCATTTTTGATCAAATAACTTTTGGAATATTATTTTTTTTAGTGTAACTTTATTATTATGCAAAGAAATTCCAATTTAATTAAATATATTTTTAGTTTTAAACTTCCTTATAACCAAAAGTGAAGGTTCACTATACAAGACGCCATGTTTTGGCGGGATCAGTTATCACTTGATCGACTAAACAAATACGCTGCAAGAACCGTGAAGTTAGTTGACCGTACTGCATACGTAATTCTATACCATCCGCGGATCTAGAGTGTGTGTGAACGTACTAAAAGTTAATTTGATGTGCTTCCAAAACCAGCTAAATTTCTCTTGTTTTTGCACTATTGTTAAATAGAATTAACAAGTAACTTTAATTATGTACTTAGGGCTGTTGATACGACTGCAAATGTTAAAAAAATAAAATTTTGATCCTAGGGCAAGTTTAAGTGATTATTGTAATCGTAGAGGAGGTTAAGCCAATGTCATGTTGCCTGTCATTGATAAAGGCTACATTGTGTGACAGAAATTTGTACAAAATCTTAACAAAAACATTAAACATCAACAATTGAGAAAAAAAACAATTAAACATCACAGAGGATTTGTTTACAAACTATTATCTTTCTGTCAGTTACAGAGTGGTAGCCACTTTTAAAATATTGAGAAAACTCAATTCTTTTTCAATTTCTTTTTTGTGTGTGTGTGTATGTATGGGTATATGTGTGTGTTTTTTTTTTTTTTTTTTTTTTTTTTTTTTTTTCCTCTAGTAAATCACTACTAGAGGCCGTTTATTTTCAGCACGTTCCACAACTGTAATTACATGCCTTTTAAAAACAAATATGTATAAATCTGGTTTTTTCTTCTTAATATTTCTTTTTCTTCTTTTGGTTAAAAAAAGTGTTTGAATGTTTTCAATCGGATATTTTCATTCAAATTAATAGTTGAGATTCATAAAGTGTCTTTTCTTTTTTTAATGATTCCAAATCTGATATTTTCATTAAATTAAAATACAAATTAATTGAAACATAAAATTTCAATTTTCCAAACTTACGTATGTCTTCTTTTCTTTTAAACTGCAAATTTTATAATTTTTCTTAGAGATTTAGTTTTCTTAGATAGCTTCAAAATCTATGCTTTCAATAAAACGTATGAATTGTTCTTTTATATCTTTTTGCCAAAGTTTAGTAGCGGGTAGAGGCCAGCTATGGCCTAATGTCAAAACGTGTTGGATGAGTGGTTGTCTTTCTCTATCTAGTAAGGAGCAATCATTGATAACATGAAATGAAGTTTAATCTTTGGCAGGATCGCATTTGCAACTACTAGTATCTTTTATATTAAATCTTTTTAGGTAATAATTAAATTTTCCATGTCCTGTCATAAACATAGTTAGTTTGTGAGAATAGTCCCAAGGTCCAAATTTTTAATCGATGATTAACTGTAGGGAAAAATAATTTTGTTATAGATCCATTGGAAGAATTCGTCCAAATGTTGTTCCATTTTTCTAAATTTAGTTTTTTTGCCGTCTGAAGTATGTGAGATTTCGAGTACAATTTGTAGCTTTCTGTTAGGGTGTCATTTTTAGTTGCATCTTTGGCCAAAAAGTCTGCTTTTTCATTTCCTTCCACTCCAGAATGGGCTTTTACCCAACTAAATAGAATTTGGTTATAAGAAAACATACTTAATAAATTTCGAATTTTGAATAATAATGGTGTTTGATTCCAAATACAATTTAGGCTTTCTAAAGTTGACCTGCTATCTGTTCTTATTATATATTTTCTGTTTGGGTCATTTCTTTTAGCTAACCATTCTAAAGCCTTTACAATTGCAAATTGTTCTGCTTGATAATTTGAGCAATATGTTGATAGCTTAAACTTTTCACTGGACACGATGTTGGTATTAGAGTATGCTACAAAAGCACAACCTACTCCGTCATCACTTTTACTTCCGTCGGTGTAGACAGATAAGGTGTAATTACTGTCATCTTGGTCTTCAGTAATTATGCTTTCAACATATTGTGCTGGATGCGGCCAAAACTTAAAGTTTATTGGTCTTTCAAAGTTTTCACTGTCTATCCAGTCAAAGGTTACTCCTCTCTGAATCTTATAGAGATCACTAGCTTGATATGCTTCTTGGCAAATTGGAAGAACTCCTGCCAAAATACACGAAGCTTCATAAGATATGGTCCGGTAACCTTTGATCATCCTCAGAGCTATCAAGCGTTGACAAGTTTTTAATCTCTGCTGGTTAGCTTTGATTTGCAGACCATCTATCCAAACAGGTGCAGCGTACAGAATCATAGGAAGGAAGGCTCCTTTATAAATAATTTGCAAGGCTCTGCATCCTAAACCCCAGTGTAGTTTCGCTGATCTGGATAAAATGTGAATAAAAGATTGAATTTTAGCTGTAGTGTTTCGAATATGCGTGCCCCAGGTCCAGTTATCTGTCAAGTAGACACCTAGATATTTAATGCAATTTACGGGTTTTAATTTCGTTGTGTCCAAATAGATGTTAAGTTCCCTTTTCCTTTTTCTTGTTATATTTAGATATTGAGATTTGTCTTTACTAAATTTTAACTTATTTTGGATGGCCCAGTTATTAACGTGTCTTAAAGCTTCATTAGTTGTTACTTCTAACTCCTCCTCTGTTCTTGCTGCCACTAGAAGTAGATAGTCGTCTGCAAATGCTATACCACAACAATTTGGTGGTAATAGAAGATGTAATAGGCTGTCATATTGAATATTCCAGAATCCTGGAGAACTAGAAGAACCCTGGGGACACCCACAAGTAGGATTATCAACTTTACAGAAATTATCCATGGATAATTTACTAGATCGGTTTGTAAAATAAGACTGCACTAGTCTTAGTAAATTATCGGGACATTTCAAAACTCTCAAACGATGGACTATCATTGGCCACCAAGCAGCGTCGAATGCTCCTTCAACATCTAACGAAACTAAAGCTACTCTCATCTTGACATTTAGATGTTTTTCTACAAACTCCTTTACTTTCATTATAGCGTCATTAGTATTAGTTTGAGGACGAAAGCCAAATTGATTTTCACTTAATAAATTTTTGGAGTAGAGGTGATGCATTATACGGTCTATCATAAGTCGTTCGAAAAGTTTAGCCATACACGGTAATAGACTAATTGGGCGATATTTTCCAGCAGTTTTCAAATGTTCTTTTCCTGGTTTCTGTATAACTACAATCCTTGATGATTTCCAACATTTAGGGAAAATTCCTCTTTTAAAACATTCATTGAATAATGCAGTGAAAAATTTTGGGATGATTTCAAAAGCTTTCTTTAAAATTTCATTAGTCACACCATCTTCTCCAGGAGATTTGCCATTGGGTGTTTTACTTAAGGCTGATTTGACTTCAAAAATTGTAAAGAGGGGGTCATCATACTTATTGCTGGGTTCATCAAACATTTCTTTCCTAATCCTTTTGTGGTGGTCGTTGTCGGAATTTGAGTCGTCTGTAGGTAAAAATTTGTTCATTAGTTCATCAATAGTATCAGCAATGCCTTCGGTAAAAGTGCCGTCTTTTTTCTGTAAAGTCGTAAGTACTTGGGCCGGTTTTATTTTATTAGCAGCTGCTTTGTATGCTGTTTTCCAAGGACTAATTGAATCAGTACAAAAATGTTTCCATGAATTAAATTTAGCTTGCTCAATGAGTGATTTGTATTGTTTTTGTAAAGAATAGTAATTTTTTTTTCTACTGTCTCTTAATTCCTCGTCAGTTTTTGTTTTTTGATATTTCCTTCTAGCATCTCGAACTCTTTTTTCATGTCCTCTATTTCATCGGACCACCAGGGTACACTTTTTTTAGCCTTTTTAAAACTTTTGATATGACGAGGCATGGATTTAATGCAGGCAGATGTTAAAGCACAATTTACAGAATCTACTGTCGATTCTATATCATTACAGTTTAGTAAAGCTTCAATTAAATCATCTTCATTGTTGGTTTTTGATTGTAAACATATAGTAAATCTTTCTATGATTTCAGTTTTAAATGTATCCCAGTTTGCTCTTTTTGTGTTAAATTTATTAGTTGGTGATTGAATGTGCTCTACATTTGTTTTTAGTACAAAATTTAAATATTTATGATCCGAAAGACTTTCTTCATCATCTATGTTCCAATCATGAATATAATTTAGCATAGAGTTATTACAAACTGTAAGATCAGGGTTACTAGAGGCTCTGATGGTTTCAAAAGACGGTTTCTGTTGATCTGTGTTTAGGAAAAATAAATTATTAGATGCTAAAAAATCTTCAAATGTTTTCCCTCTTTGATCAGTCAATCGATCGAACCAAGAAGTATTTCTAGCGTTACTATCTAAACATAAAAGAACTTTATTTTTAATTTTTGATAAATTTTGTTCAATTTTGATTAAATCTACATTAATGCTATTTTTCTTGTCTAAATATAAACTCGCTGCACAAAAAGAAAAGGTGTCAATTTTGAATTCTGCCCATATCATATCTTCAGTTGACATATCTACGCTAGTGATTGAAATAAGACTTGGATTAGTTATTACAATTGCTGCTCCAACTTTATGTGTGCCCATCTGAAGTACTCTGTAAGAATTTGGAAATCCTGCAACTTTATTTTTAATAGTGTAGGGTTCTTGAAGAAAAGCGACCTGGATTCCCTTGTCTTCGAGAAGCCTACAAAGCGCATGGGTTGCTTTTCTGGATTTTTGAAGATTTATTTGAATGCATCTAATATCAAGATTTTTAAGTCTAGTCATATTGAGTGTCTTGTTGTATTCTTAAGATTGCCATTTGATAGCACGGACAATGTTTATTGATAGCTGTATGCTGTTCATTAACTTTCTTATGTATAGGGACATATTTATTGAAATTTATGCAGTTTATACATCGAAAATTATTTTCATTAGTTTTACAGTCTTTTAATGTATGATTTTGACTACACAGTGGACAGGTCGGAGGTTTGTCTTTGTCTTCACATTTGTCTGATTTATGGTGCAATTTGGAGCAATGAAAACATCTGTTAATTGAAATGTGATCAGAGCATTTGCTTATACTCCATTTGGTTTTTACTTTAGAGCGCAAGAACTTTTTTCTAAGAGATGGAGCAACTTCAATAACAAGATGATTCTTTTGATGTTTTTTGTTTTTGATAATAATTTTTGGATTTATGGTGTCATTTTTGTCCAACAGTTCACGATTATGTTCAGATATTACTGATTTGCAATTTTCAAGAGTGATTTCTTCTGGAATATTATAAATTATAAGCCTTGGTAAATGTCTTTTTGAAATTTCAGCCTTAAAATCATGATTTTTATTTATTTCATGGCAAAGAGTAGTAATATCTGTTTGTTTATCAGACTGAATCATAAGTTTTCCGTCTTTAAGGGATTTTAAGTCAGTTATACCCACGTTAAGCTCAGTTGGGTTAATTTTGGATTTTAGCAAGGACTTAACTGCGTCTCCATTTTTAATAGTTTTATGTTCTACGATAGCTTTATATATAGCCTTTGGAGGATTATTTTTACGAGAAACCGCCTCAGAATAACTCAGTGGCTTCGAAACTGGTTGTGACGTACTAGGTAGAGGCAAATTTGTATCGTTTTGTTTAATTTTATTTTGTAAATTTGACATTTCAGTTTTTATACTTATAAATAGTTCATTAAGGCCTTGAATGGATTCCAAAATATTCTTTTTCAGGTCATTTCTCAAGTTACCACTAACTTGGGTAACATTTCTAAGGGTTTGTAAAATTTCGCTAAATTTTTCATTGATTATATTATCTGTCATTTTAATTTAAATTAAATTCCAGAAAATAGTATATTAGGTATAAAGTACTGTAAAAATTATAGTCTCACTATATCCACAAGAGGGTTTTTAGCTACCTTGAAAAGATTTGGATGTCTAGGTTATGTTCTATTAAAGATATAGTTCGATTTCTTCAATAGTATTTTTTTCCTGTCAATCTGTCAACACACATATATCGGTATATGTGTGTGTGTATATGTATGTATGTGTATATGTATTTATGTGTGTATATGTATATTATAATAACTTTAGCAAAAATTCAATTTGTACATTATTTCATTTTATTCTGTTAAAAGTAACATTATGTAAATTTTTTACTATTTTTTGTACTATTTTAAATATTTGTATTTGTAAGAAAAAAAAAACAATAAAAGGATTTTTTGATTCGATTTGATTTGATTTTTAAAAATTGATTTGTTTTCTAATCTCGCACTAGTTACCTTGGGGAGTTGGTTCACTTGTTATTTCACTTTATTTTGAACACAGTTTTTTTCATTTGTAGGATTTAAAATTGTTTTGGTTCTAACTGGAAATCTGCCCCTATATCTTTTGAATATTATTTTCTTTCACTTTAGCTGTTGATCCTTATTTATTTATTAATACAATAACGGGCAAAATTACCCTTTTTACAAAAATAACAATTAAGAAAAAATTAAATTAAATTAAAATTGCACACACAAATTAAATTTTTTTTATACATTATAAAAATTTAAGTACAAAAAAGAAATTAAAATTATAATATGAATAGACTAAAAAGAAGTAACAATTTTGAATATAATCTAAAGTTTAACAAGAATAAATTGTTTAATAATAAGGAAAACAATTTTACATCAAGTGCTTCTTAAAAAATTTTAATCAGTGTCAAGAGTTGTTTTGGTGAGAGAGCAATCTAAGTAAAGAGAAGGAAGTCTACTCTCTTTTAGATAATAAATAGTAAAAGTATATTGACCCAAATCACCCTCCTGATGTTTGAGCTTTGATGACATTTTAGTGAGGGTTTAAGCACTTTTTAAGCTACTTGTTAAATAAAAGCTCCCTTGACACAATATAATTGTGCGAGAGACAGTATAACACTAGCTGACAATATAATTGTGTCAACTATTCATGTTTTGCAAAACATGGTAGTATCAAATGATAAAAGCTCCCTTGTTTAAAATTCAATGTTCTCATATGTATAATATTGTATAATATCTGTAATACTGTTTTCAGGTGATAAGCTTAGTAAGCCACCTCTTGAGAGGCCTTACAAATGTAGAGTACTTGGTCACTATCCTGAATCTGTGCCTTGGAATCCATTTGATAAAGATGCAGTCTCAATGGTAAATGAATTCAGTTTATCAGTTTTAACAAAACATCTAAAAAAATATTTTATCATGTCTTGAATATTTAAGTCTATGGAAAAATTGTGAGGAAAACATCCTGATCGGTCCTGATTTGGTTTTAGTTTAGGCCTCATGGTGACCTGTATAGGATGACTGCTATTTTATTGTATAGCAGTTCACTTTTATTTTATTTGTAGAGAGTGTATGAAATGTGTCTTGATTCATTTCACTCTTTATTATTTTCCTCATTTATACCATAGGTATTTAAGAAAAGTATTTTTCCTCTATACCTATGGTAAAAGTGTGCAAAAATATAATATAATTGAGTCAAAATTCAGTACAAGTGTACACCTTCTTGTAAGAAATAAGTGCATTAAGTTTTGTTTTAATACCATAAGTATATCCATGATTTTTGTTGGATCATACTTATCCAATCACTTTAGAAAAACAAATTTAATTCAGCCTAATATTATTTCAAGCAAAAAAATCGGGTACGGGGTACCTCCGAACTTTTCCTTATCACATCGGATACACTACACTCATCCTCCTTACTTTGGACTCCTATTATTAAAGTTAAGCAGCATCAAGGGTGGTCAGTTCCTGGATGGGTGAACGCTGGGAATGAAACGGATGATTTTACATGTGAGGATGAGCGACGCGAGAAGGGATTCTGAAAATGTATTACTGTATAAGGACTTTTATATTCTGAGGACGAGTGATGCGAGTTCTAAGTAAGGAGGATGAGCATAGTGTATGCGATGTGATAAGGAAAATTTCGGAGGTACCCCGTACCCGATTTTTTTTGAAATGATATTAGGCTGTATTAAATTTGTTTTTCTAACTTTTAAATTAAGAAACTTTAAAATTAGTAACTACCGTTCAAGATGGGTAAAGGGAGTGTAGGTTTGAAAATGAGGCGAAAATATGATTAATTTACTTAAAGGGATAGATGGCAGGTTTACAAAATTCTATGACTCTTACGAGGCAGTTCTATGTCAATAAAAATTACTCGAATTAGCAGCACCAAATGAAGAAAACTCATTATAGGTCCCTGGACACTGTGGGTTTGATGGAAACTGAAAAGCTGGTAAGCTAGCTTGGGACGGACAGAAAAACATTTTAATGGTCCCAAACCTGCTATTGGCTTAGTAAAATGAACTATTAGCTTTATTCTCCATAAATGGAGTTCAGATAAGACAGAAAAAGTTTTGTTGAATAGGGATAATTGTATACAATCAAGTTAAATGGTAAGAACAAGTAAAATTGGAATAAATTGGTTGCTGAAAGATGGAAAATCAAAACTAAGATGCATGGTAGGTCTCCTGACAGGTTACTGTTGGCTACAGAAACAACTTTATACCATGCGTTTTATAGATACACACCTGTCTGTCCAAAATGTGAAAACAACTATGAAACTGTTATGCAATTCCTTGGCACATGCAAGGCTTATAGAAGCCTAAGGTTTAGAATGTTTGGCTCTGACAGTCTACCAAAAGAAACAGTAAGTTTTTTCCGAAATTCCTTGGAAAAAATATTTGCACAAACATAAGAGAGATATAAAGACCACGACATAGTATTTAAAAAAAGGGTACGGTATAAAGAGCTAGGAAGGACTTAGTTACCTAGGTCCCACTTGAACTGCCCTTTCCTTTTCACATACAAACAATTCTTGTAATCTTGCTCTGAGTTCTATATATATTTCTCTGGGCCTTTTCCTGCCAAAATGTCTTATTTATTTTTATATCTTCTAAAATATACTTGTTTTGGCCAGAAACGAGATATTATGGCTTTTTACAGTGAGTTAATTTTTAGTTCATAGTTTAAGATAAATCAATAACAATATTAGTCCTGAATACTGTAGTAATTATTTTTTTGCTTTATTAATGTGAACTTATTACTTATAAATAACTCGTAATTAATACATAATTTAACTTTATTTCCTTAGGCAGGGAAAACTTTCCCAGACTGTTTATTTTTTAATAGTTAGCAAACTTTACTTTGCTACTTGAAACAACTAATTTTGCTTCAGTGATTGGTTAAACTATTATTTTAGTAGTTTATTGGTTTTTATTTTCTGTTTGCTTTGTAGCTATGTTTGCCACATGGTTTAGAATTTAGAACTCAAAAACATTCTTTAGAGCCAAGATTTCACCCGTTTGTCATCACTAAGCAAGATGGAAGCAGAACTTATGGTGCAAGCTATGTCTTTTACGAAGAAGCAAGAAATAGAAAAATTTGCAGTGCAATGCAAACATTGCAGGTGATTTATTTTTTTTTTTATAATATTTTTTCAATTGTTGACGGACGCAGCTGTTATAGTAGTGGTAGAAAGATGCTTCTCGTTCTAATCAACTGTTTAGGTGCATTTTAACTTTTATACGTAAAACTAACATCATTGAGTTTTTCATTAGATGACTAATTGGGCTATTTAAACACAAGATTTTTCAGATTAAAATTCTAATAATTTTAAAATGTTAGTTTTAACTTATTCATCAAACCTAATTTTTCTTGCATTTATTGTATACCATTTAAAATGTAATATACTTATACTTTCTCTCTTCTTTTTTGCTTAGGCTATGCATGTGGCAGAATTATCATCAGGAAGGTACAAACTGGCTGGGACTGGTGGAAAAGCTAGTGGGGTATCGGATACCAATACAAGGTCCTTACCCCGACATTTCAAGCTTTCAGCTGCTACCTCACACCGACAGGCTATGTCATATTACGATCATACTAAAGACATACTTTATGTTACTAAATCTATAGCTATTATTTCACAATATCCATATGTACATGCTTTAGAGGCTTTTTTATCTTCATTGTATAGGTAAGTCTCTTAATACATAATTTAGTTAATTATAAATAAAATAAAAATGGGGTTTTTTAAACGTTTTTTTGGTATCATAAACTTTCTCTAACTGATCAAGTTTGTTGCCTCGCTAAATTCACTTTCCTCTGTATCTCTATCTTTGCACCCTATATTCTTTTCCTCGCTTCTCCATCCATCTTGATCTGCCTCTTGACCTAGTACCTACAAAATCTTCCATTAAAAACATAAATCAGCATAATTTTCTGGTGAAAATTTGCTTAAATGCAATGTGAACATTAAAATTTAAATTTATTGCATTAAAATTTGCCTATTATCCATTGAAAAATTGTTGTAGTTGCTATTTTGTTAATAAACAAGCAGTTGTTAATAAGCAAGAGATTGCTTATCATATCAAGGGAATTCAGGTTTATCATAATCTTTTAGCCTTATTCATGTAACCTTGGAAGTCAATAATTTTGGCTTGGGCCTTCTGATTAATAACTGATAGTATATATAGTCTAAGAGCCAGGCCTAAAAAATTTGACTCATTTTATACTACTTCAAACCAAAATTTTCTAAAAAATATACCTTAAATTATGCAGGAAATGTCCTTAAAGTCTGCCCATCTAGAATGGAGCTTATGCTAATCTCAAAACCTCATTTCTTTTAGGAAAGTATGCCACAGTTTTTCAGGCAGAAATATTTGCTATTTATGCCTGTCAAATAGAAAATATTAAAAAGAATCCTAATCAGACTTCTATAAATATTTTTACTGACAGCCAAGCTGCCATTAAAGCTCTTGGTTCATACAAAGTCAACTCTAAGTGTTTCTGGGAGTGCTTATAAAACCTTCACTCAACAAAATGATGTAGCAATCAGATGGGTGCTTGGCCATAAGGGAATTGAAGGTAATGAGCAAGCAGACATCCTTGCAAAAAAGGGTCTGAGACCACTCCTGTGTGCCCTGAACCCATAGTAGCCATACCCAAAACTTTAGCCAAAGGTGTAATGAAAGATTGGCTCTTTACCAATCACCTGCACCACTGGCAAAAATCCTCAGGCATAAAGCACAGCAAACTTATGTTAAAAGGACCCAGTCCCAAAGTAACTGAGGACTTCCTCAGTCTAAGCAGAAGGGACCTCAGAACAGTAACTGGACTACTGACTGGTCACTGTCACCTGTGTGTTTAAAGATAACCCAGTGTTGCTTAGAAAATCGGAAACCAAAACTGGCTCTCACATACTTCTGAGATGTGAAGCCCTAGCCTTTCAAAGGTTCTCCAACTTTGGTAGCAGCACTCTCACTAAGTTTGACTCTACCAATGAATCACTAGTCTGGGGAAAAGGATTATTCTGACCTGGACCAATTGATGGGTTTGTTCAATAGACTTCCAGTCGCAGTACAAATGGGGTCTATAATTGACTCCAACCCCAATCATTAATAATAATCCAGAATGGAGAAAACACACAAATTATAGTTTTCTTGCAATAAATGGTGCCCTGTGGGTGTGTGCAAAACATAAAGAGAATTTTTTTAAAGCTGATAAAATGTCCTATAAAACAAGTGTTTGTTCAACTACAACTAATGTTATGGCATTTGTTAAATGGCCAAAAACATGCACAAAAAGCCAATATTTTTTCAAATAAATTTCTTGACAGCATAAATCAACCATTTTTTGGTGTTTTTGAAAAAGCCATAACTTTGGTTGTAGTCATCCAATTTTTATGTTTAAATACTTGCTTTATAGGGCATTTTATCAGCTTTAAAAATGTTCTCTTCATGTTTTGCATATGACCTAGAGGGAACCACTAGGCTCCTTGATTTATTTTCTAAAATTGGAGCATGTACATTCATATGAATTGGCTTCACTCTGGATTGGCAGACTATGTTTTTTATTCATAATTTGAGGTATATTTTCAGGAAAATTTGGTTTGATGTTTTTCAGGTCTGGCTCCTGGACTAATAATAATGATGGACTCCAATTACATGCTTTATTGATTACAGTATAATACTTAATTGTTTTTTTTCTAATTTCAGGTGCTGGAAAGAAAGTGGTAAACCAAGTCTGGAATCACATGTTTATTACCTACTATATGAAGTATATGTGCCTACCCCTGGTCGTAGTGTTTCATTCATTGTCTACGGAGATAGAAGAGTAACACTTCAAAGACCAACTCCTCCTCATAACTTTGAATTGCCTCTATTTGACATGCCCCTAAGACATATTTTTACAATGCTCGGTATTGATGCAGTTCTTCAATTATTTACTTGTTTGTTACTTGAAAATCAAATACTTCTCTGTAGTGCAGGTATACTCTCCTTCATTATTAATTTATTTATATAAATTATTAATAGTTACAAACTATTTTAGTATTTTAAACCAGTTTAAAACCATAATTTATGTCTTTTAGGTGTTGTTTGCTTTAAAAGTATAAACTGACCATTATAATTATTTTTTGTCTGTGTCAGTATTTTTATATTTACTGTAATAAGCTTTTAATTATCTTAGAAGATTTCAAGCTCCATCTATTTCTTGCTGACTGATAATTGCACCCAGTTATAATCAGCTCATGAAAGAAGTGTTGAGGAACCAATGAGGTTGGTCCGATATGAAATTGTGGGTGTGGTTTAACAACAAAGACTAACCTCATTGGTTCCCTCGCATTATTTTCCCAGGCAGTCAACTGAGTATAACCGCACGTTATACTATGTTTTTTTTAATTTCTAAAAGAAAGAATATTTATTACTCTATTCGCATGTAAATGGGTTTTTGAAAATCTAGCCTGTAATATGGTGCATTGAGCCGTGGAGTGCTGTAATAATGAATAAAAACAGAACAGTTTTTGTCTCTCCACACATTATTATATTTACATAACAGAGCCGACTTGCACCCTATCAAGGCTTTAATTATTCTCAAAGGCAGCTTACCATTTATTGGGTTTGTGTGAGCAAATCTTTTGCTTAAATCTCGATCTATTTTAGTTTTGAGAATTCTTTAAAAGTTTAAAAAATATATATATTTTGATATTTTAATTTGTTTTATGTATTTCAGATTACCAAAAACTTATGTTGGTTGCTGAAGGGCTGACTTGTTTACTTCTTCCTTTTTCCTGGCCTCATGTATATGTCCCTATTTTACCATCGTCCTGTCATCATTTCCTAGACGCACCCGTTCCTTTCCTTATGGGACTACATACACTTGATTCTGAATCTAGAACCACTGGAGAAGCTAGTCTTTGTCTTGTTGATTTGGATGCTAGAATACTTCAGTTACCAGAAGAGCTCCCTTTTTTTCCAAATAGAAATGAATTTAGTTTTGAATTGTCTCAGGCTCTTAAATCGTTTAAAGTTCCCACTGGACATTTAGATCTGTAAGTATTATGTTGGATATCTTGTTTTAAAAAAAAGCTAATTAAATTCCCATAATCACTTCATTTACATGTTTAAATTAAATGTGTTGCTGGTTTAGTATAAATTGTCTAAATTAAGGAATCTAAATAGAGGGTCTACATTTATATTATCATTAGATTCTCATTTATTACTACCATTAGGATGTAAACTTTTGTTGATAAAAAGTTATTATATTTTACTCTGATGCAAATATATAGATTCTTTAAAATTGGTCTAGATTTTGAAATTAATGGGTTGTTATAAAAATGCTACATCTCATTTGTAAAGAGATGTAGTTATATATTTGGAAACTTGTCTACCTTACAAAACAATCAAGTTTAGTTTTCTATTAGTATAGCCATAAATTTAATTTTCTAGAAGGGATATTTTTCATTAAAATTTTACTATAATTTTAGTATTTTGTCCATTTTAGCAAATTTTTAGTAAAAAATAAACTTATGACATGGATGTGGGGGGAGAGATATTTTTTGGGAAGAGTTCTTGTTGATTAATAATATTGACATATTTTTAAGGTATATATATATATATATATATATATGTGTGTGTGTGTGTGTGTGTGTGTGTGTCTTAACGCTTTCTCAGATCAAAATGAAACTTAGTACAAAAATCGACCTTGTCTGTGTCCTGAACTATCTTCATGAAATATGTGTGACGTCATTATCCCATAAAAATGACTCAGCAAACATTTCAAAAATTGTAAGACTTCAGAAAAATGTCTGATGGTGCTGAAATTATATGCTCATGTATTAATATGTATGCTTAACACATGTATGAAGTTAAACATTTAGTATCACCATTAGTTCTGGTTGATTGACATGTATAACATATTGAAAAAAATCATGTTTTTTTTGACAAATACATTTGAAATTCGCTAGAGTATGCTACTTATATAAACTAGTAATATGACAAACTGATACTGGACAACAACCATGTGGCTACAAGGCAGCCAAAAGGCTGAAAGTCGCTTGTTTATAAGTCCACTGGTTATTTCTCTCTTGAGTAGTCACTGGTTAATCCTAAGAGAAATAACTTAAAATTACTTTAAACACACGTTAGTAACCCCATCTATTTTTTAGACTTTCTACTGCTTATTATTTAATTTAATTATTAACATAAATAGTTTTTAACTGTTACCTTATAGCTATAATCCTCTATCAGTGTGATTTACAATTGTTTAATTTATAATTTACAATTGTTTAATTTATAATTTACAATTGGAAATTTTTTTCAAGCCTACCTTCATTTATTGAATATTTTATTTTGTGTTTATTTTCCAGGACCAATATGAATATAGCAGGAGATGTGATGACTAGCTCTTGCATACTAACCAGTGGTGGTATGGTAAGTAGTGGTAGAACTAGAAAGCATTCGTGGGCCAATGAGTTGGATGATACTGATTCTTTATCTCATTTAGATTCGATTACATCTATAATTTCAAAACATCAGGCTGTTGTTCACCAAGGTATGTGGAAGTACAAATTTTTATGGTTATGTTTATTACTTCTAGCGAATTTTCAAAGAAAAATTGAACTTATGAGGTTAGAGCCATGGAGTAGGGAGTAGGAAGAAGTAGATATTTTTGATAGGGGGTCTCTTCTCTGAACAAGAATATATATATATATATATATATTATATATATATATATATATATATATTATATATATATAATATATAATAAATATATATATATTAATAAATAAAAAATAAATAAATTTATAAATATATATAATTTTGTGTCCTAGAAGTTTCTATTGGACATGATAACTTTTGATCACTTTCTTGGCTCGAAATGAAACTTAGTACAAAAATCAGCCTTGTCAATGTCCTATTGGACATGATAACTTTTGATCACTTTCTTGGCTCGAAATGAAACTTAGTACAAAAAGTTTATGAAATATGTGTGACCTCATTAACCCACAAAAATGTCCACAAACATTTTAAAAAATCATAAATCTTCATATAAAATTTATATTGGGCTGACATTTTTTTCTCATATTCTACTATGTATGGTTCACAAGTAGTACTGTATTATCAGTATTAGTTTTGGTTTTATTGATTGATATGTATATGCCAAACAAAACATTATATCCTTGATTGACACAATGTTAACAAACCACATATTATTTTACTAATACATTTAAAGATTAGCTTATATCGTGGCAGTATGCCACTTATATAAACCAGTAATATGATGAACTGATAAAATACAACAAAACAACTATGTGGCCGCAAGCGGGCATAGGGAAACCGGGGGAAGTGCCACGGCCTTTATAGCCAGATTTATAGCATTATTTTTTAAATTGGGAACAATAAAAAAATATCAAAAAATATATTGAATAAGCATAAAAAAATTTTTTTTGATGATTCAGATTTTATTTCCACTGTATGGATTTTATTTTTCCTATTGAAGTTTCGTCCGTAATAAGAAGCTGTTTAGATGAGCCTGCTGTGCTCTTTTGTGTTTACAATTCTGCATTAGGTCTACCAGGCTCTACCTGTCTTATGAAGTAGTTAAATTCTATTAAACATGTCTAAAAAATCATACTCTCTTAAAATTTAATGAATTAAGAAATATATGTCTTAATTACCGATATGTATAAATATATATTGTATATTAAAAATTATAAATGTATAATCATAGTTATGACTATTAAAACTAAAAAAAATCTATGGGTATAAAAAATATTTTAAAAAAATTTACTTAAAAATTATTTCAAGTATTTTTACTAGTCATTTACTAAATAATAGAGTTAGTTTAAGTATATTTGTCTCCTTGTCAATGAATCAAAATTATTGTTTCTTGGACCAAAATTTTGTTTTGTTAAAGTACACACCCCTTATACTATACCTATTAATAGTTTATCATACATTTTTAATCCCCCTCTCTCAGGTTTTTCTTTGTGGTTTTACTTCTTAAATTGCATTTATTTTCTACTCTTTTTACTTTTCCTTACTATACCATAGGTATATAGGAAAAGTATTGTGTTTCCAAAAAAAATCTAAAACCGGTATGTAACCGGAATCATCTGTTTCTGGTGTTTTTAAGGCCTCTTAAGTGGTTTTCACGAAGTTGTCTGTCTGTATGTGTGTTTGTCTGTTATCATCCTAGTGTATTTATGCTAGAGAGTTGAAACTTTTTAGAAAAATTAGTCTACCACTGTAGTTGTGCTATTTCAAAAAACATTTTTTGTCATCAACCCTCAATAATGACAGCAAAAATTTGGAAAAATCATAAAATCCAAATTGTTGAAAAATTGAAAAATAATCCAATTGAGTTATTATTTATTACTTAATAAATAAGTACACTAAGTTTTGTTTAAATATGACTAGTATATCTATGACTTTTGTTGGATCATAGAAAAGTTAAGCAGCATTGAGCATGGTTAGTGCCTAGATGGGTGACCGCTGGAAATGAAACGAATATATTTACTGCCTGTGGACGAGCAAAGCGAGTCCAAAAGGTGTTGCAGTATACATGTCCATAGAATGGCATATTCTATGGACGAGAAGCAAATCTGATTTGATGAGGAAAAGTTCCAAGGTACTTTGTCCAAATTTTATCATTTTTATATTACGGATTAAACCTTCTTTTGGTGCAAGTCAATATTAAATTTCTAGGTGGTTATGATAATGAAGTGACGGGAGGTTCTTGGGAAAGCCTTGCTGATGATGGGTTTAGTGAAGAATCAGACAGTACTGGGTCTGCTGACGCCTTGTATGCGAGGGACCAAAAATTTAACAATACAATAAGGCAAATCTTTATTAATAGATTTGTGCATATATTTTATGATTATGAAAGATTTATCATACAACCTAACCAGGTATGCATTATCATGTAACTTAATTTAGCTAATGTATATTTTGATATGTTTAGTTATAATTGTTATTTTTAAATGTTTTATATTATTAGAATTACCAGAAGGATTCTTTTTGTATTTTATTAAAGGAACACTACTCTAATATTTTTAATTAAAAGTTGTGCTGCCTCTTTGGCCGAGGTCATTAAAGTGTCACTATTTACACTGACCTTTGACACCATAGAGGTGTGGGCTGTATCCCATGTTACACTCTCAGTTTATATAAGACTAGCCGTCTCCGAGTGCCCTCTAAAGTTTAGCTGTTGCATTTAGTCCTGGTGCATGTTAGTTCAATCCTAACCTCAAGGCAAGATTGATTTCATCTTAATGGTTATCCTCCAGTCATTTCATGTTTATTTATTTTATTTTAAAATCTTATTATAACCCTCTGGAGTTTTTATAGCTATAAACCTTCTAGATGGGAAAATATGCTTGCACACCAAATTTTATAATGATCAATCAAAGCATAAAAGTTATTGAAAGTTACATAAAAACTAAACGAGCAGAATTTCAAAAATGTATGATCTGTTGTTTTATCTACCAGTTAAATAGAAATTAATATTTGTCAATTAAATTTTAATTGGTTTATTTATTATTAAATTTGTTTTTATAGACTAAAGAGCAATGGCTATCTAATAGAGAATCAATGCAGAATTTTGACAAAGCCTCATTTCTATGTGATCAGCCTCAGGGCCAACTACCCTTTCTCTCCAGATTTATAGACACTCAAATGTTTGCTACTCTTATAGATAATAAAATTCTTAGTACATGGTCTAAAATGGATCTTGGGCTTAGAGTCTTTGAGTCTCGAATACAGTGTCACAGGTAAACATCCTTTTTGTTGTTAAGTGTAGAAAGTACTAAACCAGGGAAGGTAAAAATAATTTGTATAGTGAAATTGTTTCTAAGAAAATGTGAGAGAGTAATTAAATACAGCTTTATGTTTGAAAATCTTTCCAATAAACTGTTAAACTTAATTATTCTCTTCCAAATGAATCTAATTGGTTTTTTATGAACTTAAAACATATTTTCTTCTAAACTACTATATTATTTAACATTAGTGTTTATTATAAATTATCTGATTAAAAATTTTATTTTTACGAGTTTATTTTCTAAAATCAAACCAATTGAATAACTTTTATTGCATTACAAATTTTATAGGAAAGAGTTTGAGAATGGCCGAGCAAGTTATTACGAGACTTGTAACACTGTAACCGAAAGTGAGGAAGTTTTAGAACATAGATTAACTCAAATAGATACTGAACTGCCTCCTCCGAGGGACATGGCATCGTCTAGGCATCACACTCTAGTGACTAGGCAGTCTCACTCTGGCTTCCCTTTGCTTGACAACTTGTTACTAAATCAAGAGGCACCTAGGTATGTTACATAATTATCATAATGATAATAACTTTTTTTTTGTTATTAATAAAATACAGAGGGTACCTCAGAACTTTTCCCCACCTTATTTGGGTTAGCTATCCTCAACCTTACCAATCGGACTCGCTTCGCGTGTCCCCAGAATATGAAAAAGTCCTTACTTATAATATAGTATATCTTTGGTCTCGCTTTGTCATCCTCTGCCAACAAAGATATGCTTTAATACCTGAGGTCACCTTTACACGTATTGACCGTGTTTGAGGTATACATAATTATTACCTAAAACAAAACCCTTGTCTCGAATCCCAACTCGATTTACTATTTTATGATTTTTAACAATTTTTAAAAAGATGTATAAGTTTCAACGCTCTTGCATAAACACTCTTGCATAAGCTACTATGATAACAGACACACACTCACAGACATCCAACTTAATTAAAAAAAACTCAGGATGTCAGAGGGGTCGATTATAAAACAATTGGGATTGGTTTCAGCTTAATCAGACCATTTTAAGAGGTGAGATTGGCTTATAGCCTAATAAGTAAAAAGAAGTTTTCTTTTACTATACGTTATTTTGACATAAGTTCAGGCATCTGGGATTTAATAGCTGATCTTTATGTTTGATGATGCTGAAACCACTTGGAACCCTCAGGCCACTTCGGGACCCAAAGGTCTGGCATCTTGGAGTGGCTGAGACCTGAAGTGCTGAAGCCGTTTAGTGGCTACGAGCTGAAGGCCTGTATTTTATACTATACTAAACAATTTATAATTTTTTTCATTAATTAAAACAACATATATGCAGTTTAAAAAAAATTGCAATAGTGCTGATGTGAGATGAAACTCTGTACATTTCTGGTCTCATATAGGCTTACATTTATTTCTTTTTTTATTTTTAACAATTTTTAAAACAAGGTATCTAGTCATTTTATGAATACTAGACTCAAAGATTGATTTTTGTACCAAGTTTTTATTCTCTAGCATAAATACTCTAGAACATACAATAATACTCGACACTCACACATATACAGACAGACAAATTTGGGAAAGCCACTTGGAAGACACAGTAATTCCCTCGGCTTTACCTCAGGAATTAAACACATAAATCCCTCGGCTTTACCTTGGGAGTTAATTACTCTGGTTCCCTCAGCTTACGTCTTAGGAACCAACTAACAGCTCAAGGAAATAATATAGCATTCTTTACTCCCTTGGTGCATAAATAACTATTTTCAGCTTTCTTGAACCAGACATCCTGGTTTCTGATTTGTTTGGCAAACACAATCCTTTTCTTATATACCTATGATATAAATTAGGATAAGTAAAAATAATAAAATATTGCCGTTATTAATTGTTTTTCTCAGCTTCACCTTGCTGGTAATTTTACAGTATACCCTGGACTTGAACTTACTGTTTGATTATATTTTCCTGTTTTGTTGAATAGCTATTGACATTTGCTTTGTAATAGGAAAATATAGCTTTTGTTGACATCATTATAAATTATCATATTTGTTGACTAATTTTGTATATTTTTTGTTTTTACTAACATAATATACTACAATAATAGAGAATTTAAATTTATTTTGTACATATGTCTGTTTACAGTGTTTATTAAAAAAAATATATTACTTGGTTGTATAGTAATTGGTAGAGGTTTGGCTCAAATTTTTGGTTGAGGGGTTTGATCTTTTCCCTTCTTCTTTAACCTGCATCAGAGTAACAAGCTGCCTCAATGTTTTTTTTATTTGGACCTGTTTGAACTCCAGGATACCTACCTTTGTGGTTAAGGTCATAAGGCATCAGTTAATTAATACTAACCTTTTACACACCAGATTTCTCCCCTCTTTTCAAAGTTCATTCTTCTTTTTTTCTATAAATTAAAGTACAAATAAATTACACTTTAGGTCACTTAGGCATTTTAGGTTTAATGGTTGCCACTGTCAACTGAGGCTATTCTCATTGTCCTGATGAAGGCTCTCTTCAGTATATTACATTGTGTCTCTTATCTAGAAAATGAGATAATTCCGTTTAAACTTTTTTTTAATGTTTTTTTAATTTAAATTATAATTAATTGCAATAATTTTGTCTATTCTGTTCTGTCTTCTGCAAAGAATTATAATTTTTAATCATATTTAAAGAATAAATTCTGCCGAATTTGGAAAGTAAAATCTATTTATTACTTAAAGGTACTCTGTTGTGCTTCCAAGATAATCTTTGTTCTGTATCGTTTTTACATAAAAAATGCCAACAGCAATATTATCATGTGTATGTATATTTGTGTATTATTCCTACGGTATTTTTTGTCTTCTCCACAATGTATTGTCACTGTTTAAGGTATGTTTATCACTACTAACTTGTAATATAATGTATATGTAATATAATAATCATAATTTTTTCTTGAGAGGTTCTTGCAATATTTTTTTTTTATTCCAGAGCTAACTATTTGGATTTCATACAATTTATTTTTTTAAATATATTTTCTTAAAAAATATATATTTATGAAAATGCATGTTCCTCTCTTGAAATACTCTTGCTGCATACTTATTTGATAAGAGTTGGTGTATGTAACCTTATTGTTCAGGGTTATTCCTGATTTATGATGAAAAGAAATATTAACTTAATCTCTTTACTGTGATAATTCCTTATTACTTAAAAATATATTGTAAATTAGTTTGTTATTTTAACTAATATTATATTTGTGCACTCTAAATACTATGAGATGTAAATTAGTATGCTCACTGTACAACAGACCTCTAGCCGCAAATGGAGTGTTTCACCAACCCCAAGCCCACTCAATAATAATGAAATATGTGAGGAAAGGGATATATTAGTTTATCATTCTAGTAAAATGTTATTATTGATTATTTATTTCTTTTTCTTTTTCAGACTGTCTCTATTGGGTTGTGATTATCTATGATGTAGTCTTCATTTCTTCCTTTATCATACATAAACTCAATAAAATTATAATATTGATAAGACTGTTTAACTGGCTATTTATTGCAGTTAGATTATAAATTATTTTACTTTATTTTGTACGCAATATTTAATTAATTAAAAATAAAATGCACATTTTCAAACTGTAAGTCTCTATTTTTTACACCTTACTTTAACATTTTGGTTCTCAACTTAAATTTCCAAACTTTTTCATTTGTCATAAATAATGAACTACAAAAAAAACCACTAACATTTACAAAGAAATGCATAAGTCATTTTTAGATACATACTAAAAAAATGAAATTACATGTCATAATTTCAATTTTTATCATTAGAAATTTTATAAATCACAAAATCGAAGTCAATTATCTACAGTTTTAAAAACCATTATTTTGGTTTAAAAAATCATATTAAATAATTAATTTAATCTAATGAAATCTAGTCTCTTCTGTGCCTTAAACTGATTCTCATATAGTGTTATAGAGACACACGCAAGCATAAATAATATTAAATAATAATAATATAAATAAATAAATACATTCTAATAACACTTCTTTCAGTTTTATGTACATTTTTTTCTAGTACTGATGAATTTTGAGTATGTGTTTTAACATGTGTCTATAGTAATGACTTATTTGCTTTTTTGTAAGTGTTTGTAAAGTTATATTGTTCATTGCAAATGTTAAAAACCTGAAATGTTATAAAAATTAAATTTTGAATCATAAGCAAAGAATGTGCTAGTTTTGTTTGGTACATTTAAAGGCATTTTATTTAATGTAAAAAGTAAATCTGAATATGACTTAGTTTAGACTTTTATTTTATTGATAATTTTACTATATACGCCATTAACACTTATAATATTGCCATCAAACATGTGATGTGTACTACATATATTTTAAAATTTGTTGCTATCCATGCATACCTGTTTTTTTACTAGCTATACATGTTTATTTTAATCCTTATATGCCCATAATAATTTTAAGCTAAAATTAAAATATTTCTTTAAATCTGTTAACTGATTATTTAAAATATTTATTTCAAATCTTTTGTGATCATGTAACGGATCTTTAAGTAAAAATGAATTTGTAATTATTGTTGTAAGGATGTTTCCTGAGATGTCTAATTCTATTGACAAAATGTATTATACTCAGTTACTGTTCTGTGTAGCCATGTTGCAAAATTATTTACAGAATGGATTTTTTAAATTTAATTGAAATATTTTTGGTACAAATAGGATTGACATGTAACGAATTCAATATTTATTTGAATAAATAATTTTTGAATTACTCTATCTAAACGAAAATAAAAAATAAATTTATTTGGATTGATAATAATCTATTATTCAAATTATAGGACTTCTTTGTACGTATATAAATAATTGGTTATTGTAATGTTTAATTAAATTGTAAAAAATTATTTATTATTGTAATAAGATGCTAGGTTAATATGTTATTATTTTGAATTTCACTTTTAAAAGAATGTCTTAAATATTTGAGCTTTTATGTTGGTAGAAGGAGAGGTGGTAGAATGACAGAATCTCATTCCAGTGTTAGTTTGGAAGAAATGGAAACAAGTAAATCTTGCAGAGGGCCTAGTGAGGCTGCTCCCCTGAGACAGGTTAGACTTGCTACGTTACCTAGAAAACAGCATCAGCAGCAGGATCATGTTAGCCAACAGCGCAATAGTCTCATTGCTCAGCATGCCAACTGGAACTTTGTTGAGCATTTACTCAAGGTTACTATAAATTTATTTATTTAAAAGTAGTTACTATAGGCATCTTCAAGTGGTTTCAAACATGAGACCAATGTAATGAAAATAATAATAATAAATTCTTTATTTCCACAAAAAAGAAAAGATTACAATTTTTATTTTTAACAAAATTTCACTCTACGCTCCATGGATGGTTCAGCTTTTGCTTGACAAAAAAAAGAGGCTGTGCTTGAGGCTTTACGAGAAACAAGGCAACACAATAATCTTAAACCAATTTTAATTTTGAACAGTTTACTTGTAAGTCCTAGTAGAGATCTGGTCTCCAGGTTAATTACGTCCACCCGCTGTAGTATGTTTTGTTTTCTGTGTTTTTCAAAGAAAACTCTTAAAGACACTATGCTTAGAGCTTTATTGTTAAGTGACAATTGTCCTCATTTAATTTAATTTTTGTGTTTTTCAGGATTGTAAGACAAGAACAAAACGAATGCTTGTAGAGAAGTTAGGGAGTGAAGCAATAGATATGGGTCATAGTGAAGCTACTTCCCTGGTTGAAGAAAACACGTTAATAGCAAGTTTATGTGATCTACTTGAAAGGGTTTGGTCCCATGGGCTTAACCACAAACAGGTAACTGGTGCAAAATAAACTTTATTTAACACCATTGCAGAATTTGCTTTAGATTTTTGAACCCAATCACCACCTGCACTTGGATGCTTTAAATAATCCCTTTACTTTTTTACGATAAGGCTTATGTCTTGTGATGTAGAGAGGTAATCTGTATTTATTTATTAGTAATTTGAATATTAATAAAATTGTTTTATTTCAGGGTAAATCAGCATTATGGTCTCATTTAGTTAGTTACTTAGAATTAGAAGACAGAGTTGATTCTAATCGATTGACATCAAATCCAAATTCTCCAGGTATGATTTCTTTTTATAATCAAACTCATTTTAGTGATATTAACGGCTTAAAATATATGCTTAATTTTAAGTGTTAACCTTTTAATTGATTATTTTATTTGAATATATAAATAGTAGTTTTATTGTATTTTCATGAAGAAAAATAATTCTTAGTATGTTTCAATGCAAATCATTATAATTATGTTGTGACAAAATAATAAGGTTGTCGCTAGTTGCTCTTATTAATTCCATCTTAAATTACTAGATATAAGTAGTAATTTAAGATATTGTATCATTATTAATTTTAAATTACTATTTGATTACTTAATTGCGATGTAGTTTCTTAAATTTTTTAAAAAAATAATTTGACCCTTTTTGATGTTTTTAATCAGTCTGTAATAGTTTTATGTAAAGTTAGTTATTGTTCTGAAGATAACCACAATGATGGCTGAATAATTAAAACAATAGAATGTTTTAACGTATATTAAAGCTTACTGTTAGTGATATGGGGCAAGTAGGCCACGTTGTTGGGCCCTTTTTTGCCAAGCTCCTAAGATGTGTTCTACTCTTTAATTTCATTGTAGTATATTTCATACTAATCTAGACAGAAAGGCCGTGAATTCCCATGGTTCCTCTCATGCTTTTTCAACAATCATACATATTTTCACTGACTCCTTATAGTCTATGTGAAAACAGGGAACAACATGTGCTCTCACTGTTAAACCAAACCTCCACACACTTTAAACTACAAGGTAGAAAAAGTATTAGTATTATAATGAAATCTACAATGAGGGTCGTAAATTTTGCCTATCCCAGTTTCATTTAGGGTAAGGGATCTTTAACGAGTTCCTGACAAAGCACAGGCTCGAGACCTCCGGCTTTACATCCCTTGAAGGACGTGGTACGCAGAATTTTTATCCCTCTCATAAAACAAATTCCTAGAGGCCTGTGCTGGGGATTGAACCCATGACTAAAGTCCATTCATATCTGTATTGGCTGCGTACTAACCACTTCACCACGGGTGACTCCTAACCTTACTGTTATCTAGTAATTCAAAATTAATAAGTGATTTATCTATACAGGTTGGTACATTTCAAATACATCACCCTGATTACTTAGCTCCGTACGGAGCTATAGTGATAAAATTGGTATCTACCCCACTAAGTCAACCATTTAAAAAGTTAAATTGGAGCAAGCCATTATTTGTATCATTTCTGAAACTGTGTCATATTCTGGACAATTTGATACCAATAGCTCTAAATTCCTGTTATTTTCTCCATACAATGTATTAGAAGGGATGAATTCTGGTGAACCAGTATGCTTATTTTTAATTATAAATGGGTAATAGTCCTTATATATGCCAAACAATAGCTCAAAAAATACTAGAATCTAATGATATTGGTATCTAATTGTTTGGAATATGACACAGTTTCTGAAATATTTAACATAATGGTATGTTACAATTTAACTTTTTAAAGTTACTGTATAAACATATTTTGATAATCATATGGTAATCAAACAAATAATTGGGTATTTAAACTTCCAGTGGTCAATTTAGTGGGGGTTGATACAAATTTTAGTGCCATAACTCCACACGAAGCTGAGTTTATCAGGGTGATGTATTTTAAATGTACCACCCTGCATACTTCTAGAGAATTTACACTAATATAACATGAAAATGACGCATATTTTAAATATATAGATTAAAATTAATTAATTTTATAGCTACATTTATCTCCATCAATATAGCTTTTTTAGTTGCTGTACAAATTATTTTATTTACTTACATAAATTAAATTCTATAACTGTACATGTAATAACTATGTATTTGTATTGATCTTTAAAGTTATAAGACCAATATTTGAGGTGTAAACATTTATTTTTATGAATTATTTATTACTGATATTTTGTTATACAAGGTGGTAATATTCAGATCTGCCTAATCAAATCCTTACAAAAATGATAGAAATAAGGTTTAGGACTTTAAAAATGGTGACATACTCCAGTAAGTCATCTTTTGAAAGTTCAAAGGAATTTACTAATTTTGAATAAATTAGTAAAGGAATGTCAACATTGAATAAATAATGTTAATTATTATTCAATTTCAACATTGAATAAATAGTGTTAATTATGATTCAATGTTGTTACATCTTTGGTAAAATTTGGATAGAAAAATACTACTTGGGGTGGAACATTTCACAATTTGTTTGTGAACAATAAGTTAATGCATTGGGTTATTGTTAACCAAATAATGACTTCATTGTTTAAATTCATCAAATTTTTCACTTAATTGGAAATTTTCCATAATATATAAACTTAAAAATGTATGTGTATGTTATATTTACTTATATTTTTAATTCAGCTGTCCCTTGGAGTGTACTTAGGAAAAGATTTGATTGTAGGTACCATTCTTTAGAGAAAGATTTGCTTGGTTTGGTTATTTCGCAGTGTTGTATTTTGCCCATACTTTATTATAATATGTTTTAACTGTGAATAACTTATTAAACAATTGTTTATTTCTATTCTAAACCATTAGATATAGAGTCTAATTTTATTTGGGTTTACCCTATATGCTTTGTTGTTTCATTGAGATATTTCATGAAATTTTTATATTCACATATCACATCTCCCGTGTGGTGGGACATAATTTTTAATTTATGAAAAGAAAGGTGGATAAAGATATGAATTGAATTCTCTGGAGCTGAAGGCTTTTCAATAGGTTTTATCTGGTAATAAGATAAAAGATTTTCTTTACATCAATAATTCCGCATTTGATTGAGCTAAAGTAAATTAAATTACAATTATGAATCAATCACAGTTATCTATCTTATAGTGATTGAAACTCTATTAAATAAAATTATGTTTTAACAATCTATCATAAGGACAATTAAATGAGAATCTTAATTTCCTTTTTAATAATTTTAAGCAGAGTAATGATATGAAAATGATAACCATCTCACTGAGCATTTCTTTCTATGTGCTACATATTTATTTATTATTTTCTGCAAATGTTAAAGTATTCAGGAATTGTGCATGGTAAAAAATGTAGCTATGTTGTAAATTTTCCCTTTAAAAGAATTTAGTTTTTATGGTAATGTATTTGTTTTTTTTTAAATTGTTATTGCTTTGGGTTTGCATAGTCTATTTTTTAGAATTTATTTTGGCTGTAAAAAAACGTGTGTATTTCCTTTGATCCAACAAGTAAAAGTCTTACTGATTGAACAATAAAGCATAAACCAACAAACCTAGTATGGAAGATGGATCTTTTATAGAGTGTAACTTTACTTAATAGTATAGTTATGTGTGGTATTACATATTTATTCTCCTTCATTTACATCGCTTTTACAGGGATTGGTGATTATTGATATGTTTAAATAATCAATTTAATTAAAAATAATAATTTAAAGAAAAAAGTTTCTACATTTTGTACTTTAGATTTAGGGACCCTCTTGAAGCTGACCCGTTTCCATTTTCGCTATTTATTCTACTGTTCCTTTCTCTTACTTTAGTAAAATTTATAATTAATGAGTGAATTAATTATAAAGTATATTAGTGTAAACCAACATTTGGATTGAAGTTAAACCAAATTTACCCGAGTCCTTATTTTTAAATCCAGTTTAACAAAAAAGCATGTGATACTATTTTATAATGTAATATTCCATTTTATAACTAAGACATACCGAAATTTGTTTTATTGGTGTTGGTTTTTATCATTTAGAATATAGTGGTATCAAAAAGTGGATGATTTCTTATTTAAAATTATGACAGCTTTTATAAAATTATCTTGGCCCAGAGAACAAAAGTGGCAGGTTTCACAAACTTTCATCATTAGAGCATTCAAAAGATAAAGTTTCCTGCCAACTAAGTACTCATATACCTTTAGAGGACAACAATAACATTTATTAATTCAAATTTATGTTCTGAAAGCCTGCAAAATTTAAGTTTGATTCTATTCCACTATAACTGTTGAAATTTTATAATTCCTCTATTGGTGCATAGGTTTCACAGTGACTGATACAATCAATTTAAATAAGTAACTTTCAGCTATTTTAGTGTACAACATGTTAGCTGTGTTATTAAATGACACAGGTTTTCTTATTATACAATTAATACAACTTTATTTAGTTATTCTTACCAGTCCTTTCCTTATTTGGCCTTGCAACTTGTATTTAGCTTTTACAGCATGTTTAATTTATTAGGTATTGGCACTAATATTCCATTGATAAAATTCAAACAGTACGAACTTAAATTTTATCATAAATATTATCTGGTTATGGAACTATTCTTATCTTATTTGTTATTTAGTTGGACCAGTCTGCCTTTTTAGAATTTCGTTTGTTTTTTCCCTTATTTTGAGCTTGTGTAAAATTTATGCTAAAGTTTATTTCTGTGGGGATTGTAGGTAATTTGTAGATTTTTTCAGTGTCCCATTTTTTAAAATATTTACATCTTTTTTTAGTGATTTTTATCATAAAATGACTCTAAATTTTGTTTAAAGTCTGCAAATTTACATTAGGCTGTAAATAATTATTTTTTAAGACATTTGCTTTAAAAGTTAGCCCAATAATAACTTTATGTATTTTAAGTTTATTTAAACCACTTACAATCGGTTCTAAGTGAGAGTTGACGAATGTCGGCTTGCTTTCAAAAATAATGGCTACTATAGCTACACCATCCATTTTTCCAATGGCCTCTTGACTAGTGCTGTACAAACAATTGTAGTAGACCAAATGGGCTTCTATCGTGTATTTATTACCCTTTATACAGTGGTCATTAAAAAATGCCTTCAAAATGTTCTGTGATATTTTTTTATTTTTTTTTTTATTTAGTGAAACCTCTGATAATTCAGATAGAGTAATCTCAATTCTTTTAGATATAATCTACATTTTGTCATAATGAGATAATGTAAACTAATTTAATTTATGGCCAATAAATGATAATAAATATTACTATTATTGACATAACATTTTGTTACATGTAACTCTTTTTATGATTGTGCTGAATAAATTAAAAGAACCCACTTTCTTCTTATTATTGTTTCAGACTTTGATTTTTAACTTTAGGTTTTTGGTGTTTAGTTAAAGTTATTCTTGTAAAATTAGTTAAAACCTGCCCAAAGTTGTTTAATTTTGCTTATTTTATGTTACTAATAAATCTGTTATAAGTTCTTTTGTCCCTCTCCCATCATGTTTGTATAATTTGCACATTTTTATTGCTCACTGTTGTTACCAATAAATGTATATTATTGTCTCTATCAGAGATTGTTGTTGGAGCTGGTTCGAGGTTGTATAAAGAGAAGTTATTGTCTAACCTTGTTGACTTTATAGTCAATAATTTGGGTAAGTGATAACACCATGCTTTAATTTGTTTGAATCACTTTGCATGCTTCCTTTTTTTTACTAATTAACTTATTTTTTTGAGCTTTCATTTTTTTATTGTGCTCAAACTTTTAATAATTTTATTAATTTTTGTACTTAGTTTGTGTTTGGTTTTTGTAGCACAACGATAAAAGCTTTTTACTCTAAATTTAGTATTTAATAAGCATTGTTTATTATAGGATTCTCAAATAAAAATAATTGAGATTGAACAAATGTTCTTATATATTATTGATGTAAATATTTATCAAATTAATAAGTAAAATGTTGGTTCATGTTTCTTAAAAGATATTAAGATAAATAATATGTACAAATTAACTCACTTTTTGCCAATAATTTTTTATTTAGAATATCTATTTTGTTGCATTTAATCTAAAAGAGCGAATATAGACTTGAATATAGATTTGAAGAAGTTGAGTTAGTGAGGAGTGAGGGGGTCAATATAGTCAAAAGTCAGTTTTATTTTAAAATTCCTAATGCTGTGGAGCCGTTGCAGGCCAAAGTCACCTATTCCAGATTATTATATTAACCCTGTCACTATTTGACTGTAACTACCATAGAGATGTTATTAATAGAAGAGCCAAATTGGTTGAATTTTGAAACATTAAAAAATTAACCTGAACAACTTTGACTATAATTGTAATTATAGTGAAAGTACAAATTATAACTGTACAAAATTACCCTAACTAATATAGTAGATAGTTTAAAATACATAACAAAGCACAAACAATGTGTAAAAACTAGATGAGAGTTGATTTATTATAACCTTAACTCACTAAGGAGGAGGAGGTTCCCCCACACCCAACCAACCCAACCACCCACTCCAACCAGGGAGAGGGTGGTGGGTTGGTTGGTTCCCCAACCTCCTCACTCTTGGAGGAGGTTTCAATAAGGATACACAAAGCCCCTGAGAGTCTTAAAATATGTTTCAAGCTTCTTAATGTATTAAGATTGGGGCTATGCCCCCTTTATGATCTCTGTCCAAACTCAAGATTTTTTAACCTGTAACTGTTTTGCCTTACCTCACATTAAACTCACTTCATACAAAGTTATATTGTTCATACCTAACAATTTAACAACAGGGTTTGTGTTTTTTAACATTTACACTAGTTTACATTTATCTATTGTAGCATTATTGATTTAAATTTGTCTTGCCAGTGGGATCATGTGTTACTTTCTTACTAAAATTACTATTGCTGTACCAAATAGTATTTAAAAAAACATATTTTTATAAATTACAAAATACAAGCTAATTCATATGTTGCTTAATATCTATCCTAATTTACTTTAAAGTCCTTACGTACGCCATTACTAACTTTATCATTTAACCACTGAGTCATGTATAACATAAGCAAAGTATGTTTGTTTATTTACTAATTAATTTAACTCTAAGCATTTGAACCGATTCTGTTCAGCACTTTTGGATCTCACCTGTTACAATGATGTTTCACTAGATTAATTTTATTAATATGGATTATGTATGTAGTATGAGTTTTAATGTATAAAATTAAATTTAAAGTATCCCCTTGACTACAAAAGACTTCAGGTTGCAGTGTATTGAAGGATTAATTCTATCCTCCTCACTAATAATAATAATAATTCCCTTGACTAACATCTAAAGCACCCCCTTGACTAACATCTAAAGTACCCCCTTGACTTACATCTAAAGTATTCCCTTGACCTTGCATAACAGCTAAAAGTATCCCCTTGAGTCTAGTCTAAAGTATAAGATCCATTTTTACTTGGCTCTTCAATATTACATTTTTGTTTTAATTTTGTGTTCTCCTCTTGTAGATTTATCTTCAGGAGGTAGTGATACCGAAGAACCTCGGTCTCCAAGAACAAGATCAGAAGTAGCAAAGGCTGCTGCTGCTTTAGAGCAAAACCAACCACCTGTTGTTCGACCTTTACCTACTACTTTAGCTTATGATCTCAGGTAGCACACTATCACATTGATTAAACATTGAGGTCATAAATGTATTAAACATTATAAAAATAAATTAACATAAACATAATTATAAATCACACTTTATTGCCATCAATAGTGTATGATCAGGGTATTGTCTCTGTGGGAACCTCAATGTGTGGGTTGCTTCTTCTATGCTCTAAGTATTATTGTTGTTGGTGGCATAATAATCAACAAATCATGTTATACCTTTATAAAGAGGGCTTTATATACAACATTGGATGTATTAGAGTGGTGTAGTTTTTTGTTTCTTATTAGTTTTTGGTAAACTGATATGTAGTCTTTCTGAAAGAAGGGCTTAGAGAGTATAATTTATTTCTCTTAATTAATTACATTTTGTTTCTTTTTCTAGGAGTGTTCAATCAATGACTGAAATTAAAACACAGTTTGGCTATGCTAGAGCATTTGTTAGACTGTCGCTAGAAAAGAAACTTCTATCAAGGCATCTTAGAACTTTACTCTCCGACTCACATCTTCTTAAGTATGTAATTTATATGTTTTTTTTTAATTTTATAATGAGTTATAAATAATTTTACTTGATTACCTAAGTAGTGAGTTTTTTATTATTAAAGTGACCAAATAAAATATTATGTGCAACAAGGCAAGAAAGGAAACATTGCTGACACTTATATGACATTGATCATAATTTTCAGCAATAAGCTTCGTCATTGATCCTAATTTCTATAGCCTACATGGAAATAAATTTAATACTAAATTTTGAATTAGTCAGCAAAATTTCTATTTCCTGCCTAGTTTAAGAACTATAACTGTTTTAGAACGTAAAAACCCTTTTATTTGCTCATACTTAGTCGACTTTTACTAATTTGCTTAATTTATTTATTATTAATTTTGCAGAAGCAGATATAAAAGACATGCTTTCTTGAGATGTGAAGAAGAAAAGGATCAGTTTCTATATCATCTTTTAACTCTTAATGCTGTTGATTATTATTGCTTTACCAATACCTACCTCAGTACTCGTATGTTCATTTTATCTCCAATTTTTTAAATAATTTATTTAAATCTCTTTATAATGCTTGAAAATTGTATTCTAATTAGTTGTGTAAATTTTTTAAAACTAATTCTACAAAAAATAATTTTTTAATAGAACAATTTATAAGTAATTTTTAGTAACCACTATTCTGCCTTTTTGTGAATTAATAAAAAAATAAAAACCATCAACTCAGTCTTTTCCACAAGATGTTTACTTTATTAAGGCAGAACCGGGTTTCAGCTTACGCCATCATCAGTGCCGGAAAGATATCGAGCCGTCAACTGTCCAGGACCTCTGTTAAGAGTTTGGAGACGACTCCAACTCACAGAGGTCTCCAAACTCTTAACAGAGGTCCTGGACAGTTGACAGCTCGATATCTTTCCGGCACTGATGATGGCGTAAGCTGAAAGCCGGTTCTGCCTTAATAAAAGTAAAAATCTTGTGGAAAAGACAGAGTTGATGGTTTTTATTAAAACATTCCACAGCGTAGTAAAAAAATATTGAATAAAAAAATGTTATTTTTAAATCCATTATAACTTATTTTATATTTTTATACTTTTGCTCCACTCTTAACTTATCCATTTTAAGTTTGTCTGAGTTTTGACTCTACTACTTTCAGTGATTAAGTCAAGTAACTAGTATAGTATTTCATCATCTTAGATTTATTCTTTTGTTATACGCTGTTTTAGGTGTGCCATATAGAGTCGCTGTATTTCCTAGTAAAAGAACTTCATCTAACACATCAGCCAACTGCTGGGTTATAGTATCTGGTACCAATAGTGAAACTAGCAAGGTACCCATACCTAGGGGAGATCTCCAGTTTGTCTTTCATGTTAGTATCAATAGCATTATATTAATTTATATTTGGTTATAATACTGGATTTTGAATAGAATGACATATATTATAATACAAGTTGTAAAAACAACTCAGCTATTCTAAAGTCATTTTAAATTAAAAAAAATATCACTTGTTTGACTTATCACATGTTTTATATGAGACATAAAACATATTGACAAGTTTTATGACTTAACTAAAGTCATAAAACATGAAAAAAACATTGGATTAATGTGAAATTCAGCATGCTTGTAAATGTCATCTCAGCTTTTGTTAATTTTTCATAGAATGACATGTATGGATTTTTTTAAATGGTTAAAAATCAGAACAATACCGATTATGTTGAAATATTGGCTTGAGTTTTTTTCTTTCAAGACTACACAAGTACACATTTTCAATACAGCTAATCTATCTATGGTTGTTGTTGGATCTTCTATGTTATGCAACATCGAGAGTGGTAACTATGTGGTTGGGTGACCACTGGTATTAAAAATGAGCTATCTTGTGGGACTAAAGACTTTAAAAAATAGGCATTTTTCATATTTTGAAAACATAAGCTAAGCTAGTCTAGTCTTAGTGGCAGCAAAAGTGTAGGGAATCTTTTTTTTTTTAATTAAGTTCTAACATTAAAAAAATTTGTGGATAAATAATGACTAATTATTTGAACCAATAATTAAGTAACTATTTTATTATCAAATGTTATACAGTCTCCTTATCAGGTACCTATCCTCATGCATCCATTTTATTCTATCACTAATAAAACTTATTGATTAGTGCAACAGCAAATATTGTAAATGTTACAAGTATTATTTAGAAAATGTTAAATGGGGCGAAAGGTTGTAATATAATCAATCTACTGATTATATTTTTTTGTTTTGATTTAATTTTTTAGCATAAAAACCTTGGTATATTGACCACAATCAGACTCGGTCATGATAACTCAGGACTTAGTCCTAAATGGCTTGTGGACTATGTGCTTGTAAGGAATGAAATAACTGGACATTCTTATAGGTATTATAATATTTACAATGTTTGAAATTTTACTAATTCAGTTTTGAATCAACAGGTAGGATAAGAGCAACCTAAATAGTTACTTACTTGCTCAAGTATCTATTAGCAGCAGTATTTTTTCAAAACTTCTGACTTCTTCTTTCTTGTAAATATCTTTGTTTGATTGTAGTACGTAAACTTGAGACTTTATTGGACCGTTTTTAGGATGAGAGCCAATCATTATGTTATAGGAGGTTATTTAGTACTTTTCACCTCCGAACAATAATGAATGTAAAAAAAAACTCCTAGGACGTAAAAGTAATTCATATATTGCCGCCATTACTGTAATGTGGCGTGTTCAAAAAAACAATGTGTAAAATCTTCATGAGGTTTCTTTAAAAGCGTTCATTTTGTTTTCTGTTATTGTGTTCGTAGACTATTTTTTTTTTTTTTTAAAAGGTGTTCTAATTGACAATTTTTGTGTGTTTATTTGTAAAAGCTTTTACATTTTTGAGTAAAAGTGTGAGCTATGGATGAATTCAATGACGATGATAATTGGAGTTAATTGGACGTTTGTTTTTCTCAATTAAGAGTGCTACCTCAAAAAAAATAGTGTATGCCATCCAGCTGAGAAGTGTGTCTTTATGTCTTGGCAATTTTTCCCGACTCGCTTCGCTCGTCGGTAAATCTAATTGCCGTGACATAAAGACACACTTCTCAGCCTTATGGCATAAATAAATATTTTTTTTTTCAAAAATATATTTCATATAGTACAATTATTACTGAAAAAAACATAGAAATAGTTACAAAAAATATAGTGAAATCCCATAAGGATTGAACCCTGAGTGGAAGTATTTCTTAACAACTATGTATTTTATTTTATTTAAATATCATATTGGTTTAATATCTTTATCTTATCACAATACTATCTTTACCACTAACCATTTTTCACTGCATTATTTCAAGTGTGACTATTAAACAACTTTTATTTCCAGATGGTGTATAATGTGAAGTTTATTGATTAGTTTTTGGGGGAGTAAAAAAGCACTTTTAACTCCAAAGGGTGTCTTGCTTAGGAATAATTAGTGTTTCCTATTATTGGGGTTAGAGCTAATTATATCTTTTTTTTAGTGTGGTATCCTCTAAAGTTAGAAAGGGAACCGATCACTTTTTGTTTCACTTTCCCGGGAATGGCACCCCAAAAATTTATAGGAGGGGGGGACCAAAAATTTTTTTTTTCTTCTAAAAATTTAGAAGAAAATACAACACAACATATAAAAATAAGAAAATAACAATCATAAAATGACTTCAACGTCTGGAGATAAAATCTTGTACGCACCTTGGGAGTAAAATGCTATTGTTCCCATTTGAATGGCCTTCCTCGGTTGAGGCAAAGCCATAGGAATAAAGAATGATAATAGCATTCTTTACATAAATAACTATTTTTGACATTTTGAGTTACAAATTTGGAAGAAGTATGTTATTACAGAGCAAATTTGGTAATCTTTGGTATAGTTTTGAATGTGGCAGATGGCTTGGTAGAGGAATAGATGACGATTCTACTGAAAGGCTTTTAGTTGGAAGTAGAGAAGAAGAATCTCAAGCTGCCAGTAGGTCCTCTGCAAGGAGACAGGCACAGGTTAGGAGTCCTAGCGTGCCGCCTCCGAGGCGACCTCTCCCTCTACATGAGATTCATCATATGTTAGGTACCTTGAAAACCACTTTTTAGTTGAATGTACATTTAAAAAATAATTAAAACTTCTATAATGAAATAATTAGTAAAATTTTTATAAATTTTATACTTCGTTTTTTGTTTACAATTTTTTGTTGTACTTTCATTTCTTCAATAAAATAATAATTTCAATAAAATTATAATTAAAGTACCATTTTTGTTTTGCATATGTAGGATGAACTTAGTCCTTGTCCTATTTACAATATTATGACATTGTAAAAAATAGGAATAATAATCGAAGAATCAGCTACCGTCGATACTTGCTGTTGGATATGAATATCCCAGGACCCGTTTCGGCGTAATGCCGACGAGCCTTCTGAAAAGATCTTCAGAGGGCTCGTTTTGCTTATTGAGACTAGAAGTTATTCACTGATATAACTTTATTAGTTGAGAGCTCAAGTGTTGCCCCGCCTGCTGATGATGGCGTTTTGCCAAAACTGGTCCTGGGATATTCATATTCAACAGCAAGTATTGACGGTAACTGATTCTTCAATTGCTTCTTCAACCTGTGGTAAATACAACCGTTTTAATTGTAGTAATAATACTTTAATAGTACTTCATACAATTTCTTGGAAAAAGTGTTGACTTCAGTCATCTGTAATAAAACATTTTCTCCTCTCTGGAGATAATATCTTATAAATTAATGTTTGAATTTTTTTCAAAAAGGTTTTGCTTGCATTACATAGGGAATTCTATGATTTTTATTTTTTTACTGAAATAAAACTCAATTGCATCACAATTTTGACTCCTAAATAGGGTTGAAACTCAGTGGTTTTTTCTTTCAATATTTAGCAAATCCAGCTATGTTGTCTCAGAAAACACCTAAAAACCTATTAAAACTTAATTAATTAAAAAAATATTTTCTAGTAGACCTTACTCTTTTGATATGGCTTTTGGACACAGATCTATTTTAAACCCCATATGCTTAGAAACAATGCAGTATGAAGAAAATTTAACACAAATATTTTCTTCGCTTTTTTTAAAAATAATTAATATAATTTATATTTAATATTTATTTTATTCTATAAATAAATTAACCCCAGTGAAGATGAGAAAAAAAATATTTTAACAATTTTACAGTTCTAATTGGACAACAGTCCTTACAGTTAAGACGTGTTCTACAAGCTCCTTTAGAAATGTTTAATTTTCTTGTGATGCGTTTCTTTAACATGGTGAAATTTTGCAATTTATCGCGTAAATGTGTATCTTTCGTTCTGAAGTTTTATGTGTGTAGACTTAATATATGCTCGTGTTTCTTTAAGTTGAACTTTAGGAAAATCTCTATATTAAAGTGTATGTAAGACTATTAAAATTTATTAGTGCATAGTAAGCAGTTTAAATATTTGATTTAATGACCCAAATGAATTAAATCAAACTGCACTGTCAGCTATATAAACAAATCTGTTTTGTGAGTCATCAATATTTATATTTATTTGAGAACATCAATTGTTTTATTCATTAAGATGACATGACAGATTTTTTAATTTGTGTATCTCAAAACAACAAGCCTTCTATATATAAATAAGGAGTGCCAAGATTATTCTTGCAACTATTTGTGGTCCAAAGCGTCACTTCTATTGAAACCTGCTAAAATTTTGTCAGTTGACTTCTCAGGTAAGGGATGAGTATGTCAAGTACTCAACCCTTGCTAAATGACTCATTTAGCAATGCAGCAACCAGCAGTCCAGTGATGGGGGCTGCAGTAGCGCAAACTCTTTCTTTTGTAAACCGGATGAATCCTGGAGTGAAGGAACAGATAGTTTGAGCTGGGATGGGTTTTTGGCTCAAAGTGTAAGGAGTGACACTCTTTCGAGTTGCTCAATTACTTCCTTCGGAGTAGTGGAAAGTATAGCGTTAATTCGGGTAGCATTGCGGAGCAATTTGTATCAGAGACGCCGTCAGTGTTTCAGAATGATGAGATATGTACTATTGCCTCCACCTTTGCCAAGACTATTTACTGTTCTCTGATAGATCAACCAGGTAATAAATCTGCTGGAGGGTCTACAGTTACAACAGTGTATGTCAAACCCCCTCCAGTACAAGACGGATTTTTGCCTAGCTTAATTAAGGCATTGGCTCTGAACCTAAGGAAAAAATTGAAATGTCAATAGATCAGAAGGAACAAGGAGTCAAGTATATGATCCAGTCTGGTAATGCGAAGAGGTTAATGATGGCCTGTAGAGACTGGAAGGATCAGGTCAAAAAGCACTACTCCATTGAAAAAAGAGTAGCGGAGAGACTCTTCTCTATAGGCAAATTAAGAGCTAAAGGAAACGAGGAAGATATACTCAAGTGCAAAAAGGACTACAATAAAAGTCTAAAAAAACTTTTAGCTCTCAGAGATAAAGAGTTAGAAACCATTAATAAAATAAGCAGGGTGAAATAATTGTTAAAACATCTGAGAACCAGTTAAAAAGTCAAAAAACAGCAAGGGGGCCCATAGCAGTTCCGAGAACAAGCATGCCCCCATAGTTGAAGAGCTAGAAGGTAATGAAGGTCGCTGGCCAGACCCCCGAGGACCCTTACGCCGTAGTAATACCACTCATGGCAGTGAAGAGGATCTTGACCAGGAATTGAAGAGGGATGTCAAGTTAGTGAAAGAAGAACAGAAGGGTCAAGTCTCGCTAGTCCCTCGCCATATCAAAGAATGTGAAGGCAATACGCGAGCAATGTTTCAACCTCACCTTGGTTAAAGCCTTCTGTAGATGAAAGTAGTGATAGTTTAGAAGAAGATCCACAACTTTACTAGATCACTCGTTGGCGGAGGGAAAGAAGAAGAAGCAAAGAAGAAAAGAAAGAGAGATGAGAACGACAGCCCAGCGAAGACAACTGCTGACCATACTTTTATAGATAAGTTTAGAGATATAGGTAAAGGGGCAACTGAGTCTGCCTTAGGAAATTTTTAGATAGAATAGAACAAACGTTGTAAAATATTTATTTAATACTGACTCTAGTTCAGACCATAAAATATCTAAGACAGAAATTAAAGTGATTTTAGACTCCTTAAGAGTTGTAAGAACTATGTAACCAGTCTACACTTGTCCCGCTGCGAACAGAATTCTGCGCCAGCTACTGAACTAGAATGTAGCAGAAACTATTATCAAGGTCCAAATAGTCAGATAACAGATAAAGTATATGGGAGAATGGGGGGCAGTGGTTCCTTTGCGAGTGCTGTGAGGAACTTGAACGGAAATCCCACACCTCCAACTCCAGTTCCTTTGCCCTGCCCAACACCAGGGCCTCTCCGCCAGGCCCTAAAACCTCCTGGTCCACTTCCCCCTGATCCAAATCCTAATTCTAACTGCCATCTCTTCCCCAAACAAAGACAAAGATGATTGATTAAACAAATCAGTCATTATTGAATTTGCGGATTACTCCGGTACATTTGATAAGACAAATTTAATCAATGTAATGAAATTAAAGAACAAATAGACAAACTAGGAAACAAATTCTAACCGAGTTAAAACCTAAATTATCTAATGTAAATGTCACAAATATGTACGCCAAAAGAAAAAGTGTAGCTTTGCCTTAGAATGTGGCTCTGTAGAGGATAGAGATAAAATCATTAATTGCCAAGACCTAAATAGTCTTGGTTATGTGCTAAACTCCAGCAGAGCAGGGAGAGCCTATTGTTATTATAGCGTTGATGCATCCTTAAGTAAAGCTGAATTGAAAGAGGATATATATAAACAAAATATTTGTGAAATTGATCAGTTTAAAAAAGAGCAGACATAAAAAGATAAAATAATCCCTCAATTTACTCTTCCTTGTGGTTGGGTCCGTGGTGGAAATTTGTAAGATGGGTAGTGCTTGTTCCCAAAGAGGTGAAACAAATATTCCTAGGAAAAAGAGAGATTAAACATTGAATGGTCTAAACTAGAAGTTAGGAATTATAATTGGGTATCTCGCTGCTTCGGTGTCTTCGATAGGGCACTCAGTTTCAGAATGTCCGTCAAAGCAAAAAGTCTGTGGGTTCTGTTCTCTTGAAGGACATGTCTACAATGATTGCCCTGAAAAAGCGGCAAATAAAAAACCCTCCTGTGGGCCCTGCCCGAGAGACCAAAAGACAGAGTGACCACTCAATAAAAGACTCAGTTTGCCCTTTTATCAGAGGGAGATCACTAGAATTAAGAATAAGAATTAAGCATACTTTTAAGTATTTTTTTCTAATTTTATCTTGCCTAATGATAGACATACGACAAATTAATTTACAACACAGTAAAGCAGCCACTTCTGAGCTTACTAAAATCTTTAGCGGTAAAACTAATATGATAGTTCTTATTCAAGAACCTATGTTTATAAACGCAATATCAAAATGCTTAATGAAGTAGGTGGGTTATCTTATCAGGAATGTCTGGAGAGCACAATCAAAGAACATGCATATTAGCCTCTAGAAATCTAAACCTCACCATTCTTTCAGAATTGTGTTCTAGAGATCTCACAGCTGCCTTACTTCAATTTAGAATAAATAATATTAATTATAATTTAGTATTAGGATCACTATACCTCCCGGTGATAGTGAACAAACCTCCTCCTTCTTTGGATTTGATAAAGCTGGTTAACTTCTGTGAAAGAAGAAATTACCAGGTACTCATTGGCTGTGATGCTAATGCTCACCACATTATGTGGGGCAGCCGGCTTAACAATGCAAGGGGGAGGCCTTGGTTGAATTTCTAGCTTCTACTATCTTGAGATTCTAAAAGGGGTACTGAACCTACTTTTGTTTGCTAGAAGTCAGACTATAATCGATATTACTCTAACTTCATTCACTTCGCGGACAAAATAAAAGGGTGGAGAGTTCTAATGATATTAGTATGTCTGACCACCGCATGATAAGACTCCACATTAGTACTGATCCCATAGTAAACCTTTCAAAAGATCACCCAGGTCCACTGATTGGACATGTATACATCTATTTTACATGACAATCCCTTGTTTAAGATCCTTTAATCATAAACATACAGATGATTTAAACGCAGCATCAGAGCTTAACGATGCAATCTTAAATGCTTACCATCAAGCTTGTTTATTACGCCCAATTCCACTAAAAAGAATTAAGAGTTGGGATAAGGATTTAGCTAAACTTCAGCGTGAAGCCAAACGAAAGTGGAGGAAAGCATATAAAACACAAGATGAAGACGATAATATAGCTTTCAAAGATGCTCGTCGTAATTTTAAGAAAGCACTAAGAATACATCATAGAAAATAGCTGGAGAAATTTCACTGCTGACATAGAATCACACCAAGCATCAGCCAGGCTTGTCAGAGTTCCAGTCAAGAAAGATAAACATGCTGAACTTGGACCTTTTAAATCAGATGATGGTAATTATAGTACAAATATACAAGACTCTTAGAACTGTTGCTCAAAGCGCACTTCCTCAGAAACAGCCTCAACCCTCTATTGACACTAATTATATCTGTGATTTTTGATCGTGAACAAGGTCAGAGGATTGTTACTGTAGAAGGACTCCGTTGGGCAGCAGGTTCATTGAGTCCTTATAAACTGCTGTATGGATGAGATCTTTCCAGCTCTTATTCAGAAGGCGCTTGACATAATAATTTCAGCATTATTATCTATTTTTCAATCCAGCATTGCTTTAGGACAGGTGCCTGACTCATGAAGTCAGTCCGAGTGATATTCATTCCAAAATCTGGAAGAAAGGACTACACTGACCCTAAATCTTTTAGACCCATAAGTCTTACAATATTTTACTAAAGATGCTAGAGAAATTAGTCGATGAATATTTAAATGTGGAAATTTTAACGAAGAAACCATTATATCCTACCCAATGCTTTACTTAAAGAAGCGCTCTACTGATACAGCTCTTCATGCTTTAGTAAGTAGAGTCGAGAGGGCCCTTCATCATAAGGAATCTGTGCTATGTCTAAGCTTTGATGTGGAAGGAGCCTTTGACAAAACTACATCAAGGTATCATTAGAGCTGCACTGGAGCAAAGAGATGTCCACCCAAATGTCATCAGTTGGATTGTAAGCATGCTGCATAATCGTAGATTACTGTTTCACACAATGAGTGCAACTTGACTGAGTTTATTTCAGTCGGTTGCCCCAAGGAGGATGTCTGAGCCCAAAGCTCTGGTGTCTTGTAATGGACGCGTTGCTGTCTGAGCTTTCAAAAGCAGGTTTCTATTGTCAAGCTTACGCAGATGATGGTCTGGTGCTTATAGTTGGAAAATTTCTCAATACACTGTATGAGCTAATGCAAGTTGTATGCAGTTTAATAGAAAGTTGGTGCAGGAAAGTAGGCCTGTCCGTAAATCCAGAAAGACAAATCTCATTCTTTCACAAACCATAAAAAAACTCGACTTTAAAGCTCCTCAACTATTGGTGAAAGACTTGTTCTTTCTAGTAGTATCAAATACTTAGGAGTCATTTTAGATAACAGACTGAATTGGAATGAGCATATAGATAAAGTTGTAGCAAAAGCTACATCAACCTTATGGCAACTTCGTTACGCAGTTGGGAAGACTTGGGGACTCAAACCAAAAGTACTTAAGTGGATTTACACAGCAATTGTCAGACCAAGGCTACAATATGGTTCTTTGGTCTGGTGCCCGCTGTGAACAAACCCACAATTGATCGCAAGCTTACCAAAGTTCAAAGAATAGCTTGTCTTGCTATAAACAGGATCCATGAAAAACCACCACTCCAACAGTTGCTCTGAAGTTCTTCTATGTTTACCAAAATTAACCTCTGTGATATTAAGAGAAGCAGCAGCCACTTTTATTAGACTTCGAGACACTGGTATTGGAATCCATATAATAACAACAAACATGCTGGATTGAAAACATTGTTCTAGAGGAACTACCCATATGCAGCACAGCCAACCCCAGAGAGAGCGGTAGCAAAGTAGCCATTATCAAAATATTAGCAGTGTTATACCATCTAGAAGCTACTGGTTACAATAAAAGAAAGCCGAGCACGAACTAACTTGTTTCACAGATGGCTCTAAGAAAGGCCGAGAAGGCCTCACTGGTTCAGGGGTCTATATTCTAAATATTCTGTAGAACTAAGTTACTCTCTTGGGCTTCATGCTACTGTGTTCCAAGCAGAGGTATATGCTATCTTAATGGTTGCGACCCTTCCAGTTGTGAGAGAAGGTAATGAGAATTCCATTATAATCTGCATTGATAGTCAGGCTGCAATTAAAGCCCTTACTCCAATCCTAGTAGCTCCTCTGCCCTTGTTCAAGAATGTAGAGCTCACTTGTCTCTCTTGCAGAGAGCAAAACTGTTGAACTTAAGTGGGTACCAGCCATATGGGTGTCGTGGGTAATGAGGAAGCAGATAACTTGCTAGACTGGGAGCAGAAACCCCATTCATTGGACAGAACCTGTCCTTCCCTCTCAGCAACACATGCTAAAACACTCTTGGATAGCTGGCTAATGAACACCCTAAAACTTAACTGGCATGCCTTTGCTGGTGGCAGACAAGCAAAAATGTTCATTACTGGGCCAATTGTAAAAATACAAATTTTCTAATTAACCTCAGCAAGCCTTGCCTTAGGAACCTAGTTAGTGTTCTGACCGGTCACTGTAGATTAAATAAACATCTTAATACTTTAGGCATAATCCCAGAGGCTAGCTGCCCCATGTGTGGCATTATGAGGAGACAGCCTTTCACTTGCTTGCAGAGTGTGAGGCCTATACATCTCTTCGTACCCGCATATTTGGCGTAGGCCTCTTGTATGAGAGAGCTTTCTTCTCTTAGTTGGAGAGTATCTACAATATATCAACCTTTCCAAGAGTTCTTGTAGAGGTGGTGTAGGCTAAGGAATCGGGGCTGGCAAAAGGGCCCAACAACGTGGCCTATTTGCCTGGCTTTGCCTCCCCACCCTATTACCTACTACTACTAGATGAGAAAAAAAATTTAACAATTTTATTTTATTATCTCGTTGTGCTTGATTTATCCAGGTAGCTGCATTAACAGTCTAGTTAAAATATTGTACACTCGTAGCTCGAGTTGCACCACTACCCAAGGTGATCCAGCCGTCACGTTATTGTTGTGTGGAGAAAATGGATTAGTAACGTGTCTTCAGCATGCTTTTCTACATGGCTTTAAATCTTCAAGACTTTTTGGAAGAAATTTATACCTTTGGGATTACTTTGGTAAATGTTTTCATTTATTATTGTTGATATCTTTTTTTTTGATATGATAGTTCCCTCAGGGTTGATATTTAAAAAGACTCAGACCTCTAGCATGTGTATTTAGTAAGATACCTTTTAGTGAATTTAAGTAGAGAATAATGCTCTTCAAGTATTTTATATGTGATCTTGACCTCTTATTTAAAAAAAAAACTAGTAATTTTGGTGCGGAGGTCCACAAGCTAGGAATATTTCCTCTGAAATGTCAATTTTTGCTGATTTTATTGTATTTTATGGTTATTTTACCTGGTTCTTTGTGGGGTTTATTGGATTCTAAATCTGGATAATCAGAAAAAACATCCACAGTTTGAAATTTTTTCCATCATCGGTCTTTAGTTTTTCAAACTTTTTGGTCACTTAAACGACTCTGGACTCGTATTGGATCTAGCACACATATTTGTATTTAAATATGTTTATTTTTGTTAGAATAAAAAAAAAACTTAAGGTTGTAGTACTTTTTTCAATACTTTTGGTAAATGAAGTCAAGCAGTTGTCTTTATTAGTATCTTTCTTCTAATCTTCACATTATATTTTTATATTTTCTTAAATAACTCTGTTCTTTATTTACTTATTTCAGTTAAAGTGAGAGAAGAGAGGGAGTATGCTGAAGATGGAGATCAGGTTGATAGATATTTTTGTAATGTTATTGAAGCCATAACATCTTCAACTCAGTCCCTTGGCAAGGACGGGAAATTTCAGGTTTTTATATGCATCACGATTAGGTAAGTTATTTGCCTTATTATTTGTTATATTAATGTTATTTTTTAATATTATTATTAAAGGTTTATTAATCTTTTGTAGAAAAACAAATAAAGAAAAACTCTATTTGATTTTTTTTAAAATATGGAATTAAAACAAGCATAAATATAAAAGACTATCATTGTGATCGAACTAGAGTCCAAGGAGTTAATTAATAAATAATATTAACAATAAAGTGAAATATTAATAATATTATCGTTAATATTATTGCTATAATTATTTATAAATTAGTAAACAGGGGCTGAATTTTCCTATTTTTATTTTTTTCACTTTTGTAATAACTTCTGGCATCTGTCTCTGATAATTAACCATGATTATGTTGCATTTATACCACGTTTTATGTTTAATAATTATGTTTTTTTGAGGTAGTACGTAATTGAGCACTATATTGGACCGTTTTTAGGATGACCACTGATTATACAGGCACTCTACTGTAATGTAGCGTGTTCAAAAAACAATCTGTGTTAAACCTTCATGAGTTTTCTAAAAAACGTTAATTTTGTTTCCGTTTTTGTTCGTAGACTAATTTTTTTTCGTTTTTAAAATGTGTTCTGACAATTTGTGTGTGTTTATTTGTAAAGCTTTTACATTTTTGAGTAAAAGTGTGACCTATGGATGAATTTAATGACGACGATAATATGGAGTTAATTGGACGTTTGTTTTTTTTCAATTAATTATATAGCGCAGTTTATTTAATGAGTGCTACCTCAAAAAAAATGGTGTATGCCATCCGGCTGAGAATGTCTTTATGTCTTGGCAATTTTTCCCGACTCGCTTCGCTCGTCGGTAAATCTAATTGCCGTGACATAAAAACACACTTCTCAGCCTTATGGCATAAATAACTATTTGATGGTTTGCTGTTCGTCTTTTGGTTATTTAAATTATTACGTAATTTTTTGTTGCAGGGATCACATGTTACATCACGTCATAGAAGGGCCTCTGTCGAGGTGTAGACAGGTACTGGATATGTATGAAGAAAACTCATTTTTCAGAGACCCTACTTTAATTTCTTATATATTTCAACTATTTGAATCTCTAGATGATTATGATATTGCCATAGAAAATTCATTAACTCATGGTATTAAGAGTTAAGAACCTCATTATGATATTATGATTTTTAATGGAACGATAAAAAATAAGTTTATCTACTAAAACTAGAGAGGTCACTGTTACTGTTCTAGAAATGGTCAATGGAATGGTATTAGAACTAACCCACGAATCAATAGATGTTTTAGAATTATTTTGATAAAAGGTTATGGATCAAATTGGAATATTATAGGTTGGACTATCAGCTCTATACTCCATGCCTCTAAGATTAAAAGCCCTAAGATAAAAGTAAAAAGGCTAGCTTAAACAGTGAGCCATCTAGTTATAGTACTTACTCTAAGTAAATTGTGTTCTTTATCCCTCCCCCTAGTCAATGCTGATAAGACTGTAGACGCCGACATTAGAAGGGAAAAATTTCTCCAGCTCAGTGATAAACTAGTCTATTTGGTATATTAAAATTTAATCAGCTTTGACAACAACTTTAGCAAGTATTTGCTATTATTAAGGACTTTAGTACTCTTGTTACAGATCTTAATGTTAGATCCTCAATAGCTATTAGGCAACTTCATCAAATTTTATGTAATTGGTTGGAATGGTATTTTATGTCTCTACTAATATTACAAACATTCTGTTCAATTTTCTTTCTTTTTACTCCTAATTTAGTTAAATATTTTATCCTCTTTAAAAAAACTAGTGACCCTACAAGACTTTGTTTTTGTTGATTTAAACAAAATGTATTTATTTTTATAATTATAGAATTGGGTTCATGAAATTTTTATATTGTTGCACTATGTAGAAATCCAAACTAAACACTCTCTTTACAAGTGCTACAATATTTTTTTCTGATGACTTATAATTTTTACTTTTCCTCATTTATACCTTAGATATACAGGAAAACAGGAAAAGTTTTTAGTGTTTGCACTAAAAGCCTGAAGCCAGAATTTCACATGAATTGTCCGTTTCAGGTGTACACCTCTTGAGTAGTTTTTACAAAATTGTCTGTTTGTATGTGTCTGTTATCATCGTAGCTCCTAGTGTATTTATGCTAAAGAGTTGAAAGTAAGTACAGAAAAAACAATTTTCAGATCTAGTTGTGATGTACTGAAAATAATTTGTTTATGAAGTCATTAATGGTAATAATGACTAAGCAAAAATTCATAAAACACTGAAGAATTGCTTTGAGATATGGCTGGCTTGTAGTCATATACATGACCAACATATGTGCCAAGGTTCATATCATTATCATTATTAGTTCAATGTTTATCAAATTACTTGTATACATTTTTTAAGAATTGTTTAAATAATTAATAAATAAAAAAAATCAATAATGTTGTACAGGTGAATCCCTGCATGTAATAAGTTTTGTTTCAATACAGCAAATATTTCTACGGTTTTTGTTGTATCATAAAATTCAATCAGCATTGAGTGAGGGCAATGTCTGCGTAGGTGACATCTGGAATTAAACGAATATATTTATTGTCTGAGAACAAGTCAAGCAAGTCTGAAGATGTGTTGCAGTTTAAATTTAGCGATTTTATATTCCGAGGATGAGGGAAGCGAGTCCAAAATAGTGAGGATGAGCGTTGCGAACCCGAAGTGGTGGGGAGAAGTTCTGATGTACTCTGTACCCGATTTTTTAATAAGCTTTTAATTTATATTGCTTTTTTAATGAATATCAAAATAAATTATTCAATACCTGCAAGAACGTTGAATTTGCATTAAATGGAATTTAGTAGTCAAGGTGTTTAATATCTTAAATTTTATCAATTATGTTTCTGAGACATTTTTTGCCTGAAATATTGGAAAGTAATTAAAAAAATTAGGTACGAGGTACCTCGGAACTTTTGCTCATCACATTGGATTTGCTATGCTTAACTTCCCTGACTCGCTTTGCTCGTTCTCACATTATTTTATAATTTTTTACATTTTTTTAAAAAACGTTCACAAGTCATTTGATAAAATTGAACTAATGCTGATAATGAGATAAAACTTGGCACATATGTTAGTCTTATACAAGGCTACATGCATGCCAAATCTCAATCTAATCGGGTTTTATAATTTTTCAAAATTTTTGTGAGTCATTATTGAGGGTTAACGATGTCAGAAAAGAATTATTCCCCGGATAGCACAACTGCACATATAAATTGATTTTTGTACTAAGTTAAAATTCTTTAGCATAAATACACTTGGAGCTACGATGATAACAGACATGTGCACATAAAGAAAGACAACTTTGTGAAAACCACTCAGGAGGCTTTAAAAACACCTGAAACGGATAATTCAGGTGATATTCCAGTTTTGTATTTTTTTACAAATACAATACTTTTCCTATATACCTATGGTGTAAATGGGGAAAGTAAAAATTGAGCTACTTGTGACTGCCCAATATTGTGCAGACATATAGATGGGCAGATAACAACCGCTTAGGTTGTATTGAACAACCTATGTAGTAGTAGAACTAATTTATGTAGTACTTACGACTTAGGTAATTAATTTACTTAGCTAAGATAATACTTAGGAAAGGAGAGATTCCTGTTACCTGGTTAGTAATGAGCTATAGAGTAAGGGATTTCCAACCCCTTACTATTAATCTCTGCTCGTGTTGTCATCACCTCAAGGAAATAATATAAAAAACACTTCATTATATAAATATAGTAGAGCTTTTGGTAAAAAGAGACTCAACTAAATATCCAGAGATTGTTATTGGTACAAGTTTATTGGTGTACTTTTTTCTGTATATTATTTCCTGTGATTTTTTCTATATACCCTGCCCTTATTTAGTAATCAGTGCTTTATTACTTTGTGTATCTTTTCCCTGTTATTTTACATTTTGGATACATTCTTGTAAATATTTCACCTGATAGCACCTCTAATTTTACTAATGGTGAAACAGGGTCTAAATATAGAGGTATACTCATATTGTTTTGGTACAAATTAACTTTAACTTTAATGCAGGTTTCTCGTGTAATAGGTTTTTTCTGATTTATTAATTGAATAAATCTTTATTACATCCCATCCTATTGTTTATCAAAAAAGTTTAAAAAAATTATTCTTGTAAAAATATTAATCCTGTTACACTGTTGTAGAGTAGTTACCTAAATTTATGTAAGATGAGATTCTACCCATGTAGTTAAATCTGAGAGGATGGCAATGCCCCTACCAAGTCTATCTTTTCTATTTTAAGTTCGACTAAATTTTGTTAAACTGAGTTGGTAAGTATGGTTGATTTTCTTAAAATCTTCTTTTGAGGTCTGATTTGTGTTCAAATAATGTCTAGAGTTGTGAAGACTTCTAACCTTGTTTCCTAATTTAACTACCTTATAGTTTGTTTATTTGTAATGAATTAGTAAATATTTAGTTGATAAAAATGTATAACTTCTGTGTAAATTTGTCACTTATATCATTAGAAAATAAAAAATGGGTTCTAATTATTGATAAATTGAAAAACAATAATGCTGAATTTATCTTATTTAAACTTAATTTGACCTCTTTATTATTATCTCTTTGAATCTCTCCGTTATGTATGGGAGTATTGAGATTTATATTAAAGTAAAAACTAAAAAATTTAAAAAAACTTGTTGTAGGCCACCAAATATCTTGATTGAAAAGAAAGTAACAAAAAAATTTGAATGAATAACCTTTTTTTGCATTGACATTTTGTTAAATATAACAAAATACAGTGAAAGGTGAATGCATAGTGATAGTAATTAGGGAGATGTGAGATCATCTAGCAAGTAGGCCACATTGTTGGACCCTTTTGCTAATTCCGTTTGACAGAAGATAGTCATTGTGAGGTATTTTGCGTCTAACCCACTGAATAGCCATCACTTCACTATAAGTTTCAATAGCTTAAACTAGAAATAACACATGTCCTACTGCCATACTAAGTTTTCCTGCTCTCGAAGCTTTTTGACAGGAACATATATATATATATATATATATATATATATGTGTGTGTGTGTGTGTTGTGTGTTTATGTATATATATATATATATATATATATATATATATATATATATATATATAATATATATATATATATGTGTGTGTGTGTGTTGTGTTTGTGTGTTATGTATATTATATATATATATATATATATATATATATATATATATATATATTATATATTATATATATAAACATAAACTACTGCTGAGGGTTTTAAATTTAGGGTTAGGGATCTTTTACAATCTGAAATCGTACAGACTTGCAACCACTGGCTTAATGTTCCTTTCGAGGGACGGCACTTAAAAGGATTTTCATCCTTTGCATGAATATCCCAGAGAGCCTAACTGGGATCGAACCCAGGCTCTGTGTGACTGGTGCACATGCTGACCATAACACCACCGGGAACCCCTAAAGGTGTATGTATAGTACTTATGTAATGCAATGATTAAGTAAATTTCCTCTTGTTTTGTACATAGGTGTTGCTTATTAAGAATTAGTGGGAATGCTTTCAGCATATTGTTTTTTAACTGTTATGGAATATTTTATTTATAAACTATAAAATAAAGACAATATATATTTTTATTTGGCCTACTGCTGTTTGAAACAGCCTTGCATGATATGGAAGGGACAACATGTTTGAGGATTACTTTGTTTTAGATTGTAGCTAATGTAACAGTACAAGCAGCATTTGTGGTTATTTAAGGACAACCATGTATGTACGACAAATGTATAATTTAGTCTCATTAAAATCTTGCGGAAATAATTGCCTAGAATTGATGGTAATAAATACCTTCTTTTGTTTTGTTCAGATTTCTTTCCATTACTCATTATCATTATAAATAATGATCATTCTCTTGTACATTTTTTCTTTTAGTTAATGATATAAGTGACTTTCTAAATAAATTAGATTTAATGTGTATATAATATAATATCTCTTGTCTTGATGACACAAAAGAAATTTTATTATTAGAATAGTTGTTTTTATTTTTTTATTAGTACAATTTTAATTAATGTTTTATAGGTTAAGTTTACTAAGTACCCTAGTTGGAAAATATAACTAAATATTATTTTTTCAATACCTCCTTAAATTAAGTGTTTTTGCCATCAGTAGTAAGAATGCAGTAACTTACTACTGGTATGCTTTTACTGTGTCTTAACTTAAAGGCAGATTTGGAGATCAATTTATTTTGTTCAAATAACTATTTAATCTGTAATTAATTTAAATATGTATATTTATATTTTTTAAATAGAAATATATTGGATATTTATCACTTGTGCTTAAAACTTTTGTGTGATAAGTCATCTGATTAGGCGTAAAAAGTCAGTGGATTTAGTTCGTCTGAATAACTGAATAAAATAATTGCGTGAGAAAAGACCAGATATGCAGTGTGGATGAATAGGGAGTTGTTTCATCATAAAGCAGTTATGAGTACCCACATCTAAATTTCTAATTTATCTTGCTTAGACCAGTCCCTTGTCAAGATTTACCTGATTGTAACCTTTTCTTGTTCATTAAATATTGTTTGTTTTCATTTTTACTGACTACAAGCTAAACTCTGACTTGTCAAATTAAAAGAAGGCATGGATGTCCCTGAATGAATGTTATCTGCAGGATTCTTATTTTCTATTAGCATTCCTTCAATATTAACTAAATTTATTGTTGTCTTTTCTTTTTTCTGTTGTTCTTAATTGTGAGTTATAGTTAACAATCCTACTTAAGTGCTGTTTTGGTAAATGGATACCTTAATCTTCCCTTCATTTTAGTTGTGACCATCCTGCATGATTAGAAACCCCTAAAAAGAAAAGATTAGAAAACTGGATTTAAATTTTTATACCGCACTACTCATGTGTGTGATGTAGTATAAATAAGTTTATTTTGTTTGTTGGAAGTTAGTTTTAAAGATCGTAAATCTTAACTATTAAGTAAAAATAGACGAAGACAAGTTAATGATTAGCTTTTATCATTTGGTTCAAATGCCACAGCCATTGCAGTTGTTGGCTCTTGCTTTATTGCAGATTTGTTCATTAGTACTCTGTAGCTGCACTCTCACCCCGATCATGCTTGCCAAATAAACAACATTTAAGACTTATCTCTTATAGTTATTTTAATCTCATTTTAACTCAAAATTATTTCTTAAATACTCATTCTTTTATCAATTTATTCATTACTTTAATCTCCTCTTGATTTAAACAAGTATATATTGTTGTATAAATTTATTTTTGTATTTTAGTTAGTTATTGTTGTGATTTGTAAAAAAAAATGTATCACATAAGTTTCATTTTCATCGAGAAACAGGCCTCAGGCAATATAAGATTTATATAATTTCTTTCTAGTATTTATAATTTTTTGAACTAATTTCATTATATATATGACAAATCTAATTACCTTAGATTAAAAAAAAATAAAATAAAGAATTTATTTCCCTTTTTTACTCACTTGTTTTACTATTTACTATCATGCTTATTCACATTGAATTAGTGCATTGAAAATAAATATAATATTAATTGAGCTGTGAAATGAAATATAATATTTTCTTGCCAGAATGTATTACAGAGTAGATGATGTAAAATTTATTATTGTTAATATTGTAATATGAAATGTAAAGTGGATATTATAAATTTAGGAAAACTTATTCCGAGTAATAATTCTTAACGTTTTGGGTTCATTTTGATAAATTGTCATTCATATTTTAAATTGGACTAAGGTTTTAATTTAGTTAGTTCATCATTAATCATTTTAGGGTAAATAATGGTTAAATTAGACACTTCTTGTGTCTTTATATATTTACAATTATCATTAATTAAGATTATGTATGTCATGGATTTTTTTGTCTACAAAATAATTTTGTTTTGTTTAATGGATACAAGAGGCTAAACCAGTCAAGGGAGGGTGCTTTTTCTTTTTAATACATTTTGCTTAGAAAGCTGTTAATGCCTCACATGCCCCAATATTTATTACATTTGTTCTCTAAAATAATAATTTACTATGATTTGGAAGACAATTTGGTGTAAGTAAAATTAAACCTTTTATTAGACCTGTAGGTAAACTATTTTAAATGAAACGAGAACATGATTAATTTTAAATTAATGCATGTGGGCTTTTTTAATAGTTTAATAAAAAAAATCCTCCTATTCTCTGAAAAAACAATTCTCTAACTTTCTGAGTTGTTCTTTAGCTCATCAGGGTAAAAGCTTTTGTATTCGCTCTCTACTGATTTAGTCACTTTTATATAGTATAGATTACTATTTGCAGTAACAACTCACCTTAACTGTTGTTCTAGGTTTTCTTTGGAAAGTTGTATGTACAAATATGTTTTACTTGAAAATGTTTTATGATTAATATTATAACAAATGTTTGATTGTTATTATAACAAATTTTTGATTGCTGTTATAACAAATGTTTGATTTTATGCAGGATGTATCAAATTCAAATGACAGTAGTTAAGGGATATTTTCTGGACAAAAGTAATAGTCCAGAAAATATCCCTAAAAATTCCCTATAGTCTATAGGGAATTTATAAGGACTATAAGAATTTATAGGGATCCAATAAGAACCCTTATTGGAATAATGAGTACAAGTAGCTTCTACTATTGTTATGTGACTTAGTCATATAATGTTTCTATTATCTCATGATTAAATTATTGTTAAGCTTAGAAAATTTATCTTGGGCTTATGGCATAAAGTATGGGATAGCACCAAGAATTCCAACTCCAATCGCCTCTAGGTCCTACTCTCCAAAAACCTTATAACCATAACAAATCCTCCATTCTATGTATCAAACCTAACTCTCCACAGTAACCTTAATGTTCTATTTGTCCAAGACCTCTCTGTATCCCGTTACAAACTCTTCAAGGAATCCTTAATTGAACATTAAAATCCTCTCATACAAATCCTTTCCTTAAATACAATTCCTGATAATCCTTTATGATGCCTGAGGAGGCAGTGGCCTTGAGACCAGCTGTTATTATTCATTTATAATCTTACTTTATCTAATCAATCTGATTTCACAATTTTATCTTAATTAAAATCTTCATCAATTGCTATTACTCAAAATTAGATTATCTTTAAACTATTTTTAATTCACTTTTTTTATCACCACCAATAGTATCTGAATATATGAAACTTGTCTTGCCTGAGTACAATCACTGGATTGTTTCTCTTACATGCCTTATTAAGCCACTAATACTGTATCAACTCTAATTCTTAATCTTGTTGTTCTATTAGTCATTAAAAATAAAAAACTTAAAATCTTTGTATATTTTTAGCAATATAATCAATCTTGTGTTTAGCAATAGTTTGATCATTGTGTGGCTTTAATATAATTCTTCAGTCCTTAAGTCATATTTTTTTTTTAATGGACAACTTCTAACCATAATGAACCCTGACTTACCCTGAACTTTTTTCACTATGACCCTGTGAAAAAATATGAAAAATATAAATAAAATTAAATATAAACCTTATTGACATTAGAATTTGATACACCCTGTATATGTGCTTTTAATCAATTCATTATTTGAAATTGAAACCATATTAATTTTTTTATTAATCTAAAGCTTAGTTCAGTAGATTTTTAATGAAAATTGAAATGCTGATTTTTTGTCTCTATTTCTTCTTAGTGACCTACTAACATGACTTAATATGTTGAAAAAAGTAAACACAGTTTTGTTTTTAAAAATCTAAGCCCTAACTCTCTTCATCAATGTCTGAGCCATTGAGAATATTTTTTATGTATTTAACTATACTCTGTTGTATAATTTTGCCAATCATGAACTTGGTTAGATAAATACTGGTTTCAGATTTTTTTGCAAACACAATACTTTTCCTTTATACCTATGGTATAAATGGGGAACCGTAAAAACTAAATTACATTCTGCCCTAAGGCATTGAGGTGAGTATAAAATGTTGTGTTTATTTCAAAGAACTTATAAAAAGGGGAAGGAACAAATCTGGCCTCCCCGATGTAAAAAAGCGTCGCCACCCCCTGCCGCTACTCCCTAGGGCACTTGTAGCACTACTGCATCCTTTCATCTGGTTATAAACATGTCGAGTAAAGTTTTAGTTATTTTTTTTATATGCAGTAGTTAATTGTAGGTATTTAATCTTATTCTTACCTTGTTTAAATTTATAAAGTTATGAACCCTAAGAAAATAAAAAAATACTAGAATTAAAGTCTGTTGACTTTTAAGTGTTAACAAACTTTATACGCTTCTCCAATACTTTATATCTCTATACGGGACAATATGTCCCATGACCATCTATTTTCCTTAAAAACAGTGGTGACACTTTTTTCCCTGTGTTTTATTTGATAGTTTTCCATGGTAACGATGAATTGAACAAAACACTTCGATGTGTTGCTTTCAGAATTAAAATATTAAAACTAAAGAAATTTTGAGATGAGGGTAATGGAAGGAGTGGGGGAAGTCTACTCAATTCAAAGGGATCCTGGGTTTATAAATAAGAAGGAAAAGAGAGGAAAGACTATTATGAACTAGAAAAGCACTATAATGGGTGTATCTGTTTTACAGCATTTCGATTTTGGTATTACTGCTAGGAATTCTTTTTATGAGCGGGTAGACTCCTGCCACTTCTTCCATTGTTCCCCCTTTAAACTACTTTTATTAAAACATGAATAAGGTCTACTTTGTAAAGCCTGGGTCTGGTCAAGGGTCCATGTTAAAGTTTGTTTGGAGCTTGGGCGTAATGTAATTTATCATTTGTTTAGCTTACTTTGCATTTTTTGTGCATTAACATTTTGTTTTGAGTTTAACCTTCCCAAGTATAAACTTTGTGGATGTTATATACCGCCCCTTGTAACCTCTATAGGTTCCTTTTTATCTCATTTGTATGCCAAAGATATTTGTAACATAATGTTCCAATTATATGTATTGAGTAAATGTAAATTACTTGTGATATGTTTAAAAATAAAATGCTGAATAAATAAAAAAATAGTTTGTATAAGATAATAAAAAGTTAGTTGCTACCCTTAATTTTGTTTTCTTAATTCTTTTTTCACTCATCATTTCACTATGGTTATTCAGTTCTGCTTTTATGAAAAGTGAACAGTGCTATTGCTTAGACTAGTCTAAGTCGGCGGATCAATATTGTATTTCCTTTATGGTAAATTTTCCCTGAGAAAAATAAACTAATGAGATTGGCATCATGGATGAGGGAGGGGAGGTGGGTTTTCTGGAAGGGGGAAGTCACATATATTTATGTATATATATATTACTTATATATAAGTTAGAAACAAATATAAAATCTTACTATTAATTAGAGACTATAGATACTTAAACAGTAAGACTGTCGACTCAATGGTGAGAATATTTGGATTCCGATCAACGCTAGCGCTGCGGCAGACCTACTTTTCAACTGAGTAGGCGTGGCTTAATTTCCCGCTTTTTGCCTATATTCCATTTGACATTAACTTTTTTATACTTTCTAGTTATACTTCTAACTAGCTGAATCTTTAAACTTCCACAAAACCCATCTGATGGCAAATAAGTTTACATTTAATTCAATTTATATAATAATTTAATCAGGTAGTAACATCAATAACAGTAGTAATCAGTAATGAACATCAGTGCCTAAATTATCCGCGTGCTAGAAGATAGATTTTGGAATTAATGCAGCCTGCAACAATTTAAAAAACGTTTTTTTTTTAATTTAGACGCATACATGTGATTACCTAGATTATATTAATTAAATTATTAAATAATTGAATGAAATTTAAACTTACCATTCAAAAGTAGCGTATGATGAAGTTTATAAAACTTTTTATTACAATTAGTTTCTGCAGTAACTTATATAGTAGAACGTTCAAAATACAAATCAAAATTCAAACAATGGAGTAGAAAAAGAAAATATATGCTTCATGGACAAAATTTTAAAACATTTAAAAATGGCGGCAAAAATAATGAACAAAAAAAATTAAATTTACAGGAATAACTCGAGTAATATATCGTTGTCAAGCTCTTGATTAGTAGAACAAAAAATGTTGTACACTAAATTCCAAAAAATACAACATGGCGGCCATAAATTTTATATAGTAATTAGTTTTTACTAATTTTATAAGAATTTACAAGATAAAGATCTAATGTAATTTACTTTATATACTTTTATAAAAGTAAAATTAACTATCTGTCAGAGCTGTATAGTTTTTGGTAAGATTTCGAGAATATTTTCAAAATGGCGGCCTATATGGCGGACCAAATGAAAATAAATTTTGAGCGAAAAAATCGTGTTGTATATCGTTTTAAATCTCTTAAAGTGTAGAAAAAAAAAATATATGTTTCATGATCAAAATAAAAAAAAATTGCATCAAAAATAATGTACTCAAAAAAAAATAAAGTAATATATCGCTGAAAAGGTCTTGATTAGTAGAACAAAAAGTTCTTTATACTAAATAACGATTAATTCAACATGGCGACCATAATTTTTTTAATAATTAGTTTTTACTAATTTTATAAGGATTTACAAGATTAAGATCAATTGAAATATACTTTAGATACTTGGCGAGCAAAGCGAGTACTTGTTACTCTCTATTACAAATGACTACAATCTTGCGAGCGAAACGGGCCCCATTTCAATCACATATAATACTCGATGAAGTGAGAGTGAGCGAAGCAACTAATTGAATGTCCATTATTATAAACATACACACTCTAGCGAGCGAAGCGGCCCCTTTTTCATTGTCTATTATCATAAACATGAACACTTTAGCGAGCGAAGCGAGCCTTCATTAGTATGTTAAATTTTAAACATAAAATTTAAACAATCTAGCGAGCCGTTTTTTTATGTATTATTACGCTAACTAGCGAGCGGAGCGAGCCTAGTACTATTTAAAATTCTGATCATACGCAATCTAGAGTGCCTGTATAATCTAATGCCTGTGATTATACAGGCACTCTAACGCAATCTAGCGAGCGAAGCGAGCCTCATTGTAATGTCTATTTTTATAAACATCCACACTCTAGCGAGCCCTTTTATGCTATTTAAAAAATTTAAAATTAGTACTATAGCGGGCTAAGCTAGCCTTCCATACAACGTAAAATTTTTAACATACTTAAACTTACAAGTGAAGCCAGCCCTTTTTTTGAATTTTTACTTTAGACTAGTAGCGTGCGAAATTTTCCCTATTTACTGTACCTAGCGAGCGAATGAAGTCTCTTAATAAATACTTTATTTGATGTTTTTTTCTCATATGAGTTCTTGATGCAATGCATTACTACTATATATCTCAAGGCTAGTTTCTTTGTGTATTAAGCATACTAAACCAGCAATTTATTTTATGATGAACTTGGGTTTTCGTAAGCTCGTAAAGCAAGCCGATATGTATCAATTATATTCTCGGTTATGTCTAATTAGATTATCTATATAATTATATGATTGGATTGCTACTTATTATATCTTATAACTATTGGTGTTATGATTAAATAATAATAATTACTAATCACTTTAATATGGATTAATGAAAGTAAGCAATCTAGCAGCTTTTTATGATTTTACAACTGATGAGTTTGGATGACGTAATAAAGCCCGGCTGCTATGGCGGCATCTCTATGGGAACTCGAATTTCCAAAACAAATGGATTAGGATTATTTTTTTAGATTATCTTCTCTTTTGTATAATATCTTGGTACTTAGTGGGTCAATTTAGCGCAAGCTTGTTTTTATAGTGTTAACACGATGATATGGATTGCTGTTGGTCTTATTTAATCCATTATTAGACATGTCTGAAGACGTGAAACCGGAAAAAATTAAGAAAACTCAGGAATCCCTTTCGAAGTATATTAAGAAACCACCGCTTACTGAGAAACTATTGAAAAAGCCTCCTTTTAGATTTCTTCACGACATTGTTACATCTGTGAGTTGTTAAAATGTATTATATATGTTTGAAATCTTTAGTTACAGAATCCCACTTGAAATTGAGACAACTTACCTGTAGTAAAATAATTACTTCCTTCACACGCAGGGTTTGGCAAAGGGTTCACCACAAACGGTTCAGACGGTAGTTTTCACGGTGAAAAATGAGTTTCAGAGTTAAACCCCTTGTTCAATTCCGTTCACAGGACAACTACCTGGGGGTTCAACCACTTGTACACCGGACAAAGTAATTATTACAAGAGCTTTAGCAAACACTCTGTGGGTAAAAGTTTAATAAACTTACTCTATTTACTTGTTATGTAATGTTATAATAATGTGGACAATAGTAGTCTATTGACTAACATTGTCAACACTGCTTCGAGTGCTGTTATAACAAAATCTTCATGAAAATTTCCAGCTGATCTGAACAAGTTTTGTCTTTCTGATGGTCATCCCAGGAATTTAAATATATAACAACTTTTGCCGTATAACTATCTAGCCATCTACCTCACACATATCATCATAAAAGTTCCCTCTCTTTTCATAATAGTCCATGACATGGTTTAGTTTAGTAGTTACTTCATTCACATGCGGAGTAATTTTTAATCTATTGTTTAGACTCTAATCTATTCACATGGCAACTGCCGGGGAGGGGAGCGGGGTTGAACACAGCATTGAATATACTTACTTCGTTCACTCCCGGGGTTTGGTAGGGGGCCCCAAACTCCTTGTATGAATCATGTAGGTATATCCCTTTATTATTCCTGTGGCATCTTAGGTAGTGTCCAACAATTATCGTACTCTTATTTTATTGGGAGAAAAACTTTTTTACTCATTAGTAATGGCATCATTATTAAAGTCTATCGTTTAGTTTAAAAATCCCCAAGGTCATAAGCATATTGGGGATTGACCAATCAGAGAAGCCGCTGCCAACCCCACACTTAAAAAGAAAAAAAATCCCTACCATCATAACTGCTGTAGAGAAATAACCTTCTTCCCGGCAATCTTTCACTTTGTTTGTGGTTCTACTTTTGTTTACGTCGTTTTGAAAATTACTTTCTAATTAATTATAAAAATGATATTATAAAATAAAACTACACTAAAGGAATGTAAAAAAAACATCGCCTAGAAAATACTGGTAAATTAACCTGATTTGTTTACATAGTTTTTTCCCTCTTCCTTCTTGCAGGGGTTTTTGTACTTTAGAATCGGCGGAGCCTAAACTGACTTGTCAAGATTTTTAAAGTAGTTGATAGACTGTAAGTTATTTGCCAATTGTGCCACTTAAGATGTTCTGATTAAGCTGAAACCGGTCTCCATTGCCCACGGCTTTTAAAAGACCAAACAAATCGAGTACCTAATGCTTTACGGGACTGTTTTGCTCACCTGTATTGGTAAGCAGGCTAACCAAGGAGGAACAAGAGGTAGATTACTCCTTTCATGCTACCTCCCCACAGGGTTGGCACCTGGGTGGAGAAAATTAAAAAAACCCACCCGGGCAAAATGGGCAAAACCCACCCTATTTTACCCAGGTTTTTTACTGGGTTTTTATATTTTTTATTCATTAATTTAGTTTTTTATAATAAAGCTTGTTGTTTCCTTGGGAAATTAGCTAAAAATAAATAAAATAATTATAAAAAGTATAATTAGGTTATTCTTGCATCTGTTCTATGCATGTAAAATAAATCAAGGCATTGGTATACATATATGAATGCTCTTTATTTTTATTAAACTTTTTTTTACATATTTATTGAGTATGTTAAATGTTTAAGAAAAAAAATATTAATTTAACTAAAACTTTGTTCAATAAATGTATTAATTACGTATTACGCCTATTTATCAACTAGGTTCTTAAAATAGGCTTAAAAATACGATTATTTAACTTGCAATTTAAACAAAAAAAATATAAAAACCCATTTTACCCATTAAACCCAAAAAACCCGGGTGGGCTGGGTTTTTACAATTAAACCCGGGTTTTTGCCAACCCTGCCTCCCCATACTATAGCACTACTTAACCCTCTAGATATTGTAGAGGTCATTGACTTAGATTTATACATATATACAAGAAAAAATATATTATGCCGTTTGAAAAAACTTGGGATGGTCTTATTTAGGTGAAACCGGTTTCAATTCATTTTGTTTAAATTTTTGACTTCTCAACTTGGGTTGATGGCATCATGAGTTTTTCACTAGCAATAGTCTCTAAAACCTCCTCAACATCTCTCCAATTTTTTTTAATTGAAAAAGCCTTTGAGCCATGAGTAAGGATAGAAATACACTCAAAACACATAAGCACACACACATATATATATATATATCTATGTATACATACATACATACATACATACATACATACATACATATATATATATATATATATATAATATATAATATATATATATATATAATATATATATTAACTTTTTTCAGACATATTTTTGGTATCACCGAAGCCAAACATAATCGTTCATATTCCCAATAATTTTTGCCTTTTGTCTTTCTTTCTTAATTAATCATGTTTTTGTTTGTTTTGAAGGTAATGAAAGAGACTGGTGCATTAGAAGGCGTGTTCTCAGAAGGGCAGCTCAACTCTGATAATATTAAAGATAGAGATGCCAAAATAGATTTCCTTAACTCTCTGATATCACATTTAAGTATGCATTTATATTATAATATTTTAATTATGGTTTGTTTCTTTGAAACTTTTTATAATAAAATAATAATCTAAAATTGTTTGTTTTAGAAATGGTGACAGGGTCCCAGATATCAGCAAAGCCTTCTAAAATGATTGCTGGTCTTGAAGTTAACAAAACATTAGATTTGTTGATTATTTTAGCCAAAGCTGTTGATATGAAAAAGGTAATAAAACACTGGGCTTGACTTTAACCCTCAGTTTTAAACTTAGTCATTGGTTAATTTATGAATTTATAAAACCTTTTATTTATTAGAATATTTGGACTGTTACTTTAATTTTAATTTAAGTTTTTGTTAATTTGTATCTCATTGAAACAATTTATTTAAAAATAGTTTAAATTTATCTTTGATATGTTTTTATTTGTATTTTATAGAGTAGAGGAAACCCCTGGAAACAGCAGGCATTTTTAGTATTGCTTCATTAAATCACTCTATAGAACACGAATAAGGATACATGTGATCGATAATAATTACAACTTATTTTATATTCTTTTAATTTTATTTAAGACATAATTTAAGTCAAAAAAATGTAATATTTAATCATAATTATATTGAAAAAGCAAACAAGAAATCACCAACATACCTTTATGGTACCAAACCAACAAGGCCATGATAAAAGCAGTTGTTTCCTTCCTTCAGCAGTGTAAGTCTCTTTCCCATTTATGTACGTTCAAATTAATCTTTGATATGTTTTTATTTGTGTTTTCTAGAGTGGAGGCAAGGCAAGTGAGAAAACAACTGGCTCAACAAGAGAGGTTAAAAAGCCTGGAAATAAAACTAGTAAAGAAGACAAACAAGATTCTAATTCTGTAAAGAAAAAGTCAAATGGTGATAACAAAACTAAAGCAACTGCTGATAAAGCTAAAGCAACTACAGATAAGACTAAAGCAACTACAGATAAGACTAAAGCAAGGAAACCCGATTCTAAACCCTCCTCTAAAAATCGTACCTCTGAGATCAAAGAAAATGGGAATGATCTTATCCCTGCACCTCAAGAAGTGTCTGCTAATCAAATTTCAGATGTTGATGTATCAAAAAATTCAGGGAGGCAAAATAGTAATGGCGATTTGTTACAGCCTCCATCTAATGAAGTAATAGCTAATTCGAATGCCTCTTCCGAGAACAAGCAAAGAAAATCATCTGGGAGACAGCCTTCTGATGATAAAACAGACTCTTCTAAAAGTTCTCAAGATAGCAAACCCAAGGAAAGGAAGGCGTCAGGAATCACAAGACAGCCGAGTAGTCCTGTAGATAACTTACCTTCTAATGAAAGTTCAAATTCTCTTCCTAAGCAACTTTCTATAGGTATTAAACTAGTTGTACTAACACTATTGATGTTTGGATACTGTAAAAAAAAAAAAATTGTGCAATGATTTTTTGTTAGGGACACTAAAGAGACTACTTAATGGTTGTTTAATTATTTATTCATCCTTTACGATACTTCGCTTGTTATTCAAAGCATATTTATGTAAACATAGCAATGATAATTGAACTGTTATGGAGACCAACAATTACTATAATTAATAAAATTGTACATTATTGGTGTTTGTTAGTATAGTAATTGTGCCTTTTATATGTGTATTTTAATTCTCATAGATGCTGTTCTGTTAGAAAATGTCAACTGCACCTCTATACTCTTTGATTCTTTTTATGATTAGCATTTATATTATTTTTCTATTAAGCTAAAAAAGCTATTCAATATGTTATCATTATAGGTGAAGAAAAGGATGAAAAACAACATAATGAGTTGTCTACAACTTCAGGACTACCTATGAAAGGTGCTTTGCCTGATAAAATGGTTATAGGGCAGATGTCTACTGAGTCTAATTCAAATATATCTACTGAACCTTCTGACAAGACACCAAAGAATAGCTCTCCTGAAATGAAGTAAGCTTAGAGACCCTTTTATTACTATGGTTTCACAATAAAATGTAAAAAACCAAAATGTAAAAACAATAAATGTATGGAAACCAAAATAAAAAAAATCTGGTGGCGACCCTCATATCTACATGTACTATTTCCTAGGTGTTTTGATTTTAAGTCATGTATGTGTTTTGAATCAGGTATATCCATATTACCTATACATTCTTCTTAAACTTAATTAGAGAAATATCTTTGTTAACCAATCTGCTCAATGAAATTGAGACCCTGATCGTGGAACCAAATAAAAGTCAGTTTTTAGTCATATTATGTCAAGGGGGTATGTGTTATTCCCATTTTTCTAAAATTCTGTGTGCATGTGTGTGTGTATGGCAGGCTTAGTATTGCATATAAAAGGGGAAGTAGCAATGAGTGTACTGAACAAGAAGTCATTCAATGGATGTCCCTTGCAGAGAAGCCAACCCATTGATGGTGGGTAGGGATACTTGCGAGCTTAGAGTGTCTTAAGAGGGAAGTGTCTTAAGGGTGGTTACTCTACTAATAAGACAAAATTTTTTTGTTTTTGAATTCGAAAAAACTGAATAATAAATCTGATTTCTCTTTTTCCTACTCATAGTTAGGAAAAATATATAGCTCATAGTTTATCATCCCACTACCTACTTAATTTTGCCTGTTTTAAAACAACTGAATCTTCCTCTCTCACCACTATTGCTGTTACATTTAAAATAACTGTACTTTCTAGTGGAGATGCACCTTGGCAAGAAAGAAATGGTAGGAAAGGAAGTTCTAAGCCTGAACCAAGTAATCAGCCCCTACCTTTAGATCCCAGTAAAGAATCTCAGGAAAAAGTTAAAATTAAAAGACCTCAGAGTGCTAAGATGAGACCTGGTTCTTCTAGTAAGAAAAATTATTTATCTTGACTTTCTGAGTTTAATTAGTTTTGAATATTGTTTTGATTTTTAGAATAATACTTTGTATAGAAGTAGCATTAGTAATAGTGAAAATTTTAAGACAACCTGTTGTAACATTTTCTAGAGTTTACTCTACGCTTCTGTTATTTTTATGTTATATAACCTAGTTTATATCAAATTTTAGCTTTAATATGTTTCAAATGACTACTTATTATGAAAGCTTTAATAAAATCCTAATGAAGATTTATATTTTTCTCATTACTCGAATACTTTTAATTCATTTTGTTTGTTTGGTATTCCTATTTAAAAATAATATATTTATAATAAGCAAATTGAAACATTATCAGCTGGATTGTAAAATTGCTATACCACACTTTATGAACAATAGTGACTTAATCTTAATGGGACAAAATAAAAATCCTGATTCTATGGACCAGGATGAACAAAAAATGTCATGTAAGCATAGGGTCGATTCTCAATAGTTCTCTAGAAACATCGATATATCGAATTATTCGATACTCTACTGTCTAATTCTCTAAAATGATCTACAACTTAAAAACTACTAAAGCTAAAGAGTTGCGGTTTTCACTAATCTAATGGATATTAAATTCTCTTTAAAATGGTATACTTTATGTCGCAATCGTCACAATTAAACTTTTATTTATTTGCATTTAAAATAATTTTTTTTATTAGTACTAAAAATGTAGAAAATGTTAAATGCCACAATCTTCGATATTTGTCCACTCATAGTTAAAACCTAAAAATCTTAAAAACAGTCTCATTCCATACCCTTTAAAATGATATAACATAATCTATGGCTTGTTTTTAACTTTAACCAAGATATTTTAAAAAACTTGATGTAAGTCGCTTAAATTCTAAATTATTCACAATGTAAACAAAGACATTTACATTTAAATTATGTACATTTGATTTACAAAATAAACTTTATTTTATTAGTTATTGTTATTAGTCATTAACATTATTAATTATTCTATATTTTGCTAATCATAGAAAATAATCAACCCCCCTCCACTACCACATAGCTTAAAAAAATTAATATAAGTCTCTTATAATAAAACAAATGCAACAAAAACATTTCTTGAAGAATTTTGTTGAAAGAATACAAAGTAATAAGTATATTTATACATGATTAAATAATAAATAAATAATTAACTTTTAACTGCAGAGGGAATTAAAAATCATTCTTCATGTAAATCATAAGAGAGATTCATATCTTCCTCCTTCAACTCTAATACATAGTCTACATCTTCTTAACACTGATTGTGTAGCTTTTTCAATTTGTGCTGCAGTTATTGCAGCTCTGGACTCATGCATTTTTAGCATCAGGTCTTCTCGATTTTGTGGGGCTTGCCTGTATACTTCATCTTTCATTGTGCCCAAGAGAAAAAAATCTAGTGGTGTAAGACCAGGAGATCTCAGAGGCCAGGCTATTGGTCCCTCTCGTCCAATCCAGCGATTGGGCCAGTCTCAAGGTCTAAGCCCATAGTGGGCCGGGCATCCATCCAACTGGAACTACTGATTTAATCTTAAATTGAGAGGTACTTCCTCTTGAAGATTTTCTAAATGATTATTTAAGAAAAATAAAAACTCATTAAATAAAAACATTGTGAATAATTTAGAATTTAAGCGACTTACATCAAGTTTGTTAAGAATATCTTGGTTAAAGTTAAAAACAAGCCATAGATTATGTTATATCATTCTAAAGGGTATAGAATGAGGCTGTTTTTAAGATTTTTAGGTTTTAACTATGAGTGGACAAATATCGAAGATTGTGGCATTTAAATTTTTTTACATTTTTAGTACTAATAAAATTTTTTATTTTAAATGCAAATAAATAAAAGTTTAATTGTGATGATTGCAACATAAAGTATACCATTTTAAAGAGAATTTAATGTCCATTGGAATAGTGAAAACCGCATCTCTTTAGCTTTAGTAGTTTTCAAGTTGTAGATCATTTTAGAGAATTAGACAGTAAAGTATCGAATAATTCGATATATCGATTTTTCTAGAGGACTATTGAGAATCGACCCTATGCTTACATGACATTTTTTGTTCATCCTGGTGCATAGAATCAGGATTTTCATTAAGATTAAGTCACCCTGTATATATATATATATATATATATATATATATATAATATATATATATATATATATATAATATAATATATATATATATAATATATATATATAATGTATATATATATATATATATATATTATAATATATTCATATATATATATATATAATATATATATATATATATATATAATATATATATATATATATATATATATATATATATAATATATCTATTAGAATTCATATCTCTCATTTTGGAGTCTCATTACTTAAATACTTACCTATATATTTTGCGTGCATTATGATACAATACGTTCATATTTAAAAACTTCAGATTGAGCTTAATGATGTTTAAAATGACACTGTGTTCCATCATAAATTGGGCAGAAATGAGACACCAGGTAATATTAATTATTTATTGCGATATTTTGCTCTAAACACAGCGCATTATCAAGCAAACATTAGTTACATATCTGTTAACAAGTTATGATGGAATATTTAATTATGGAGACCAATATTACAAATAATGACACTGTGTTTTCCTTAATAAGGGCAAAGAAGAGGAGATGAGAAAGTGGCAGGATCTGGTAGTGAAGATGCTGTGAGAGGGCAGGTAGTTCTCGGAGAGGGAGAACCTACTGGTGTTGTAGGATCTGCTCCTCTTGCTTCTTCTGATGGCAAAGGGTTGGTATATAATAAATAATAATATTTTTTTATACATGACGTATTCCATATAATGAATGTGTACGTTCACTCTGGTGGCAAAAGAGTGTTAAACAAATTTTTGTTACAATTTTGTTTTTAAAGTACTGATCATTATGTGTAGTTGTAGGGAACTTATTGAGCAGACAGGAAGGAATTAGATGATTTATTTACTAGCTGTTAATTCAGTTATTAATTTATTCTGTTTTATCTGTCTCTAGGCGACGACTTTTAAGTGGTAGACCATCTAGCTCTCGGCCTGGGGCCCCTAAACCCAGAGATAGAGGACAAGTAAATATTGATAACACGACAACTAATGGGTTAGTTATTTGAGTTTTGTGTATTTATTATGTGGAAACTTTATTATATTTTTCCTTTTTATTTTTGGATTAATATCATTTCATGTTAATTACAGTAATACTGGTGAGGAGATAAAAACAGTTCCTGTTATTGAAGATAAAAATGAAACAGAAGAAGACCAAGATATTGAGAATCTTGTAACTCTTGAGAAGGAAGACTCTGCTTTACCTAGGGATTTTAGTTCTGATAAGGTGAAAAAATAATTTGCCTATGACTTGAGTTGTAAATAATATCTTCATAGATAGAAAAAAAATGTATATGCATTTTACATGCCTAGGAATGTAAAATGCATTTAAGGGATCAGGGCACTTACTTAAACTCATATAGGCAGACTGAAGTCTGATTGTAATTGACATAGATTAGGTATTAAAACAAAGCAGGGATTTGTTTGTCTATTTAATGTATTCACTTGTTCTCCACTCTGCCCTACCCCCTCTACTATTCTTATTCTACATCTATGTCAAAGCTGAGAGTTATTTAGTCAAAATAATCACTTTATGTATTTTAATGAACTACCAGTATCATATACTTTTTTTGGCCTGGCTTGGGGAGCTCAAGGCCAGAATTAGTTTGCAGTTATAAACTATATTTTTAGCTTTAGTGTTATGAATGTTATTGTTATTATGATTAATTTTGTTTTATGTCTAGTTTCAGTTTATATTATTTATTTTTTCTTAAATAAATTATAAAAGTTAAGTTTTCTGGTAATTTACTAAGTTTTATTAAATATATAGTGTTTTAATAGTTGCTGATTAATATTGATTTCTAATTCGTAGATTGAGGCAGGTAGTAACCTAGATGAAAGTAACCAGGGAGCTTTAGTTTCTCAGATATTGGAAACCAAGAAAGAACTGGAAGATAGTACTCTTGTGCACCCTGTTTTGAGTAAAAATCAGCTAAGGACTTCACAACCCCAGGTATCACGCTTTAATGCTGTTTATAAAATTAGCTTGTTCTGTGTAGATAATTTTGTCTTTTTATAGAAATGGCAGGATCAGTATTAATGTCTGTATAATATTATCAAAACTTGTAATGAAAAAAGCTTTTAGCTAATTTTCATTAGAAATTGTTTTAAAAAGAGTGCCAAGATCTTCATTATTGATCCTATAGTTACTAATATTATTTGTTGAACCGAGGACTGGTAGCTCAGTGGTGCAGTGCTCTCCTAACAACCTGAAGATCGAGGGTTCAAACCCAGCAGGGGGAGAACTTTATATAATATTATTTCTTGTACTGTTCTCTTGGGAGGTGTTGAATCCAAGACTGTCCAACCCAGTCTAGGTTACATGTGGTTTTCTTTAGCTGTTATGTAATATGGCAATTCTGAGACAAGTCTGGGTACTTGTTTCTGTTGTCTTCAGCTCATTTTAGGACAGAGTTATAAATTATTATCAACTATATCTATTATACAAAACGGGTAAACCCAAGAACAACTAAACCAATTTGTAGAAGGTTTTTGTGAAATTTAGAGCAAATTTCTGTGAGATACATCATCGATAAAATAGTACTGAGAGTTGTCTTGTTAGGACAGCAGCTTGTAAAAATTTGGCAATAATTATACAGTTTAAATATTTATTGTTGTGGCAATAATGAATAAATAAATATTTATTTCTTTTGACCCTTGAATGAATTTGAAAATCATTAAATTACATAATATTATAGGTTAATAATTTATTCAAAAAATCAAATACAATTATATCACTATAACTACCACTACTATTTATGACATGTATACTGCATCATGCATACATGCAATAATTAACTGTTCATAAAAAATAAATAAATAATAAGGAAATTAATAAAATATAAATATAAGAAAAAATACAGTAAGTAATATTATAAGGCTGTTATAATCTCTTACTCTATTGATAAATGCATACAAATTTGTTTAACTAGAAAACAATACCTTATGATAAAAAAGCTAAAAGTTAAAAGTTGGAATTTAAAGTTCTTAATTGTAGTGTTATTTAAATTTTTTAGTTTATGTCAGCCAGTGCAGTGAGTTTTGATGGATGTTAGTTGTTGAATACTGGGCCAAGATACAAAGGAGAGTTTTTTTTTTTAAATTGACAACAATTTTTTTAAATCAGAGGGAATTGATAATGTTAAATATTAAAAGCTGGTAAAAGTAAATAATTTAATATTTAAAGGAAGGGAACAATGATTTTAGATAGTTATATACAGAGCTATTTATAAATATTTACATAATACTTAGATAATTATTTTATATTTAATATTAATATGACATATTAAATAATTTGTATGCAAAATTTTATAAATATTTTATTTTATATTATAAATTATGAATATTTTTTTGTAGGCATTATAATATCACTAATGTATGTATTCATATTATATTGGAATAATATAATGGTTGCCAAACTTCTGTAATACATGGTGTGCATTAAATTTTGCTATGACTTTATTTAAGGAATAATCATTGTTCTGGGCTCATTTTACTTGAATCCCTCAACAAAATATAACATAATATTTAATAAATCTTTAAAAAGTATTTAAGTTGCCATTACAGAATTTTCACCATTTTTGCTATTGTTTTAAGCAGGCAAATCTTACTTTAAACACAAGTTGTTGACAAAAATATTTACATGCAGACCTTTGACTGTAAATATTTATTATTACAACTAGAAAAAATGTATTGCTAAAATAAAGTATCTGGATATTTAATTTTATAAATTTATATAGTTTCAACTTTGGCTTTTAGCCTCAGCTAACAACTTATTTCATCTCCAGATAGTGTATAATGTGAATTTTATTAACTAGTTTTTAGGGAGTAAAGAAGCACTTTTCACTCCCAAGGGAGAAAAAGTTACTTTTCACTCCCTTAGGAGTAAAAAGTTATTTTTCACTCCCTTGGGAGTAAAAAGCAATTTTTTCTCCCTTGGGAGTGAAAAGTGTTTCCCATTATTGGGTTATTAGAGCCAATTAAACCAAATCATTTTTTACCAAAAATATATAAGGGGGACCCAACCAAAAATTTTTTTTATTGGCTTAAAATCCGTTTCAGGTTAAAATAAGAATAAAATACAACAAAACATGTTTCAATAAAATCAACGTCTGGAGATAAAATCTTGTATGCACCATGGGAGTAAAATGCTATTTTCCCTCTTGCAATTACCTGCATCGGCTTCGCCTCGGGAGTTAATAGTCATAACTTCCTTGGCTTTGCCTCAGGAATTAAACACATAAATCCATCGGCTTCGCCTCGGGAGTTAAATACTTTGGTTCCCATTGGCTTACGCCTTAGGAACCAACTAAGGCGTTTTCCTTGGTGGATAAATAACTATTAGTTTAGTAAAAAAAAATCCTTTGTGCCCTAAATAACTATTGTCTTTTATGAAAATACCATTATTTATTTTTTTCTTAATTTTGCATTTATTAATACAAATAAATGCTTAGTTATGTTTATTAGTCATGCCATGTTGTGGGTCATGCTTATAAAATTTTTGATATCTGCTCTACCATTTTTCACTATTTATTAATTAATTATCCGTTAAAAACTATATATCCTTTTTTCTGTGCGAAGCACGGGTATCTTGCTAGTTTTATTATATTGTTATTATTTTAATATATTATTAAACAGGACTGAGAGTTTTAATATTTTGTAATATTAAAACTCTGTGGTGATTACAGAAATACTTTCATTTATTATACAGTTATAAGTATGTAATTCATTTGATTTTTAAATTGTTTTTTTAAACAAATTTCCTGAGAAAAAGATAAGGCTATGTTTTTAATTTATTAATAAATTTATTGAATAGTTTATTTGAAATAATCTGCTGTCGTTACCAAATTAATTGATTTATTATACCTCACATGGTGTATTGTAGATGTGTTTATCAATATTATATCTGTGGGTGAGATTGAATAATTGAGCTTTGATGTTCCTCGTAGGAATGGGATACTGGTCGATTGAAAAGTCGACGTGAAGCAACTGCCAGGGATATGGATAAGTTAAGAGAGAGTATTCAAACAGTAACAAGATCAAGTGCTCCTCTTGGAAAATTGTTTGATTTCTTGCAAGAAGACGTTGAGCTCATGCAGACGGAATTGCAAGACTGGATCAAAACCAATTCACAGCTTCAGCGAGATATTCAATTACAGGCTAAGTATGAATTATGTTTGTCCATAAACTAATATTTAAGGTAGATCAGCCTGTCATTATCAGTAGATCAGTCTTCTTTATAATTCTTAAGGAGTAGATCATTTTGCTTTAAGCCCTTAATAGATTCTGGACAACATGTAGTAACTCACTTCTCCGGCACTGTTGAAGGCTCAATCCTAAAGTCATCTTAGCTATTCAGATTATCGGAAGGCGGAAGTTGTTGTTTTTTAATATTTAAAGTGGTTTATTCTCTGGACAGAAAAATATCAGGTGGGGCTATCTTTGTTTAGCTTTCTAACTATCATAGCAACCTCTCGGCACTCTTTCTCTAACTATCATAATTTTAAGTGTTATTATTCTGCAATTGTTTTTCTTACTGTAGTATTGATAATGATAGTAATTAGGGAGAGGTGAGATCACCTAGCAAGTAGGCCACTTTGTTAGGGCCTTTTTGCTAACTTCTTCAGATAAAAGATAGTGGTCACCTTTACGAGTTTTAATGTAGGCATTTTTCTGTGTAATCCACAAAAAGATCCATGACTTTACTATATGTTTCAGTAGCTTTAACTAGAAACAACACGTGCCCACTGACATACTAAACTTTCCTACTCTTGGAACTATAAGGCAGAACAATATATATATATATATATATATATATATATATATATATATATATATATATATATATATATATATTATAAACTACTATTGAATGTGCTAAAGTTTGCCTTAACCCAGGTTCATTTAGGGTTAGGATCTTTACCTGACAGAGCACAGGCTCAGAAACACCGTTTTAACGTTCTTCCCAAAGCCGAAGAATTTCCTTCCCTAGGATAAAAATCCTAAAGTCCATACAAGGATCAAACCCGAACTGTCTGGGTATCAGGAGCACATGCTGATCATTACACCATGGGGATCCCTTCTTACACTAATTATTTGATTTGCTTAAAATGCTTTATTGGTACAATTACATTCGTAATTACTGTTACATACATACAGTATTTATTTTCAATTTTTCTTAATTTGACTTACTAGGGCTTCTTTTATAAGTCTATTAATATGGTTGTTTATTATTAAATTTCAGACAGACTGATGATTCTCTTACACCTCTCATTAAACAACTTTCAGAACTTGATCTACTAATTGAACACGAACAGGAATCTATTAGAAGAATTAAATCAAATATATATCTTAATCAGACTAAACTCGACCATTTACTGCAAATAAATAATCCTTAGTCACTAAGATTCATTGAGATTTTCAGTGGCTTATGAAAACTTACTGATTATAGTAATGAAAATTTTTAATCTTTATGAATCTTGTGTAAGAAATATAATAAAATTTCACCATTTATTTTTTTAAAAAGTTATATCTATAAATTTTAATTGATTTATAACTATAAATCAAATTCTTAAATTTGATTTCTACATCTTACAGAGTGATTGGTAACTCATAATAATTTTCAAGAACTATACAAAGTTTAAGGTAAATTTGCTTCTTTTTTTAACGGTAATGGATTATTAATTCTACCAGCATCATATGCTGTCATAAAAAGAAAATAACATTATAGGTATAGTACTTTTTTTAATCTAGTTCTTAAACTAACAATTTATTTGAAGAAAGTCATAGAGTTTCTTAAAACTTTAATTTGAAGGAATTTGCCTTAGAAAGCATTGAAGAAAACAAATAATTTTATTCATCTATGCTTCTTTTTGATTTGAGTATGTAATCGTATTGCAATAGACAAATCAAAAATTTATTATACAGTAATAATTTAGGTTTTTTCTGTTAAGTATTCTCAAAATTAATTTCTTACCTTTCTAGTCTTTCGAATCAATTTCAACTTCTATAATTTTACCTTATGATTCGATTATAAACAATAATATTAATGTGCCATCACTGACTATATTCATAGTTTGTTTTTTTGTGATGTCATTGTATTTTTCACCATTGGTGCCTTTCAAATTAGATAAATATTGTGTCCTTATTTTTGCATTTATTAGAAAGTGTAAATTATTGGATTTGCCATAAAATAGTAAACCTAATTTTACATAGTAAGTTGTCAGAACAAAATTTGTAACTCATTTAAAAATATTTATATTTATAATTTATTTTGAAATAGAAATATTCATATTTGTTGTAAAAAGTTAGTAAATCTTGTATTACTTAACTCTTTAGGAAAACATTTCTATCCATAATTCATACATGCATATTTTTATATATAGAACATTTTGCATCTGCAATTTTTTCTCATAAGATCATATAAAAAAATTGGGTACATGGTACCTCGGAATTTTTCCTTCATATTTGAAGAATATATGACATTTACGTTGCATTATGTCCAGAGACTGTTTTTGCTTGTCCTCAGACTCACACTTAATTGATTTTTGTATCGTTTTAATTCTCTAATATATTCTCCTTGGGAGCTACGATCACTCTCACTCATTCAGACAGAAACAGGAGGTCTTAAAAACAAGAATTCAAAGGAAATTTCGGATTGTGATTATTAGTTCAAACATTACATTGTTCTTACATACCTTTGGTATTTAACGAAGTAATTAATAGAAATTCAACATTAGAGGTAATGTATGTCAAGATTTCAAATGTTATTTTTATGAAGTTAATTTGTTTTATTTCTTTGTTAACCATATGTTCATTTCTAGTCAAATTTATATAAAATTATTAAAATATAGTATAGTTATTTAAATATATTTTGATTTATTTAATATATTTATTTTTAGTCTACCTTATGGCAAGCGTTTTAACATAATATCTTTTCAGAATTACTTTACCTTCAATAGACTAGATTACCTAGTTCCTAGTTGGTAATTATATTATAGATGCTTTATCTTAGATTATTGTTTTCTTTTATCTTAAGTTAATATTGAGTATAAAAATAAGTTTCGGGCAGTTGTGTGGACTGCCTGAAATACGCAAGTGAAGTCACTTGTTGATTCTACTCCACTATTGTTGGGGGGATCAGAAGGATTGTCTTGATTCTTTTGTTTTAATCCAGACTGACAACCTCTCATCTGGTAATATAAACCTATAATTTTGGATACATCAATTTTTGACAAATACTATAAAGTAAACTCAGTATTTTTTATTCTTACACATAAAAGTCATGTTACACACCACTATAACTAACATATAAAGTTTATATTATGAGCTATAATATTTAAAAATGCCGTTTCTCCTCTTTGTCAAATCTTTCTCTTTCATTATGAAGGTATGATAAATCTAACTTTATTTTTCTCATATATGTTGTGCAGTAGAAATAATTATTTAATTAATTGCTTTACTCCAATAAAAACCAATTATAGTAATTTCTTCATAAAAGTGCTATTATTAACAATTACAGTTTACAAAATTGGATACCTCTGTAGGCAATTATTATTAGTTATATATTGGGAATGACAGACAACTTTTGTCTACTGTCAGGGGGTAAACTTGTTTAATATTTTTGCTTGTTGCTAGTAAAAGAAAGAATACCATATTGGACTTCCTCCAAAATCAGTTTTCCTCTTATATTCTCCTTATTACTACTTATTCCTCTTGTTTACTCTGATCAGTTTTTCCTCTTATATTTTCTCTTATATTCTTATTACTTATTCCTCTTATTTACTCTAATCAGTTTTCCTCATATGTTCTTCTTGTTATTACTTATTCTTCTTATTTACTCTAATCAGTTTTTCCTCTTAAAGGGTGGTAGGGAAGAGCAATGCTTTTCATTGTCTGCCTCCCCTCCTTTATTTTTGTACACATTTTTACGACTGCTGATGTATTATTTTTATATAGCTCAAAAACAAATAGGGAGTTTATTTTACTGAAATAGAAAAACAAGTGAACCAACTCCCCTCAAATACTGGTGCGAGTCCCCAAAGCTTGATTTTGAAAAAAAAGAAGTTATCTTGATATTTTAACAATGGTTTCCTCTCTGTAATTGACACAAAATTGTTAAACGTCATTATGTTCTGTTAATAAACCCTCCATGTTGTTTTTTGTGCCTGAAAAATATAACTTTTTTGTTATTATTTGTATGAATTTCTCTTCATACAAGAGAAATTAATTTCTCTTTATGACTGGCAACATGACATTAGGCATAACCTCCTCTACGATTACAATAGTCGCTAAAAGTAGCCCTAGCGGCCAACATTCTCTTCTTTTGACATTTCCAGTCATATCGAAAGCTCGAATACTCACTTTAACAAGTGAATAAAGTCACATGTTGATTCCGCTATAGTGTTTATTTATTCATGAGAATTCGTTAACAATGCCTTTAAAATTTTGTAAATTAAAGGTTGTTACTGTACTATAAACCATGGCCTGTGAGTATCATAATGACCCCATCTAAAAAAAATTTGTTTTCATAGATAAAAATTATCTTTTGTTTTTGGGTGGGGTTGTAACCTAATATTATACAATAGGGTAAAAGTATGACAATGAACCCTCCCTAGCTTTATATAATACAATCATAATTGGGTCGGTAGAAAGCCTAGAGTAGGGCATATAAAAGGGAGAGTCAATGGCGCTTGAATACTACAATACACAGGATATAGAAAAGAAAAGATAAATGTAACCAATTTCAAGAACTGATAATGCTTAAAATAAAAAATGTCTTGAATATTAAAGTTTATTATTAAACAAGAAAAAGAAGAAGAATGGCGAGAATATTTAGTCCGGTTTTGTTGCAAAATTTAAAATTCATGTCAAGTTCAAGGGATTTTTAATTTATGTTTGATAAATAATCCCACTCTTATAGTTAAGTAGTTTACTCCCCTCGATCTTATCTCCAGTTTCTACTAGAAATCAATTTTATTATTATGTAATTGAGTTTCGTGAGTGAAGAGGCCGTGTACTTTTGAACTGATACATTTGCAAAGTTATTATTTTCTAAGGTCTTGCTTGTTTTTTTTAAGGTATATATACATTCTGTACATTTTCCGTATTATCTTAATACGGAATATTTCATATACTTACATCTTTACCTTGCAAAATATTTTATTAATTGTTTTCCATATGGACTAGTGAATAAATAGTTTACAAGGTGATAAGCTAGTTTTCTTTCTAGTTTATGCTGAAATTATAGCTCCTTGAATCTATTCCACTATGGTTGAAATACAGTATACAGGGTATTTCCCCTTGGTGACCATGGAGATATACATTAGCCTAATCTCAATACATTAGGAGTCTTGAAACATATTTTTGGGGCTCTTAGGGCTTCTTTGAAACCTCATCTAAGTTCTAAAATATCAATATTTGTTTTTGTATTGTATCATTTTATCATATATGTTACTGCAAGGTTCACACTGACCTAGATAGTCAGGGGAAAATGTTAAAAATGAGCAAAAGTCAGAGAAAATGGTAAAAAATAGATAAATGTGGAAAATAATCAGGGAATTTTCATTTTGACAAAATTTTCAATTTTTTGTAAAATTATTATTTGTAAAATCATAAATTAGTCTTTTCGATTGTACTGTGAACTTAAAGCAATAATAGGTAGGTGGTGAAATTCATTTAATAACAAACCTGGGTTATTGTTTTACAATCCTTAAAATATTATGTTTCATTCGTGTTGCTTTTTTTAAATGATGATAACCAATTGGTCGTCTAGTAATGTATGTCTATGCTTGTAACCATATTACAATATATTAGAGGGTAAGGACACCACCAGGCTACTTTCTTGGGACCAGCATGACCAAATTTTACATTTACTACGTTACACACATCATACTAAATCTCCAGATCATATTAAGTACACTAGTTACATATGCTGTATGAACTTGCTGAGAGAATTCAGTGGGATATGCTAGAACAAAGGTAACAGAATCTAGTCCACTCTTCTGGCAATGGTACCTTGATTGTTGTATTTAACATATAACCTTTTGAAAGAACTATTAAATCAAATTCTTTCTAAATTACACAGCTTTTCTCCATATACCTTTCCAAATATTATTTTTGTATTAATCTTAAGTTTATAACTTAGATTGATCCGATGATGCCAGGTATCACCATGATAAAGCTCTACTTTTAAATACTTAATACTTTACTTAAATAGGGTGCTGTCTCCATTGTCAGTTGTGTAATTTTATATTATTATGCAAAGAAATCAAATTTTTATTGATGGAATTGTTTGTTTTTTACTTTCTTATAACCTGAGTTAACCTTATCTCTAAAAGAAGCTGTGTTTCAGCGGGCTTTGTTATGATTGTATTCAAGTGACTAAAGTAATACTCTGCAAGAATTATATCATATCAAACATATCAAATGTGTATGTCATTACATCACCTGTTGAATAAGCTGTTTGTTTGTAGTAATATATCCTTATGTGCAAATTTAAACTATCTTTATGTGGAATTGTAGTCCATTAAAAATTGTTTCAGTATTTTTCAGTGTTCTTCGGGTAAACATCTAGCAAAATTGTTTTTCTTGTTAATGTTTTTCATAAATTACTTCAACTCTCATTAACAAGAGCCAGAAAATAATATTTTGGTTTGAAAACTATTATAAACCATCACGGTTAATCAGTTATTTATGCTGTTTCAGAGAAATATGAGGTTAGTTATTTTGGATGATGCTGATAAAGTATCACAATGGGCTGCACTCTACGTCTTAAAACAGATTAAAGATTTTGCTCCTGGACCCGATAATTATTTTGTTCTTGGACTACCTACTGGTAAATAATAATATTCATAGAGACAAAATAAAATATAGTGGTAGATAATATGATTTTTTACCAAAATCAGACTTTTTTTAAAATATTTTATATACCTTTCCAAGTTACTTTTAATAAGTACTCAGTTTAATAAGTTACTTTTAATTATAACTATTTGTCAGGATCCCTCCCTCTCCCCCTATAATACTTTCATATCAGCAGTTCTTCATGTTAAAGGATACAAACTTTTTACAAAAGTTGACATTTTCTCAAAAATTTTAATGTTCAGATATTTTCGTATGACAATGGTATCAAAATGTCAGGAGGGGGATTTAAAAATTTAATAGTATCTTTGACTTGTAAATTTTATAAAACTGTGGATTTAAGATTTAACAAAAAATCTTACATCTTTTTACTTTTCCTCATTTATACTGTAGGTAAATAGGAAAAGTATTGTGTTTGCAAAAAATCCAAAATTGGGATGTCATCGGAATTATCCGTTTCAGGCGTTTTTAAGGTCTCCTGAGTGGTATTTGCAAAGTTCTTTGTCTGTATATGTGTGTGTGTTTATGTTATCATTGTAGCTCCTAGTTTATTTATGCTAGAGAGTTTAAAATTTGTCCAAAAGTACCCTACTACTGTAGTTGTGCTATTGGGAAAATAATTTTCATGACATTAATAACCCACAATAATCAGTCAGCAAAAATTTAAAAAAATTAAAAACGCTGAAAAAGGATGTGATCAGTATGTAGCCACGTATAAGACTAACATATCTGCCAAGTTTCATCTCATTATCAGTATTAGTTCAATTTTTTCAAATTACTTCTGTATGTTTTTTATAAAAATGTAAAAAATCGTAAAACAATTCAGTTGAGTTGAAATTTGGTACAAGTATACGCCTTTACGTAATAAATACAAACACTAAGTTTCGTTTCAATACGACAAGAATATATATGGTTTTTTGGGTCATAAAAGTTAAGCAGCATTGAGCGTGGTCAGTGCTGTATGGGTGACCGCTGAGAATGAAACGGATGCATTTACTATCTGAGGACGAGCGAAGTCAGTCCAAAGATATGCTGCAGTATACATTTGATGAATTGTCTATTCTGAGGACAAGCCGAGCGAGTCCAAAGGAGGGAGGACGAGTGTAGCGAATCCGATGTGATGAGGAAAAGTTCCCAGGTACACCGTAATCAAATTTTTAATAACTATGTTTAGACATTTAGGTTATAATTAATAATTTTAAATATGTTTATGAATAAACAAAGTTTAAAAAGAACGAAACAAACATCCATGGATTTCCATGTCTTATTTCTCAGAAATTACAAAACATTATATTTGCACTTTTTTTTAAAAAATAGACGAGGATAGGGGATGTAGAAATTAGGAGTGGATTTGAGAAGTTAATTCAGATCAATAATGTTTAATGAATTAAGTAAACAAATAAAAATCCTGAAGTTACACAATTAAAGAGTATCTTCAGGATGTATTGTAGATTTTGTAATTTTAAGTCTATTTATAAGTGTAAATTTATTTTGTTTTAAGTATTAATGACGAACCTATACAATATTGTGACAGTGTAGCAATATTTAAAAGAATAAAATACGATAATTGCTGGACAGAACTTTTTTTGTATAAACTATCCATTAAAATTATGTATCACTATGATCCACCTGATAGTGATATTATTATCGACAAAGATTCAGTTGAAGCATTCCTTGAAACATTTAAATTTTTGTGGGTAAATCACCACACCTAGTAGAGGTTTATTAATCTTTTGGGTTATAATCTATTTTTAAGTCAAGCTGAGAGTAGGTTCCAGATCAACTTCTATTAAATCTTAGTTTATTTTATAGATTTTGGTTTTTAAGCTGTGTGTGGTATGGTATCTGTATGAAATACAAATAAGTAAAAATAAGGTTTGCTAATAAATGGAATACTTTTTAAATCTGTCCATACCTATAAAACTTAAATTAAAAGGCATGTATCGATTACTCCTTTGTCATATCTCTGAACTGCAAATGTATTGATAGCACTGGATATACTGTTATCAATAAGCACCATATACTGAAGTTCAACCTTAAGTTATTTTTAATTATGTCTTTATTACCTCTTATGATATAAATTAATAACATTTTATAGTTTTTATAAACTGTAATTTTACGTCGGCATTTATACTTTATTTACTATACTCTTTGTTTGTATATTTTTATTTTAGGAGGCACTCCTTTAGGAATGTACAAGAAGTTAGTTGAATTTTATAAACAAGGGAAAGTAAGTTTCAAGTATGTTAAAACTTTTAACATGGATGAGTATGTAGGTAAATAAATAACTAATCCTTAATTATTTTTTTTAAGTCTTTATCAGTAAAAAGTGTAATTTAAACTAAACATATTTAGATAATGAGTACATGAAGGTCAATTTTAGTGATTCCAAACTTAAGACTGTGCTATATCTATCTATACCTTTTTTGAATTGCTCTGTCATTGTTTGTAGAGATTCAAAATATGGACCCATGCTCAGCTAATTTTGATGATGAGTCTAGCATTTTCCAATTTTTAGAAGTTCACTTTTTACTCTTGATTTTAACAAACCTGACCATGTTAGACGCATTTTGCAGGTTCAATATGGGGTATACCAAATTAGTTGTGATAAAATAGATTTATACTACTACAGGCTCTTAAACAGGCTACATTCCCTTCTATTCTTAAAAAAGCAATAATTAAACCCATTTATAAAAAAGGAGATAAAAGAGACCCTACTAACTATAGACCAATCTCAATGTTATCAAATCTGGCTAAGATCATTGAAAAAATAGTTAAAAAATATATGATTAACTTTATTGAAAAAAATAACATATTTCCTAACACCCAATTTGGTTTCAGAAAGGGACTTAGTACTGAAGATGCGATATCTGAAGTTATAACATATGTTACAAACAATTTAGATAATGGTCTTAAACCAGTGGCAGTATGTTTAGATCTCACAAAAGCTTTTGATTCTATTTCTCATAAATCCCTAATAAAAAACATGAAAAAAATAGGTATAAGAGGTCCACTTCTGAAATGGTGTGAAAGCTACCTAAAGCATAGACCACAAGTGGTGAATTTGAACGGAACTTTAAGTAGTGAATGTAGTTCGGACTTCTCAATACCGCAAGGAACGGTCCTCGGACCTTTGTATTTTTTAATCCAGACATTCGATTTGTTTAAACTCAACTTAAATGACAGAATCATAGGTTTTTGTGATGACCTTACAATACTAGATACTGGTCTAACTTGTGATGAATCTATACAACAATTAGAGAGTGACTTGATAAAGGTGAAGGGGTGGCTAGACCAAAACCTTTTAACACTCAATACAAACAAAACAAAATGTATTACATTCTCCCTTGACGTCAGAGGACAGCCCGAAATGAGAGAAATTAGTATTCACAATAGAATTAATTGTCTAAACTTTTTTCCTAAAAACTGTTTTTGTCCTAAAATTGAAAGAGTTGAATCTACCAAATATTTAGGAATTCATATTGATGCTTTCCTTAAATGGAAGCAACATATACACGAATTACAAAAAAAACTTAGACAAGCCATTTATATAATGTTACGAGCTAGAGGTTTTCTTACTGTAGATCAGAGACGTACTCTATACTATGCTATAGCAGACTCTATATTAAGATATGGATTAATTGGTTGGGGTGCTGCTCCATCTACAGTAAGACAACCAATACTTGTTCTACAGAAAGCAATGGTCAGAATAATGTGTTATAAGGAAAGAGATCAAAGATCTGGTCCTCTTTTCAAAGAACTAAATATACTAAAATTGGATTATATGTTTGAAATGACTTCTTTACTACAACTTTATAAACGTAATTTGGAACTGCCTAGAGTTATTGGCAAAACAAGATCTGCTCAGAAAGAAAAGCTTATTGAACCTTTCATGAAAACAACCATGGGTCAAAGACAATGGAAGTTCATTAGTACAAAACTCTACAATAATATACCCAAATATATAAATTTTAAATTATCTAAACCAGTATTTACTAAAAAAATAAAATTAATTCTCATTAATAAACAGACTAAAGAAGATGATTCAAACAAATAACCAAATAAAACAAATTACCTTGTTATCTATATAAAATTACAAATTAACAATAACAGATATAGTTAATTTGTAGTTTGTTGTATGGATTAATTAATTTATTAAGTTAATATACAACATATAGATTATATACCATCTTTATAATCTAAGATGGTATATAATCTTAGATTATATACCATCTAATAGACGAACAAAATAAAAATAAAATGTTCAAAAAAAAAAATAAATAAATAAATAAAACTATGTGTAGATAGGTGTGTATGTATGCATGTATAGGTATATGTATATACATGTTGTGTATGTATATACATATGTGATTGTGTGTGTGTGTGTATAGGTGTATGTATGTATATGTATATTTATATGAGAGGTATTGTGTATGTATCTATTTTTTATGTCTGTATTTGTGTGTATATATGTATGTGTGTGTGTGTGTATGTATGTTATGTATATGTGTGTGTGTGTGTATGTATGTATGTTATGTATATGTGTGTGTGTGTGTATATATGTATGTGTGTGTGTGTATATATGTATATGTGTATGTATGTATGTGTGTATATATGTATGTATGCGTGTGTGTATATATGTGTATGTATGTATGTAAGAGTAAGCACTTAGCATATAAGTTTTAGAGTTATGTTTTTGAGGAATTAGAGTATAGTTAGACACAGATATTCCTTCCACAACTCAGGGCACTCCGCCTTTAAAGTGGAAGATTTTCCGATAGCCACAGTTATATCACAACAACCAAATGGTCACATATGATTAATGTTCATATTTTATATTAATATGATGTTTATGCCACTTCTTTAGTTTATGTGACCCTATTTTTCTTTGAATCAATTTACTAATTAATTTATTAGAAGCGAATTATAAATATTAAGGAAGGGATCATCTAATCTAAAGAAGTGGCATGTTTAATACATATATAAGATATTAATTATTTATATAATGTTGTGTATTATTTGTATTATTTTGTAAAAGTTGGAAATAAAAAAATTAAAAAAAAAAAAAACAGGAAGGATGCAAGGACTCTTATAAATGCCTGAGTAGCTTGGTACTACAACGGTACATTCATAACGTCATTTTTTTATTTTCTATGTATTAATTATGATTTGACACAAACTTTAAATTATTTTTTGACTATTTTGTCTTAAATTAAGAAAAATGATTCAAAACTAAATTTTAATTATTATCTGTCCGATATAATCTTTAACTATGTTGTATAAAGTGATTCAAATCAGCGATAATTAAGTAATTCAATGATAAAGTGATTCAAGATATGTCTGCTCTTTGTAGGGTGCATTATAAATTAGTGTGCCGATAAGGGGGTTGTAGGGGGGGGGTCTCTAGTCTCTGAATAAGAGTGAGTACCGTTATGGTACCTAACGGATATTGCCACACTACCTGACCTAGTCCTCCCTTTAGTAATTTAAGTCTCTTATGTTGTAATAATAACTATGGGCCTGCTTTAGGTAATAAAATACAATTTTTGTGTGATAAAAATGTATCTATATGACATCCCAAAATCAATAGGTAAACATTATTAAGAAAAAATTATAATAAGGTAATCATCTTGATAATCCAAGGTAAAATTTAAAAGTAATAACCCATTATGACCAAAAATATAAATTTTTATTTTTTGTTGTGGTGATTTTTTTTCAATTGTGTAGTTTGTGAATCGTTTGCAATGTCAAATAGTATTATTATTACATTTCTAACTCTATGCTCTTGAATATAATGTCAAATTTTATAATATATATATAAGTTAAAATTAGAAGTCTGATTGTAAGGAATTGTGGCCCTTAGTAAAGTATTTTTTTTACAAAAGTGCCATTATGATCATTGACAATGGATGATTATTTTAAAACAAGAGACTACGTGCTTTATGGGTTTAGCTCCAATGACTTATAAACTTATGTTTTTTTGTAGACAGCTATTTAAGATGAAAACACCTAATAAATTGTTTAAAGTTATTAGTAGTATTACATTTCGGTTGAATTGGTTGCCAATGATTCAGCAAATACAGTCGGACCTCTATATAAACGAACTTAAAGGTTCAAGAAAAAAATTCTTTATATAGAATTTCGTTGTATAGAAATTGAAAAAATAAATAACTCTGTACTATTTTATGATATTTAATGGATATATAGATGAAATAAACCTCGCAGTTGCATATTCAGCAGCTTTTCTTTTATTAGCGGTCCTGTCGCAGGCATATTTTTGTCCCTTAACATTGTCATCCACTGTAAAATTGCGTCATCAATGTCTTCATACTTGCATAGTCGAGAACTTTTTTTTAAATTGCCACTCGTTTCGTATAACCTAAGTATAGATTCCCGATTTTTTAAAATTGTTGATATAGAACTAGGAGCGATTTTATGCTTCAGAGGCAAGTCTTTGTTTTTGACTCCATCATCAGAATCTTTTAATAAATTGATTTTTTCAGAAAGGGACAGCGATTTCTGTATTGACATTTTAATAAACTCGATTTACAAACAAATAAAAAGTTTTACAAACGAACTGGTCAGACCGAATACCAAATAAAAACTGAAAGATTTTTAGTTCTATCCTGTGTTAATCCTAATTTCATAGAAAATTGTAAAGAAAGAGTTCGCAAAATTAAATAAGGCAGGGCGAGAATCAATAAATAATTGTTCTTGGAAATTACAGAAAAACAGAAGTACCGTTTTGGTCAATTCCTTGAAAGTTTGTGGGTCTTGTCTTTATCTTTATTTCTGGACATTTTGTTCGTTGTATAGAAATTTTTTTCGATAAATAGAAACAAAATTCGTTACGTACAAAATTACGTTACATAGAGACTTTCGTTGTATAGAAGTTCGTTATATGGAGGTCCGACTGTATTAAAGTTTAAAGCTTCAGGAAGGACCTTTCTAGAATTTTATTGTGTATACACAATTGTTGCTCGTAAGATTTTTTAAAAGTAATCTTTATTAGGATTTTGAATGTAATAAGAAGGAAAATACATACCATAAGCCTGCCAGGTGATCAGGGTTTCTTTCTGAATATCTTGTGTCCTAGTCTGCTAGATACAAGTTGGTATTAGTTTATTAAAATCTTAAGTCAACAAGTTTTTTCTTATTAAGACATTTACATTTTTTTAACTTTTTAGGTTTACCACAAGGTCATCCAGAAAGCTACCACCATTACATGTGGTTCAATTTCTTCAAACATATAGATATAGATCCCAGCAATGTTCACATACTGGATGGCAATGCCAGCGATTTAGTTGCAGAGTGTAATAGTTATGAGAAAAAAATTGAAGAGGCTGGAGGAATTCACCTTTTTATTGGAGGTATGGAACAGAAGTAATTCTCAGTGAAAATTGGGAATTAAAAAAAGGGAAAATTTTAAAACTATTGAAACACAAAATAAACAGCTAATGGGGTTTTCAATAAGATTACAATGGATTAAAATAATAATTTAATTGATTACAAAAAATGGGTGATCTAGAAGCTATATTTTAAACTGAAACTGACTTAAAAATAAAATATTTTTACTTTATTTTACATTTTTCACTAACTAAAGTTGTTACATTAACCTTTTGAGGATATAGTCTGAAGATGACACTTGTAATACAATGTTAACACTTGTGTTACTTAGTTTAAAGTAGCATTTATTTAGTATTATAAAAAAGATTAGATTCTGTTTTCAATTTATAACAATTCAAACAAATGCTGATAATAAAATTAAACTTAGCACAATTCACATCCCAAATTTGAAAACAAGTTTTCAATGTTTTATGAATTTTTTCTGTCTTATTAAAGATGGGTAATGATGTCATAAAAAAATTTCCAGATAGCATAACTAGATGTTAAAGTTGATTTTTTACCAAGTAGAAAGAACCCACAAACAAACTGGGACCTACAATGATGACAGACACACACTCACGCATACAGGCAAACAACTTGGTTTTAAATTGTTAGTGTAAAAACAGACTATCCTATATACCTATTGTATAAACAAGGAAGAGTAAAAATGATTTAAGAATTAAGTTTAATGGAATGTGAGAAATCTTAATTAGGAAAAGTAATAATGAAGACAGCAGTCAGAGTTTTATTAGATTCATTTATTTCATCAGAGCTCTTGTACAAGCGATGCTTGGCATCCTCAGTGAATCTAATAACAAGTAAACAAAACCATAAACCAATTACAAAAAGCAGAAATAAAAAATACATACCAAACAAGGCAAAAAACAATTAAAAACAAATGCCTTTCTCCCCTCCACTTTTTATACCCACCTGTTAAATCCAATCCCTTTTATATCAGCTGTTTCTTGTTTTTAAATAACATTTTTTTCTTTTCTTAATTGTTGTTTTACTCACTTCTATAATATTATCTTTTGGTTTGACGCTCCCAACTGTTCTTTTACATATGTGGTGGTGTAACTATATTACTTATTGTAGCTATGATTATTTTAATATTAACTTGCATTTATTCTTTATGTACTTAACTTTATTCTTATTCTTTCTGTATTATTTATTTATTTGTTTGATTGTTTAAACAAATATTTTATAATGTTGTGACGCATTGCTATTGTATTATCAAATACTTATTGCAAGTATAGATATTTATTTATTTTATTTATTTGTTTTGAATTGTTTTTTGCCTTGTTTGGTATGTATTTTTTATTTTTGTTCTTTTTTGTAATTGGTTTATGGTTTTGTTTACTTGTTATTAGATTCACTAAGGATGCCAAGCATCGCTTGTGCGAAAGCTCTGATGAATTAAATTAATCTAATAAACTCGGACTGCTGTCTTCATTATTACTTTTCCTAAGTAAAAATGATATGTCACATGACATTTTCTGATAAATTTCTAGAATTTGACAGAAAAACTTTTTTACTCTTCTTTTAATTGATAAAAGTTAGGAAGTTGAAAGAATAACAGCTTTCTCACATTTCTCACTCTGACTTGTTTTTGACTTGACACAACTTTGTCATCTTGTACACTACTTACACATTTTAAAGGCTTGAATGAAAACAGCAATAATAAAATATGTTTGTATTATTCTGTAAATGAATTTAAATAGTTTTGGGTCTACCCTATTCATTGCAGATTCTGCTTATTTTAATTAAAATAAAAAACCAGTAATTACTGGTTTTTTGTTAGAAATTATTACCAGGTATCATGATTTTCTTTCAGGAATTGGGCCTGATGGTCACATTGCTTTTAATGAACCAGGATCCTCTCTTGTATCTAGGACAAGAGTTAAGACTCTGGCCCAAGAAACACTTGAAGCAAATGCAAGGTTTTTCAACAATGATTTAAGCCAGGTCCCTAAGAGGGCTCTTACTGTTGGTGTGGCCACTGTTATGGATGCTAAAGAGGTATAATTTAGTAATTGTTAAAACAAATGAAATAATAAAAAAAATAATTGATAAATAATTTAATTTACTAGGATTTATTTGGCCCCAAGATAAAAACTAGGGTAGAAGTTGTTATTTATATTTTTATTCTTATATCAGACTTATGTCTTAATTTTCTTGGCCTTCTTCAATCTGAAAGGTATAGTAATTGTACTTTACATTTATCTTAATGTAATTGTTCTGAAATGTTATACTATTTCTGTTCTCTTGGTTTTACTACCTAAATAGTGAAATAGAAAAAAAACGTAAACAAAAAGAACTATTATTTAGGTTGGAATTCCTATTATTATCATGCATAATATTTAAATTAATTAAAAAGACAGGCTGTTCATAACAACATTTTCCTCACCTTTTTTATCTTTTGTTTAAAAAATTTTTTTGTTTCCAAAATTTGGAACTAGAGTGCTCTGAAGGTCTGGTGTTAAAAGTGTTTGTAGCCGTTTTGTTATACATTGTGGAACCGTCATTTTCCTCATTGCAATGACCTCTACGCACGTAATGGACGGATGCATCTCTACTGCAGTATTGTGAATCCACCTTACATTATTATATATTTATTTGTCTTATAACACCTACATGTTTTTTTACAAAGGAGTGTTGAATAAAAATTAAAATAAGAAAATGATAAAATTAATATTTTTGGAGTAGGATAAAATGAAAAGAAGGGAAAAGAAAAGGAACTTGTGGAAAGTAAAATAATAAACTGTGCAAAATAAGGTAACAATAAAATGAAATCAAAAATTTGTCTCTTTCTAAAAGCATTGTGCTGACTAGAAAAAAGAAAAAGAAAATTTACTTGTTTATAGTTAATGTGAGAAAATACAAATTCCATTCTGAAATGAGTGTATGTTGGGAGTAAATAATAAATTGATTCCTAGTTTTCTCAATTACTTTACACTAAAAAATAAAATGTAAAGAATCTGGACTCCCTAAGCATTGTGGACATGTCTTCTCTTTATTAAACAAATAATACTTTTTGTTAAAATTTATGGTACATTATTTTGGGTTTGCGAGTCATATTTGTAATATTCTTTTGTGTTTAACTATGACTGAATCTTAGCTAAGATAAGTCTCTCCTAGAAATGAAAAGGATGAAATATGTTTGTAAATTGGAGTGTAAGTACTGTTAAGGACTTTATCTATGTCCTTTAACAATGTATGATTATTAAATCTTGCTATTAAAGCATTGCGAAATGAGGTGAAATATTTCAGATCTAGTTTCATGTCTTGTTGAGAACCTATTAGGGAAAGTATGGATTTTAATTGAGAGATCCAATTATATTCGATCATATTTCCAATTATACATTCCAGCTCTAAAAGTATGGTGGTTAGTATTTTAGGAAAATGGTACTGAGGCATTTTACATAGTTTAAGCCAGTAAGAACAAACCATTTAAAGAAAACATTAAACAACAATAAAAGCCCAAATTCTAACCGAAAACCCACCTTATATTAGCCTCCTCTTTTTTTTAATAAGAAGTTGTTTTGAAACAAATTAATTCCATAACATCAGCTTGAACTATTTGAAAGGCCTGGTGACAGTCATATGCATTCGTATGATTCCACATTAATGTACTCATAGTGCAGTACAACTGGTTAGCAATATAATAATAATAATGCCCGTTGAAAGCCTTGCAGCTCATCAGGGATAACCCCTGCGGGAACCACCTTGGGTGGTAGTGGCAACCGTTACGCTCAAAGTGTATTCTAAAGTTGGCGATAATTTATCTAAACAATAATCTTCTATAAACTGAGAACGTAACCTGGGATGCGAACCCCAGACCTCCGTGGGTGTCAAAGGTCAGTGTAAAGACTAACGCCTTAACGACCTCGGCCACGGAGGCGGCGGTTAGCAATATGATCAGTTTATTAATATGGTTGTTAACTTCAGTTTTTATAGTTCACACATCTACCTAAATGGTGTCTGTCCAGGGTTTTTAAAGGAGGAATAATATCTCTGGTCACCATATATGTTGTTTGCCTTTAATTGAATTAAAGGCCAAAAAGATACTATGTCAAACTATTTTTTGAGAGAATAAGCCATCTAATATTTTAACTTTTCCTCATTTAATTTATTTTTAAACAAGTTTTTAATGTAACCCTAACAGATCCTATTGTGTTTAAACTAAAATCCAAAACCCAGATTTCCCCTGAATCATCTTTTTTAGGCACTTTTATACTTTCCGAGTGGTTTTCTCATAGTGTCTGTATATGTGTGTGTATAATTGTATGTGTATTTATGCTAGAGAGTTGAAACTTGGTAAAAAATAAATCTTTAGATCTATTGCTATTCAGATTATATGTTTTTATGACAACTACTAGCAATGATGACTCAGCAAAAATTTTGAGTTTAGGACACATATAGTCATGTATTAGACCAACAAATGTAACAGGTTTTGTCTCATTATCAGCATTAGTTCAATTTTAATTAAATGACTTGAATACATTTTTAAAATATTGTGAAAACTTGAAAAATAATCCAATGGAGTTAAAATTTGGTATAAGTGTATTTCTTTATGTTATAAAAAAGGATAGTAAGTTTAGTTAAAATATGGCTATGGTTTAAAATCTATGGTTTTTATTGGATCATAAAAGTTTAGCAGCATTGAGCTGATCAGTGCTTTGATGGATGACCGTTGGTAATAAAGCAGATGTTTTTACAGTCTTAGGATGAGGGAAGTTAGTTCGGAGTAGTGTAGCGAATACGCTATGGTGAGAAGTTCTAAGGTACCCCTTACCCAAATTTTGTTAATAAAACCAGAAAACACAGACCATGTACTTTTTTAAAATTTTCTTGTGCATTTTAAATAATTTTGTTTATAGGTAATGATATTAATAACTGGCAGTCATAAAGCCCTTGCTCTCCATAAAGCAATCGAAGAAGGAGTAAATCATATGTGGACTGTATCTGCTTTTCAGCAACATCCAACTACAATTATAGTCTGCGATGAAGATGCCACTCAAGAACTAAAAGTTAAAACTGTTAAATATTTTAAGGTAATTATTCATTACATGCTTAATTATGAATTTATAATTTTCGGCTACGACATCAATGCTAGAAATTACTTATTTGATGCAATATAAATTGTGCGAATAGTTCACTATTTCACTAAAACACATCAAGGTTAGCACTGTGGAAGCACATCAGTTAGCATTGTGGGAAAATAATGTGAGGGAGCTGATTAGGTAAGTTATAGATGGCCAAACCTCAATGGTTCCTCAACATATATTCCCATGCTGTCATACGATTATAACTGTGTATTATGCTATTTTAGAACTGTTAAATTGGAATTTTATTTAGAATTTGCCAAATGATTTTTATAATTAAAAAAAGTTTTTTTTTAAATTATAAAATGATAATTTAAAAGTGATTTATTTATTTAAAACAAACTATCATATCTTTAGGAAGTTTCATCGAAGACTGAAGTTCTCAATGAAAATGAACTATTAAGGAGTTAATTTTTAAAAGAAATAATGACTACCTCAAAGGATATTTTCTACAGTAAGCTAAAGTTTACTACTTATAAAAGTTATCAACCACTCCCTTATCACGCATTTTATCTGATTTTTGCATATAATTAGCTTACTGTGTACTGCTTACTGTGTCTGTTTTTATTAGTAAAAAGTTATTAGAGCTAAACATGTGCATAATTTTTGTTGCTGGATATGGGTGTGACAATTTGTCATAGACTTGATGAAAATGAGATAAAATGTATCTGCTAAAAGTGAAAAATGATGGATCATTATTTTAAAAGACTTCAACAAACCTAATAAATGTGATAATTGGATTGTTTTACCATTAAATAATACATTATTTATCATTAAATAATTTGATGAATTTAAGTGCTAAATGATAGATCATTATTTTGAAAGAATTCAACAAACCTAATAAATGTGATTATTTTATCATTATATAACACATTATTTATCATTAAATAATTTTTTAAATAAAAACTTGTTTTAATTATACTTTGTCTAATATCACAATTATTGAGACATATTTCGAGTATCCCATCATCAGTGCATTTATAAACTGAACTAAAATTTATTATTGCTGTGTGTAGGAGGTAAAGTTAGAAGTGTGGGAGACAGCTTAGATCTAGGGATCAAGAGAAAAGGGGGGTTTTTAACAAAAGAAAAGGTTTTTTAAGAAAAGTGTGATAATTACAAAAATGTAAATAACTTTTAATGTACTTGAGGTGCAAAAATCGTTTTTTAATCAAATTTATGATATAAATTTATAAGGTATTTCTATAAATTAAAATTGTATCTAAACAAAGGCTAGGTTTGTTGACATCTTTCAAAATGATCCATCATTTTAACAAACTAATATCTCTTTTAGCAGATATTTTTTGACTCATTTTCATCATTCTATGTCATAATGTCGATGAAATGCATTTTTAGACCTTATTATGACATAAATTGGCTGCAAAATAAAATAAACTACTTTTTACCGTGTTGAAATCATAAGTTTAAGACAGGGGTTTTCAAAAGTGGCCTCCCATTTGACCCCACTTCTAACCAATTTCAATTTATTTATTAGTTTATTATACAATTGTACATTGTGTGAACATGGTCAATAATTAATATAAAAAATCAAAAAATACATTCATAATCCAACATATTATATAAAATAGATCAAAGAAAACAAATTATACTTTAAAATTAAAAAAATCTTGTCTATAGTTGGCTTACTGTTGTAGTAGAGGGTTTAATACGAAATTGTTACCCCACATTTCTATGGGTACTCCTCTGTTAGAGTACCTGTTCTGTTTAATCTTATCTGAAAATTATTTTCCAGTGTAAAATCTAATAATCTATGCTTTTTGTAGTATGTTATTATTATTAAAAGTGTAAACTGCCCTTTAGTTTTAAACTTGCCTTAGTTGAATTAATCTTGTTAGATTTTATGGTGTGTAAATCATTGTAAATATATCATTTACATTAAAATATTTGATCTACTCCTTGCTTTGTTGTATTTACAATATTGTTAATTTGCACTGTAAATGCTGCAACTATTATCATTTAATCCACTGTAATGCATTGTTAATTTGGCAGGTAAAACTTGCATTGATATTTACATTGGTTTAAATGAGGAATCGGATCAGAAATGGTGTGCTTCTTTTGTCTGTTTAACTGTCTTCTTATCTCCCCCCACACAACCTTCTCCATCTCTGCTATATCATTATATTTGTAAGAATGCAAATATAATTATTTGTAAACATTCAAATATAATAATTTATAAGTATACAAATACAATAATTTGTAAATATGCAAATACAAATTTGTAAGTATACAAATACATAATGTAATAACAAATACAATAATTTGTAAGTATACAAATACAATAATTTGTAAGTATACAAATACAATAATTTGTAAGTATGCAAATATAATAATTTATAAGTATACAAATACAATAATTTGTAAATATGCAATACAATAATTTGTACAATACATAATTTGTAACTATACAAATCAATAATTTGTAAGTATACAAATATAATTATTTGTAAGTATACAAATACAATAATTTTTTAAATATACAAATACAATAATTTGTAAATATACATATATAATGATAGCCCATTATAAATAATACAAAGCAATATAATAATATTAATTAGTTTAATTCATTAAATACTATTATCATTAACTATTTAAATATTACCATCGATTATTAACATTATCTTTTTATTTTTCCTCATTTATACCGTAGTTATATAGAAAAAGGATTATGTTCGCAAAAAATCCGAAACTAGGATGTCAACGTAATTATCCATTTCAGGTGTTTTAAGGCCTCCTGAGTGGTTTTTACTAAGTTGTCTGTATGTGTGTGTGTCTGTTATAATTGTAGCTCCTAGTTGAAACTATGCTATTATCCTAAAGAGTTAATAATTTTCATGACGTTAATAACCCGCAATAATCAATCAGCAACAATTTCAAAAAAAAAAAAAACGCAGAAAAATTATGTGATCAGTATGTAGCCACGTATAAGACTAACATGTCTGCCAAGTTTCATCTCATTATCAGCTTTAGTTTAATTTTTATCAAATGACTTGTGTACGTTTTTTAAAAAATTGTAAAAAAATCTGAAACGATCCAGTTGAGTTGAAATTTGGTACAAGTATATAACTTTACGTAATAACTAATTACACCAAATTTCGTTTCAATACGACAAGTATATCCATGATTTTTTGTTGGATCATAAAAGTTAAGCATCATTGAGCATGGTGCTGTATGGGTGACCCCTGTGAATGAAACGGATGCATTTTTCTAAGGACGAGTGAAGCGAGTCTGAAGACATGCTTCAGTATAAATTTGGGGAATTGTATATTCTGGGGACAAGAGAAGCAAGTCCGAAGCAGGGAGGATGAGCGTAGTGGATCCGATGTGTTGAGGAAAAGTTCCTCATCATCAAAGTTCTGCGCTCGATTTTTTTGTAATCTGTGTTTTTATTAGTTGACTAGTCTTAGGTAAAGTTTAACATGTAACAAGGATGGACGATTTCTGCTCTTGCATTATCTCCCTCAGCAAAGCCTCAGGTGAAGTACAGTTGTACTTCACTTGTTTTATAATTAACCATAAGCATTTATTTGTTATATATTAGTTCTTAAATCTTAGCTAGTAAATGTTTTCAGTTTGCTTGTTGGTATTGTTAATTAAGGAAACCATCTAAGATTGGATGCATTGCATTAGCTGCATAAAACTATACCATTGTTAACTCTATTTATGGAATCCTAAAGCTCTCAAGCTTCAAAAGGTTTTTTTTAAAGAAGCTCCGAAAATTGACTAGATTCTGTCTAAAGACGTAGGGCATAACCTTTCTTCGGGTAGTATGCAATGCTAGCAGGAAATAAATCTTTAGAGCTAGATTTAATATTTTAAAGATCTCCCCCTTATCCTTTTATGTTTTGCAAATTAAAAATTTTATTGAAATTAAACTTCTCACAGTAAAAATTACTTTTACCCTGCTTTATACACTACTAACCAGATAGTTACTATCTCTTTGCTTCAAATAATAACTCCTAACTCTAGGAAAAAATCTGCCTAATGACAAGCTTTTCGCTCATAATTATTGTTAAATAAAACTTACCTATAAATGTTCTTTTATTTTCAAGTTAAATTGATTTTTATTAATAATATTATTTACTTTACAGGATTTGTGGAGTGTTCACAAAAAACTAGTTGGGGATGTTCTGGAATGAACCCAATATAAGAATGCTTTACATTTTTATATGTTTTAACTATCTTCCTGCTTTACTTACCATCATTTATTTGTTACCAGACTTAATTTTGTTAGATAAAATAATTTTTATTTACAATCTAATTGAATCAAATGTGTAGGATATGTATAAATTGTAGATCAATAAAATAATATTTTTTATATTTTACAATAAACTATTTTTTATATAAAAAATGTTTCACTTATTTTTTTTAGTAAGTATGTGTTTTACTACGTAAAATTGTTCAAACTAACTAAAATAAATAAGTAAATTAGCTACTCACTTGCTGTTAGATAATCATATGTTGCAGCAAGTATTGGCGGTAGCTGATTCTTCAATTACTTTTTCAAGTAAATATAAAAGTATATATGTATAATTTTTATATCTGTGATTAGTGAAACCAAGTATATCAAAGGAAGTGGTTTCTTCCGGCCCCCTTTCATAACCAAGATTTCATTAATTTCATTTGTTTAGAAAATTTGATAAAATAGTGTTTAATTTATGGTTCAGAAAACTCCTGCATTTTTTAAGCCCTTTTATCATGGTTTGTGAATTTAATGTAACAAAGATAATATTTTCTTTGCTTATCATTAATTGGACGAAAATATACATCCTGATAATCATTAAAAAATAAAGGTAGGAGTTTTTTTAATAAAAAAGATATTAAAGTCATTTAAAAGCTATAAATATTCCTAATTGTCAATGGACTTTAACAATTAAAAACAGTTAAATCAAAGAGTATTAAAGATTCTTAACTGGATGCTTTGAACGTCTAAGGATAAACAACCCAATATTTGTTGTCTTTAAAAGTGATTTAAATAATTACTTCTTTTGACTTAAATTCATCTTTTAAGAAAAATTATTATCTTAAAAATCCCAAATGTACCTAGCCTCTGTTTATCTGATTGGGCTGAAACCAGTCTTAATCGACTCAGCAAGCTATTTAAAGTTGTATGACTTGAAATGGCTGAAAATACTAAAGTATTTTGAGTTTTTAAAAAAATTGTCTGACATCATAACTTTAGGATTATAAAGTCACAAGTTTTTCTCAGACAATAGGCTTTGTAACCTCCCCTCATCTCATCATATGCCGATTAAATATAAATAAAGTAAGTAATTATAAATAGTTAAAATTTAAATAATTTATTTCAAGAATAATAATTATAATCATTTTCGCCTTATATACATATTGTATATTTGTTTATTCATATACTCTTTAATTTATACAAATATTTTATTAAGCCCATTAAGGATGGCTTCTTAAATTATTGATCAATCAATGGATGGCACAACAAACCTGTACGGCTACCTTCTGGTTTTCATCACATAAAAACTTTTTAACATCCTTTATAATGGCAATTTTCAAATAAACTTACTTTTATCAAAAGATAATTATATTTGTTTTAAAATATGTTTCTTGTTGCATATTTTAACCATTTAACCAAAGATTATGTAGTATACCTAGATAGATCACTGTTAGTTTTTTCCATTCCAATAGATGGTGCTAGCAGTACTGGAACTGCTTTTCTGTCAAAAGAGGAGGAGTTTAGGTCATTAGCCAACACCCCTTTTAAAGTAGACATTTTTAAAACACATTGGAAAATCTTTTTAACCCTTTTTATACCTGCTCCAGCCCCTTTACTAAATTTTTTGTAAGAAATTCAACTTCAAATATGTTTTTCATATTTGAATTCTTAACTTCAAGACTTCAATGTTTGTAACCTAATTTTTTAAGTAATGCATTTATTTATAACGTATATCAGTGAGAATGCGAGTAAAAAACTTTAGTTATTTTTTGTTATTTTATAAATAATATTTAAAATTGTTTTAAACTTACTTCCAATCTAAAAGATTAGTAATTCCAGCAAATAAAAGAATTGACTTTTAAATACTGTTTAAAAATTGCATAATGCGAAATAATATTAACAATTCTAACGTGGTATCCGCATGCCGGGCGATTTTATTTTGCAATCCGTGTTTCCGTGCTTAACAATAAATTTCACGCTAAAGGTTCCGGTGTATGCTTTATAACTTTTGTAGCTACTCAATTATCAAGCTCTACTCGTAGCTAATTTTTCATTCTTCTCCAAAGTTATGCGCTACATTAATTATTCTCTTGGCTAAACTATGCCTCTAAAATTGGCTGTGCTCATCATTATTTGCATTAGTTTAAAGCTCAAAAAGAGGGAAAATGAGTTACGTGTAATGATTCATAATTAAGTAACTACTCAAGTTAAATTGTATAAACCGGAACCTTAAATAAGAAATAGATGTTAAGCACGGCAACACGCATTCCAAAGGAGATATTTTGCAGTTATAAACTTTAAAAAAATTTATTCATTTTTACTATATTCGAAATGTAAAAATTTTAATGAAATAAAGATATTATTAATATTATTATTATTATTATTTATTATTATTATTATATAATGTAAATAAATCTATAAAAAATTATCGTCCTTACCCAGGTCGAATTCGAACCCAGGTAACCTGGCTTTAATTGCTCGTATTGTGTCGCGGTGCTGCACATGCCAAAAAATCGCCTGGCATGCTGATACCACGTCAGAATTATTAATATTTTTCCGTATTATGCAATTTTAAACATTATTAAAAAATCAGTTCCTTGATTTGGTATTACTGATCTTCTAGATTGGAAGTAAAGTTAACAATTTCAAGTATTAATCATAACATCAAGTATATACCTCAAGTTTTTTACTACCAATTTCAGATATACTTAATAAATAAAGTCATTAAAGTCTGAATTTAATATTTTACAGCAGTATTGAAAACCCTTTTTATTATTATTTGATGTTGAATGTCTTCCAAAAAATTAAGTAAAGGGACTAATGAATGAATCCCCCACCTCTAATCTAGTTTAGTTGGTTTCTAGCCTTCAAGTTGGAAGCATCTAGTACTTTTCTTAAGGGCTTTGTATTATACATTACAATATTTCGATTTTATTAATAGTATATAAAGGAGGAGCCAGCCTGTAGCAACTATTTCATTTTAGCGAATTTTCTTTGGGAATAAATTCGCTAGTGGGATGGGCCTCATGGCAGAAGTCCCAGGATACAAATCTGTTTCAGAGGTCCCTTATGACGAAAACAAACGTTTTGCGAAACCTTAAATAATAGTTTTTGAGTTATAAGCAACCAAAATTTTCAACTTATTTTTATATTATATTATATATATATATATATATATATATATATATATATATATATATATATATATATATATATATATATATATATATATATATACCTTGAGGGGTACACGAACCCTTTTGAGTTTCATAAAAAAGTCAGCAAAAGTTTTATAAAAATCCTTAAAATGTTGAGTGAACATGTTTAACAGGGAAAAAATGTTTTTGGGGCGTTCAATCAAATAAATCTGAAGTCTGAACGACTTCATTTCATTTTCATTCATTTCGATTTCAATTCTTTAAATGGAGCCAATACGACCATTTAAAGCCCCATTTAAGGGTTCCTAAGTTCAAATTTTGTAATCTGCAAAATTTTTTAAACATTATACTTACATTAACATTCCACTTTATTAGTTTATAACATCAAAATAATTCTGGGAAATAATACTGTTTTTAACAATTTCTTAAGAAATGTATGTTTGTCATTAGATAAAAATTAAACTAATACTTATAATGAGATGAAACTTAACACATAGGTACTACATTTTGAATCAAACCAAAAAATACAATTGATTCATAAATACAAGTTTTTACATTTTTAAAATCATTGCTAAGTTATTTTTCCACTTAAAGACGCCATAAAAGAAAATCCCTGATTGCGTTACTAGACTTAAAGATTAATTTTTCTTTAGAGCTTCTACTCTCTACCATGAGAACACTGAGAGTTAATGATGATATTAGACACACACAAGCAATACTGACAAATAACTTTTTACTTTTCCTACCTTATACTGTACGTATATAGCAAAAGGTGTCAAAGGAATAATCTGTTTCAGGAGTTTTTTAGGCCTCTTAAGTGATTTTTCACAAATTTATCTGTCCGTATGTGGGTGTGTGTGACAGTTATTATCGTCCCTGAGAGTGTGTTTATGCTAGAGCGATGAAACTTTGAACAAAAATCAGTCTAAAGGTGTAGTTATGCTGTCCGGAAAATAATTAACCAATAAATAATGACTCAGCAAAAAATTTAGTGTTGCGATGGAATTGAGATTTGGCACCCATGTAGCTATGTATAAGACTAACATACGTGCCAAGTTTAATTTCATTATAGGCATTCAATTAATTGAATGCCTAATAAACATAAAGTTTATTAGTTCTGCCTAGTAAACAAAATACGTAGAAATATTTTGTCTTAACCATAAAGTTTATTAGTTCTGCCTAGTAAACAAGAATACGTAGAAATATTTTGTATTAATCATAAAGTTTATTAGTTCTGCCTGGTAAACATAATACGTAGAAAATATTTTGTATTAATCATAAAGTTTATTAGTTCTGCCTGGTAAACATAATGCGTAGAAAATATTTTGTATTAATCATAAAGTTTATTAGTTCTGCCTGGTAAACATAATACGTAGAAAATATTTTGTATTAATCATAAAGTTTATTAGTTCTGCCTAGTAAACATAATACGTAGAAAATATTTTGTCTTAATAATAAAGTTAATTAGTTCTGCCTAGTAAACAAGAATACGTAGAAAATATTTTGTCTTAATAATATTAAGTTCTTTAAATATTAAGTTCTTTTTTTAGTAAAAAAAAAGAAAATCTGGACATATTCTGTATTAATCAATTTAAAATTTTGGTTAATAAGTGAACCACAAAATGTTATGGTAGTGGTCCCTTAATTTAAATGTTGCCGAAACAATGAATGTAATGTATAATACAAAGCCCTTAAGAAAAAAAAGTACTAGGACCTTCTAACTAGAAGGCTAAAAACCAACTAAACTAGATTAGAGGTGGGGGATTCATGAACCTTTACTAACTCCTCCTACAGTACAAGTCAACAGGTAGAGCCAATCAGATTCCACGAGCTCCGAGGGGAGTTTTTCCATTGTTCAAATCCAGTGTCAAACAAGGCTAGGTGATCTATCTAGGTATACTACATAATCTTTGCATTTAACAAATGTCATAACTTTAGTTGTAGTTATCCGATTTTGATGATTAAGCACTTGTTTTATCAGACATGTTATTACCTTTAAAAAATGTTCTCTTCACGTTTTGCACATGACCCACAGGGAACCACTTATTTCAGGAAAAAAATAAATTTGTGCAATTTTCTAATATTTATAATTATGGAGGGTTCTATTCGAGATACGCAGAATATGATTTTCCTTCATAATTTAAAGTATATTTTCAGAAAAAATTGGTTTGAAGTAGTACAAAATGAGTCACATTTTTTAGGCCTGTCTCTTACTGTGTGGCAGAATTCCATAGATACATAGTAAATGCATACTTAAGTTTGGTAAGCATCTGGCTCTTGGGTCGTCAGCCTACCTAATTAGAGTACATGCTAAACGCATAACATTCATGTATTGATGTTTAGTCTATCTATACATATTTCAAGCGTTTTTGTTTTGCTTACCGATTATAGCATTAAGGAATTCCCTTGAGGATACCATTTAATTTAACAACACAATTGTTTCCATTTTGACTTTTCTAAAGCTTAACAAAGCTGCTACAAGCATGTATTATTATTATAAGAATATAAAGAATATTCTTTTGGCACTTCATTAATTTAGACGATTAAAAAAACTGCCAATACAATACAAGCTAACCAAGCAATATATTATAACAACAAGCCAATATAATATAAGCTATTATATCCTTTATCTATGCAAGCTAATTTCTATCTTCAATACAATATCCCTCATATTCACTTTTGGGAAAAAGCGAGCATTTGCGTTTTCGTAGATGACCAGAAAAAGAAGATACTAATTTAATTTACCGCGAAATTCAAATTTTGTTAAGGAACCTTCATGTAATGATGTTTTCATGTTAATTTCAAAAGTCACAAGTGAATTTTTGTTAAGACTATAAAGTTTTTCAGTGGATTTTATTTAAAAATGTTACAAGCAAAGTTTTATGAATAGAACTTTCTTTTTCTCTTTATAAAACTTTGATTACAAGTTGAAAAAGGTGTTATGTATGTCTGTCTGTGGTAGGCAGAATTTCCTTGGATTTGTTTTTCAATACTGTTGCTTGTCTACGATGTCTTCTCGGAGTTACTATGATTTAAAACCGGTTAAATTGGGGTGTGAAGTCAGAGGTGTTGATTTAAAAACAGAAAATCGTCCAGAAGGTAAGATGATCTTTACTAATTTACTTCTAAACACCACGAACCAAAGTTTTATAAATAGAACAAGTTGTGGAGCTCAGCTGAAAAGTGTACCCCATATTACTGTTAGTACCTCAAATACTCACTAGTTAGCGCTACTTTCGTTTACGCTTACCTTTTTCTATTTAAATACATTACAGATATTATGTTTTTAAGCTATTATTTACTTTTTTTAATTTTGCAGATCGACTTATCGCTAATAAACTATTCTTTGTACTTGGACTTGATTTCTTTTGACATGTAATAGTTTTAATATGATTCTATTTGTATTAATTTTGTTAATATTATTAGAAAATAGACTAAAACGTATGTCAATAGTTAGCTTGAAAAGTAAGAAATATTAATCGTTTTTGGTACAAACACATTTAAAGTTCTATAAATAACTACAATTTATATTTATTTAATTAATTTAGAGCTTAGTATTTAAACAAATGCTAAATACGTCAATATTTAGGGTGGAACATTTCACATACAGCAACATTTAATTCTTATAAACATGGTCCTATATTTTCAAAAAGTAGTGTCTACCCTGTGCAATTTGACTCGCGAAAGTTAAAATTTATAATAAATATTTGGTAACTATTCCCCAATATGGTATTTTTGTCACCACTTTTTTTCTGTCAAAAATCTGTTTCAGAGGTCCCAAACCACGAAAAAGTACGATTTGTAAAACTGTTTGTATGTATGTATATATATATATATATATATATATATATATATATATATATTATATATATATATATATATATATGTGTGTGTGTGTGTGTGTGTGTGTGTTAGTGTGTATGTATGTATTTCTAGCGCATTTTTGTAAACATGCTATCTGTCGAATGGATGAATATTATTCTGTCTAACTTGTTACAAAAATTAACCTTGGGAAAGGATACGATCCCCATGGTACAATTTTGTTAATGATTTTCAATATCGCAAAAATTTAAACGCTGAATCGAATGAACCCAGTCCGAAGTCGTCAATGCGACCACTCTAAGTGACCAAAAAGTTAAAAAACCATGGAAAATAACAGAAAGCCAAAATAACGGTTAGTAAAAAATAATTTTCGAGTAGGTTGTCGTTTTCAGTGTTTTTTGTGGTGCTGAATCTAATAAAACTGATCTGGAATCGATAAACTACTTAACCTAGGGTTCTTAGGTTTGAAGTTTGGTACCGGCACTAATTTTTTATCGTCTTATTTATAGTATTTAAGTTTCTAACTTCTAATTAAATCTAGCATAGAGGTCCGCGCCGGATTTTCTACGAAATTCAGACGAAAAGAAAACTTTATTGCTTATCAATCTAATTTTTGCAGAAGTTTTCGGTTTATATTAATTAACCTGAGTAGTAGCGTCACGACTTGTTATTGAATTGTTTCGAAATAAATAATATATGAACAAAAATATATGAACTGAACTTCAAATGAAGGTAAACAATGTTGTGCCGAGTACTGTATAATCTATGGTATAAATATGCGCATATTCTTTGAACAATTGAAAAAAATAAATAATAAGTCGTGCTGTTACTGCTCAGGTTATTAAATATAAATCGAAAACTAAAGCTAGATAAAAAAATATAAATAATAAAAAACCGTGGGTAAATTAAGAGTCTTGGCAATGAATTTAAAAAAAATATCAAAAAATCAATGATAACATAACTTATATAACAAGAAGGAGTAATAATGTGCATAATAAATGAAAATCAGGCTCATAAAGTTTAATTAAAGTCTTAAAGCACTTAAATATTCTTAAACAAGCACGAAACTGGTACTAAACAAATGTAAAATGATAGGAAATCGGCTGAAAACTGCTTCATAAAAGATCGTCATGCCCCTAGCGGATTTTTTTGGCACTACACGATTTCGGGGTTTTAGCGCGGTATACGAGCTCCACAACTTGTTCTATTTATAAAACTTTGCCACGAACACTAGATTATATTATCTAGATTCTGGACTATACCCAAGATATAGTCCAATAGACAAGATATGTAAGGATTTATTGTCCAATAAATCAAAAGGTAACTTAATTAAAGCATACCACGATTTTAAAACCGCTGATTGTTACTATTCTATTTTCTCATTAATATAATGTTATTAAATCTCATTATAGTACGACACACGGCTAAAATCAATTGACAGCGCGCCAAAAATCTCTGAGGGAAAGAATTCTATTGGTTCAGACTGACCCCCCGCTCTTTCCCCCTCCACCTCATGCCAACCTCGGTATAAAAAAATACCTTTTTCGTAATTAAAATCATAAAAAGGCAACACTGGTTGTAAATATTTGTAACCTCGCGTCGCTTTTATTGTGCTCATTGATCTGCGTTTGATTTCGTTTCGTTTCATTCCAATCTGTTCATTTCATCCAATTCTTGCGGAGTTGTAATATGATCTGAGTGCCTATATTTGACGCTTGGACATTGACGTATTCTTCAAGCATTTCTTGCTATTTGAGTACAGCGCAGGTTCTGTGCTCTGTCAACCAAAAGACAGCATTTTTTTTTTAAATGCCATGTCTGTCAATAGATGACAGTCTTGACTTTTTTAAGTCTTGAGAATGCATATTGTGTCATATTATTTTTATAATATGAAACAATACGCATTCAATTATACAAACTTGACACAAAAAAGCAGTTTGTTTTGGAAAAAAGTAATTATAGCTGACAATTTATTTAAATCGTCAAACTTTTATCGAAGAACTATTATGATCCATTGCATTACGTAATTAACAACTTTAACTCCACTTAATTCATACTTCCCGAACAAATTTAAAGCAACACTTAGTTGGAAATTTATAAGATACAACAATATTTCTTCTTAAAAAGTAAATAACTAATTTCTAAAAATAAAAAAAAATTCTGGCGCGGTGGTCCGCATGTCGGGCGAATTTCCTTTGGATGCGTGTTTCCGTGCTTTTTACATTATATAAGTTTACAACTACTAAATAAATAATTCCGACGCGGTGGTCCGCTGTCGGGCGAATTTCATTTAGAATGCGTGTTTCCGTGCAAAACACCCCATTTCTTGCTTATGCATGAAATGCCCATTGCGTGGTTCCGGTTCATGCTTTAGAACCTAAGCAGTTACTCAATTGTCAAGCACTGCTCGTAACTCATTTTGTCTGTATTTTACCAAAGGAAATGCGCATAACTATCCAGTTGGTTGCACAAAACTATGCCTCTAAAATTAGAAGTACGCACTATTATTTGCACTAGTTTAAAGCTTAGTTACTCATCTTTAAGCTTAGTCAGTTATCTTTAAAGGTTTTAGCGCATTTCCTTTGGTAAAATACAGACAAAATGAGTTACGAGCAGTGCTTGACAATTGAGTAACTGCTTAGGTTCTAAAGCATGAACCGGAACCACGCAATGGGCATTTCATGCATAAGCAAGAAATGGGGTGTTTTGCACGGAAACACGCATTCTAAATGAAATTCGCCCGACAGCGGACCACCGCGTCGGAATTATTTATTTAGTAGTTGTAAACTTATATAATGTAAAAAGCACGGAAACACGCATCCAAAGGAAATTCGCCCGACATGCGGACCACCGCGCCAGAATTATTTTCTAGTTGTAAACTTATATTAGGTGAAAAAACGATAAAAAATTATTGTCCCTACTAGGATTTGAACCCAGGTACTCTGGTTTGAGTGCTCGCATCCAAAGGAAATTCGCCCGACATGCGGACCACCGCGCCAGAATTATTTTCTAGTTGTAAACTTATATTAAGTAAAAAAAACGATAAAAAATTAACGTCCCTTCTAGGATTTGAACCCAGGTACCGTGAGTTTGAGTGGTCGTATTGACTCCGGACCACTGGCATTCAACTCAGAGGCCCAAAAAACATTGAAAACGACACCCTACTCGAAATTTATTTTTCAACGACCGTAATTTTGGTTTTCTATAATTTTTTGTGGTTTTTTCGACTTTTTGGTCACTTAGAGTGGTCGTATTGACTTCGGACCGGTTTCATTCGATTCAGCGCCCAAAAATACATAGAAAAAGACACCCTACTCAAAATTTATTTTTTAACGACCGTAATTTTGGTTTTCTATAATTTTTTGTGGTTTTTTAGACTTTTTGGTCACTTAGAGTGGTCGTATCGACTTCGGACCGGTTTCATTCGATTCAGCGCCTCAAAAAACATAAATATTGACCTTTTTCGCGGCAAAAAATATTAACCCTGAATTTTGCCGATTTTTTGAAAAATTCGCTGACTCAGCAAACCGGGTTAATGACGTCACAAAAACCTGGTTTTCAATAGGGTTCGTGTCCTCTCGAAGGTTGATTTTTGTACCAAGTTTGGTTAAAAAATATTAATCCGTTCGAAAGATAAAGTGTTTACAAGAAAGTGTCTAGAAATACATATATATATATACATACATATATATATATATATATATATATATATATATATATATATATATATATATATATATATATATATATATATATATATATATATATATATATATATAAAGTCTCGCGAAACGTATTTTTTCGTCATTAGGGACCTCTGAAACGGATTTGTGTCGTGGTCCGAGGTTCGAATTCCGCCATGACGCCTATCCCATTAGCCGAATTTCCAAAGGAAATTCGTTAATACGATGTCAAATAAAAACAAATAATAAAATTCAAAACATAACCTGACTTTCAGTGTTGCCAGAGTAGGAAATTTTTTTTTGTTACGTAAAAGAAGGGATTTTTTTATTACAAAAAGAGGGTTGAAAGCATTGAGATTTTGGCGGGCTGTCAATTGATTTTAGCCGTGTGTGGTATTATAATATAGGTTGTTTGTATTGTATCTCCCTTCTAGAGATAAAATCTTAAACTTACCACGGGAGAAACAATTTGTTGCTACTGAGCTGTAATCAACTCCCTCGGTTTCGCCTCGTGAGTTAACTGAATGGTTCCCTTGGCAAGCCTTGGAAACCAACTACATAATCAACTTTCCTCGGCAAGTCTCGGTATTTAATTAATATGGCTCCTTCAGCTTTGGCCTCAGCAACCAACTTGACTGCCCAGGGAGCAAAAACTCGCTTTTCTCTCTTGGTTAGTTAATATTTAGACATATATATTTTAGTGACATATTTTAAGGTAATTAAAAAAATAAAATTATAAAATAGAATAAGTTGTATGGGAAACCGCATCTCGAATTAATAACAAAAAAAAATCGTGACAACAATTTCGTTAGAACTTATTGCAAATTTTGTAGCACTCGAGCCTCAAAGGTTTGATTAGTTTATTTTGGCTCCTTGATAACAGATAAAGTGGTCTGCCATTTTAGATCAGGCAATTTTGGCCCCCTTCAAGATCCGAAAAATGGCCCTAAAATCAGTTTTGTCCATTAGCACTATTCCTATTGGTTTTATCCAAAAAGATAAAGGGGCCTTTTTCTAAGTTTATGAAATTTGTGACAAATCAATGTTTCTAGTTGTTTCTTTGTTATTGGTATAATAACATGAAATGAAATATATTTGACAAGAAGTATCATTAATTTCATCGAATTATTGCAAACAATTCAGTAGGATGAGTTTAAGTGAACAGACACTTGTCAAACTCATCCTAAATATATAATATTTTCAATATTTTAATAAGTGTATATCTAGCCACCAAAAATATCATTACATCTGAGATATAACTGTTCAAATATTACTAAAAATACAACAAAAATCTCTAATTTACACCCGAAACCTTAAACACAAAGCTCATCCTCCCTGCTTCGGACTCGCTTGTCCTTAGAATATACAATTCGACAAATTTGTATTGCAGCTTGACTTCAGACTCGCTTTGCTCTGATGTTAGTACAAAGTTTCAACTCTTGTACAAATATACTGGTAGCTACAATGATATCAGACACACACATACAGATAGACACCTATTTGTAAAAACCATTCAGGAGGCCTTAAAAATGCCTGATACGGATAATTTCGGTGATATCTCGGGTTCGGATTTTTTGCCAACACAATATTTTTCCTATATACCTACGGTATATATGAGGAAAATTAAAAATCAGACATATTCTATTAAACCCTAGGTAATATAAAGTTGTTCAAGAGAAAACGAATAGCACAGCTTTTGTATATAATGATTTATTGTTTGACATATAATGTAAGAAAAACATGTATTTTTTATAAAATTTAGTTATGACCCATTTTTCAGCATTCTATGTCAAACAATGAATCTCTAATAAAATTACTAACAGCTTTTTAAGCAGGATGAAATACTTACTCTCAATGTAGTGACTAATTAATTTATTACATTTTTTTCAGTTATCAAGCAGATAAAAGATGACGTTACGAAGCATAGAATTCTGATTTTTAAAGATCAAGGAATAATATCTGGAGATCGTCATGTTGAAATTAGTAAATGGTTTGGAGAGCTCGAATCAACCTTTTATAAACATCATAAATCACCCCATCCAGATGTTTTTAGGGTTTCTAATGATGAACAAGAAGGATGCACAGGTTTGTTGGTTTAAATTTACCAAAGTTGTAATACTAGAAAAATAAGTCTCCTTAAGTTAGCTGAAAGGTAAGTAATCCCTTAATTTAAAAAAATCCATGTAGGGAGTCAAATATTTCAATCTTAGTAAAGTGCAATTGATATTTCCTTCTTATTAAGGTCATTTAAGATTGTCTAGTTTTTATTAACCATTTATTTATGATTGTTTTGCATAGGCATAGAGATATAAATATATAGAGGTAGGGATTACCATCTCTATATATTTATATTTCTATGCCTTTACCTTTGGGCATTCTGAAGTATAGGCTAAACTTATTCTCTTAGATTTAACATCTTAGTTATGTACATCAGCATCAGCAGTGAATAAACCATAATCTAAATTAATAAATAATAATTCATTACAATAGTTAAATGTGCATTTCTTTATTTAACACAGTGTTATTTATTACAGGAGTAGGAAGAACTGGATGGCACATAGATGGTTCTTTTCAACCAGCACCTTTTGCCTATTCTCTTTACCACATGGTATCTATACCTAAGAAAGGAGCTACTGCTTTTGCTCCTCTCACTGAACTTATTCAACAGCTGCCTAAGGAAAAGTATGATGAGTGGAATAGACTGTGGATGGTCAGTGATCGTAGAACTGGACCTGTACATCCACTTATTTATAATCATCCTCTCACTGATAAACCTGTGCGTTGCTATCTATTCTCTATATTAATTTTTTAATGGGTTAACAAGAAAAGTGCACTAAATTTAGACTCCTATTACTTTAGTGTTCAGCCATAAAATCATGAAGAGAAATGCCATACAAGTAGATCAAACCAAATGCTGCCCTCCAAATTCCAAGTAAATGTAAATCATAAAAATAAGTAAACTTTATTAGTTAAATTTCCTTTTAGGATATAGAACTATGATATATTATAGCTCTTATAGTTAAATTTCATTAATTAAACATTTTGTCTAATTTTATTATTTTTAAATTAGCATAAAATGTTAACATAAATAAATTGAAAATTTTACTACTATTTAATATAAATATTGATAATGTTAAATTATTACCTAAACTATATAGGAAATATAAAAAGAAATTTATGTGATGTTAATTCAAAAACAATTTTTGGATACCTACTTCTTTGTTATCTAAGGGCTTTTTTCTTGATTTTTACTACATCAAGTTTGTGAATTATTTAAAATTCTGCCTTCAATTTTACAATTCTTGTATAGAATTTGTTAATTAGTTTATAAAGTGATATTTTATGTTTAGATCCTTTGTTTTCACCTGGGCATGACTTACGATTTCATCAAAGACTATGGATCAGATCAAGAAAAAATGTTGGAGCGAAGTGATTTTAAGAGAATACTTAATGATATACACCATGAATTTGTCAAAGACAACTCTAAAATTCAGTATGTACATCAGGTAATAGATTTTTTACATTAAAGTTGACTATCTATTTTGTTTATGTTCTTTAGTTATTTTTGTTAAACTCTATAACTTAGGATTGAAAACATCTTTATTTCCACTGTTAAACTGTAAAAAATCTAATTTTGCTTATTACAAACTAAATTTGTGTGCGAATTAAGATGTTTAAACTAAATCAACACAAATTAAGTCCTAAGATATCTATGTTCAATCATTGTGATTTTTCAGAACTTAAGTTTTTTCTAACTTGTGTTATTAAATTTTGGCTGGATCATAGGAAGTTATGATACATTGTAGCTTTTTCTTTCCAAGGAAAAGATTCTAGGGAGTGGTAATATCAGGTATGGGGTAAGGCTCTTAAAGTAAATAAGGGTGTGTTCGTGAGAGTGAACCAATCCATCTAAATTGGTCAGTGTCATATTATATTATATTATCCCTACTATCTAATTTACCAAAGTTAAGTTGGCAAACTCTTTTTGATCTTTTAAGATCAGTGAATAGGTAATCTCACGGTTTTCAGTATAACCTTTTAACAACAATGTGCTTAAATTTTGTTTACGTTTTGATATAATCGTCTTTAAATCTTGTTTATTTCTTGTGTTGATATTTATTAATCCTGCAAGAGCAACAAGTACACTTCTCCAAGCTTCATTCTATCTCATTATATCATTTCAAGAAAACAGTTCACCTACTTCTGAACTAAGAAAAGATAATATACAGCAAATAAGTCTTCTTGAGACTGTTTGACAATAATTAAATGTTTTGACACACAATCTTGTTAATAAACTTGTAAATTTATTTAGCACTGTTTTAATCAAACTGCTAAATTTGATAACTCAACTGAAAGTAACTATCAACAACGTATTGTATTGTTAAAATAAATATGTTATATTCAATTCGGTGGAAAAGAGGCCAACACAAAAAAAATGGTAAAACTGACAAAAGATACAAACGTTTTCTTCTCAACACCTCAAATTAATAATAATAATAAAAAACCAGCATTACTATTAAGATATTTTTAATCAAGAGACTAGCCAAGAAATACAAAATATTTTAAAAGGTGAAATAATCACTCTTTTGAATAGTAATTAAAAAATACACACATATTTGAACTTCTTGGTTAATCTCTGTCAAAAACCAAATTTAATTTTATTTTAAAAAGAATTTAAATATTTTGCATAATAAATTATTATGTATCTATATATATTATATCCACTCTATTTATCTTATATTTTTATACTATTTATCTCATCTTTTTTACCTTAATTTAAAAAAAAAACATTTTTTTTCCTTCCTTATAAAATATGTAACTATTATATTATTGCCGATATTTTTATGTTTATCTTAAACTTTTAAAACTATTTTATTTATTATCAATTATTTTATTTTCATTCTTTTATTAAGTTTTTTTGCCCCTTATTTACAATGCACACTACAACAGAAGACACTCCCGAACACAAGTTGTCTTTTTCGGGAGTGCACCTTCTAACCTTTTTTTGTTTAAAAAAATATATATATATACTGTTAGAAGTACATATTTTTTATTTATTTTTCGTTTTATAAAGTTAGTAAAAAAATTTATAAAGGTGAAATGTATTAATTTTTGAATTTGAATTTGACAAAAATGTTGGTAAACTTGAGTCAAGTAACCCAGATTTTTTCAGTTTCTTTGATTAGCAAATCCACCTTGACGTTGGAGACATGCCCACTGAAACTCTGCCAACTGACCGCTGAGCAATCAATCTGATTGCCTATCAACGTACCCACATTGATCTGATCGCAACTTACCCTACTTTTACTAAATTAAGCAGACCTGAGTGGCAGAAATCTACTTACTCTGCTTTCCTTGTTTAACAACTAACTATAAGAGGACCATATATTTGGCTGATTCTTCCTCTGGACCCTTGCAATTATCTTACAAACTAAATATAAGTGGAAAATTCACTGAGAACAACAATTGGGAAATATGTTATAATTATCTTCATATTTTTATTTTTAAAATATTGTGTTAATACACATTTCATCCCCTTACTTGACTTATTCCCATTGTTGCAAAAAAGTTCAAAATCTTAGCTAGACAATGCCATTAGAGTCTAGCTATTATTATGATCCTTCATAATCAGGTCTTATTGTTTGATTTTCAGTGGGAAACTGGTGATTTTATAATATCAGACAACTTAGCAGTCGGTCATGAAGCTACACCAGAAACACAGTACCCTGTATCTGAAGTTGGTTTACGAGTGCTTCATAGAACTACTATAAAAGGAATTCATCCACCAGCTAAATATAAAAAATCTTAAAAAATTATAAAATTATTCTTATTTTATACTGTTTTGATTTTTTTGAGAGACATCAATGAGGGTGTTTAGAAGGAGCTTATGAAGGACATATGAAGTAGACTTTGATTAATTTACTAGAGTATAACTAAATTTAAGTAAAGGGGGCAGAGCATAGATAAACAATATTAACATAGATGTTTCACTTCAGAGTGTTTTAGGAAAACTCCATGAGTGTTAGGGGCCTCATCACTAGAGTCTTGAAGAGCGCTGGTAGTAAGGACCTATTTGCTCTGTTCTCTACAACAGTGGTTCTAAACCTTTTTTCACTCACTGCCCCTTTTTGGATTCATAAATTTTCTATTGCCCCCTTTCTTAATCAATCAGAGGGTAGGGTACACATTTTAAAGAAGATCACGTGAGTGTCTTTAAAATACCAAGGATGTTCATTTTTGGGATGTCGTTGACTATTTCTTATATTTTCAGTTTAACTATTTAAACAACAAAGAATAAAAGCACTATTTTACAAATCTAATAATTTTTGCATGTCTATCAATGAAGTGGGTTTTTGCTTCTTTCTAATAGTCAAAATTATATATAAATGAAATCATCTTCTCTTTTTGGTATTGTAACAATTATTTCTTATGAGAGGTTCCTGGTTGCTATAAACAGTTTCACTGAAATTTTAATGAAATGCTTAAATTCAATTTTAACCCAGAAAGCGAGCCGAAGAGAATTTTTAATTCAAAGTGTATGTTGATGTGCTTCCCTTTCCTATGCCCTGGTTTTTATCTGAAAGAATTGTTGCTTATTGTGAGGCAACATGAAAACAATTTATCATAGTATTTATTTAAATTTTGTTGTGGGGCACTTTGAACTTGCATACACTTTAAAATGGATAATATTTATGAAAATATGTCACTTTAAATTTGTAGTTCATTGCACTTCCTCTTGCATGTTACAACCATAAAGACCTTTTTAATTCTGCATTGCAACAAGTAAGGCATTCAATGTTCTTTATATGAGCGCAGCGAGCAAAATTAAATACCTTTTCTTGAAGTAGCGGTGCTATTTTGTAGAACAGTGACATTTGTATGATCTACGTGTAAAATTATGTTACCTGCCTCTATTAATTCAAATTAAAAACTATATTTTTATTTCAATAATTATGGAGACATTTATATTTAATTGTCTTCCCACACGTGTATGATTAATAATTCAAAGCCAGCTTTTGACTTGATCGACCATCAGTGCTGGTGAGATAGTCTAATTCTTCTTGGCCGAATCCTTAAGTCATGGTTTATTACGGACTAAACTCAGTTATAAGCACTGATAATGATCGTTGAGGTCGAAAGCTGGCTATGTATATATGTTTTGTATTTGTTATATATGCTTGTGGAAAGACAAATGCTGTTTATTTTTGGTCCTCGCTATCTACACCACCCCTTTATGACTCGCCATCCCCTTCATCGCCCCTCTACGTCTCATCGGCCTCTTATAATTCCTTCATCGCCCCCAGGGGACCGATATCGCCCACATTGAGAACCTCTGCTCTGCAAGATTGTGCTGTAGTCTTTTTTTAATACAAACAGTTGCTCATATATTAATAATATTTGCGATGTATTTTTGTTTTCCAAACCTTAGGGGTCCTATCACGCGGAACATCACCATCGGTTTTTTTAAATAATAATTATTTTCGAGCGTTTTAGAATTAAGATTTAAATTTGCTATCTTATATAAAAAAAAAAAATGGGTTGGTGTAATTGGATAAGTTAAGGAAAAATTAAACTCTGGTATTGAAAGATCAAATCAAAGGGGTACTGTATGGGAATAGAGTGAGAAAATTTAGATTTTTCACTTGTTACTAATTTATATAAAATTCTTATAGAGCTTATTTGGGATCACTCATCCATTGTCTTCCCATTAATTTACTTTTAAATTTTTTCTTGTAGTAATTTATTTTAATTAATTTTAGGGTGTTTAAAGTCACTTAAGTCACTCTTTTTAGGAAAAAAGCCTTTTAAATATACTGATAAGAAGGTGTTAATCACAATATAGTGTTTTTTTTTTTAAATTCATTGTTAATTATTTTACCTTTTGGGCTAATTCACAAAATTACTCTTTTTTGCATTAAATTGTTAATATTAGTTGTAACAAGTATTTAAATTAATGAGATGATATATACAGCTCAGAAGAATTAGAAGCAAATATAAAATAAAAATGCTAACATCTCAAAAAGCTGTTTTTCGATTTTAACTTCTTTGTCCATTTTATTATGTGGTCGCAATTTTACAAAAACAAAAAAAATAACTGATTCATTGATTTTTATTGACACTTGTAAATTATCATGGAGTTAAGAAAGTTAATTTTAATTTTCTCTTCTTTATTTGGACCTTGTTATTCTGGAGATAGATCACTGTAGCAAGATAATTATTCAGCAAGGACCTACAAAGTACAAAAATTAATTTATTCTTAGATATTTAATTATTAGATATGTATTAGATATTTATTCTTATTTATTTATAATTATTCTTAGATATTTAGATAATTAATTATCTTCTTAGATATTAGATATTTAGATATTAGATAATTCGTATATATTATTTATTGTAATTTTATTACAACACATATGTGTACTTTGGTTACAGGTTTATTAGTGTAGTAGTGCTTTTTGAGCTTTAGTTTTTTATCCTCGCTCGTTATTATACTGATGTATGTAAACATCAATATCACAAAACAATTCTTCAACATCAAAACTGTCCTTTATTTCAAAAATATGTCATTAAATATGTTCATTAGATAATATAAAATACATTATCAAATCTTCTCATTATCTGTACAAATTACTTAAATTACAAACACATATTAAAATAAAATACCAATACATAAACTACAAATAAATCTTGATAAATTACTTACATCCTCTTAATTTCTGCACTACACAATATATTATGCTTGATGCTTCTTTTAATTCCTTTTCACTTACAGTAAGTGGAGGAAGTAGCCTCACTGTGCACTCATCAACATGACTTGCTAGTAGACCATTTTTCTTTAGTTCAATGGTAAACTCGGGAGCTCTTATAACATCTATGACAAGGAAAGTGTTAATAATTAATAATTATTATTTTATTATTAATTTCCTTAAATATTAATAGATTTTGTCAAATACGTTTATCTATAGTGAAGTTTGATGGAGGCAAAGATAGGCAGAAGTAGTGGGAAACAGGATATCTAATTTAACTGTGCCTTTCCTTGTCCTAATCCTTATTGCTTTATTCTCTTTTTCTGGTTGGCTGATTTCAATTGCGATTAAACAAACACTACCTCATATAAAACTGCCCGCTACTACTTTTGTCGTAAGTTTTGCACGTAATACTTACTTGGATTAAGTTGCATTCCAATGAGTAATCCTTGACCTCTAACATGAGCTACTATTTCTTTAGTCAAAGTACACTCAAGCATTTTCCTGAATTTAGTTCCCATTTGACAAGCATGTTTTGCTAATTGTTGTTCTTGTATGATTTCCAAGACTTCCATACTAAGCCTAGCTGCTAATGGGTTTCCACCAAATGTTGACCCATGTGATCCTGGTTGCATTAGGTTTGCTATGTTTTTGTTTGTCAAAACAGCTGACATCTGTAAATTATTTAATAGAACATTTTAACAATGAATAAACACTAATTTATATGTCAAGAAAGAGCTGTTCCAACAGATCATGTAAATGATGAATCATTAACAAAATAAAAACAGTTCATCGTTCATTTTTTAAAAGGTTTAAATTCAGATTACTCTATCTCACACTATTTTAGCTGTTATGTTGTTTTGCACTTATTAAATACATTATTATATGTCACATATAATTATGCTTGTAATAAGTTTGGTAATAAGGCACAAATACATTTTTCCTCCTTATACCATAGGTTTTTAAAAAGTTATGTGTCTGCCCTAAAAATTCAAAACTGAGATTTCTATAGAATTAGTTTCAGGTGCTTTTAAGACTTTCTGTGTGGTTTTAATAAAGTTCTCTGTAAATTGGTGTTTACTTTTTGTGTTGTTTGATTTTTTTAAGTTCTGTTTGTATTTTGTACCATATTTGTTTAAGACTTTTGCAAATAAAGATTTTATTTATTTATCATAATGAGTCCCAGTGTGTTGTAAATAAATTGTTCTTAAGGTTGTTGTGCCTTTCGTAAAGTTATTTTCTGTAAAGTCATTAACTGTAGTAATTTATAACTCAACAATATAACTAACAATATAAAAATTGGCATGCACTTATTTCTATACAAGATCAATAAATGTGCCAAATTTCATCTCATTATTAATTTCATTTTGAATGTTTATTTAAAAAATAACATTGAAGTTAACAAGCAAGTAAAGCTTTATATTAATATGGCTAGTGTATGTTCACGTTCTATGTTAGATTAGACTTTGCTATGAAGTGTGGTCAGTTGGTTGATGTCATTGGGATTAAAACTGATCTTTACTATCCCAGGATGAGTGAAGAGTCCAAAGTGGTGTGGATGAGTGTAGCAAATCTTATAAATATAATAATCTGAGGTACCCAGCCCCCAATTTTTTTTACACATTATTTGTTTTTTCACTTATTTGTTTTATGGAATATGACTGCAATTCTTTTTAATATGATGGCAACTGAATTGTTAGATATGCTTTTATAATTTTACCGGTACAATTCCTCCTGCCAATCCTTTTCCTAAAATGACTATATCAGGTCTAACACATGCTATATCAGTTGTAAGAGGGGCTCCAGTTCTTCCCATCCCTGTCATTGCTTCATTTGCTATCCACAGCACATTATTCTCTGCTGTTATTCGTCTTACTTCTTCCATGTATCCTTTTTGTGGCATTATTATACCTTCCGATTGAATTGGTTCCATGAAGAATGCAACAACATTTGGATGTTTCATTACAGTCTGGAAGTAAACATGTCTAAAGTGAATGAAAAAAATAAGAAATAAATGTTTTCACAAAAGAAATGAAAAAGGAATATTCTAATCCGCCAATAGACACTTTTTTCTAATTTACCTCCTACTGTTATTTTCTATTACATTGGATTTGTTGATTATGTACTTCATTTTATATTCTTATATTATATTTTAAAATAGATGTATTAATTTGTCAAAGAGATGGAGTTTACAAAAATTCAAGGCCCTTTAAATGATCAATCAAATCTTATTTATATATTATTTTTTTCACCTGATTTCAGTCTAATACATACATTCATTTTCATTTTTATTGTGTGTTAACTAGGAGTTACAAGAAAAATAAATCAGAAAAGATTAAATTGTAATGCAGTGAGTCATGAGAATATAGTAAGAATTTGCTTGATGGAGGTCATGTTTTACTTAAAATAGCTAAGCAGCCCTCCTTTCTTAACTGATTTTTTCCCTGGGTATTGTGTGGTGTATCAATTCATGATTATTTATCTAATTTTGATGTTTAATGAATTTATTTTTGTAATTATATGACATTAGTAAACTGTGTAGGCTTCTGTGGTTATTGTCATGAAGATTTATATCTTCTGATGACCATTTTGATGTACATGTAGAACGTTTTGCTACCACTTTAAGAAGCATCTCCTGGGATGTTGGACATTATAAATGAAAACACAATGCTCAGGTGAACTCTGTTCAGTTCTGTAGAGCATAGTGTTTTATCTATGATGTCCTATATCCCTAAAGATGCCTCCACAGTGGAAGTGAAATGTAGGATTCTTTATCTACATCGATGCTGTAAGACACCGTAAGACTTAAATCTTCATGAAAATAATTTAAATTAATATTATTTGGATCCATTAAATTGTATTACTGGTAGAATTAAAGTTTGTTTTGTTAATTTTCTGAAATTTAAATATTCCTATTCTATTTTCTTTTGTTTCAATACACTCTTTAAAAGAATAAACTAAAGGATTAATTCTAAGGCAAAATTAAATATTCTACCTCAAGACTGTCAATATCATTAAAAGGAATCAACCCAAAACCAGGCATATAAGGTCCATAATTTTCAAATATGACTTGATTAGTTGATGATGAAATAGCTGCAAGGGATCTGCCCCAGTAGGAGTTCTCTGGAAACACTATCAAAGCACACTGTGGAGGTACATTCTTTTTGCAGTAACCCCATCTTCTGGCTAATTTTATTGCTGTTTCTCCTGCTTCATTTGCTATAAAATAAAAATTGAGATATTAAACATTTATAGGAGGTGTATCGACTGTTAATTATCACACAGTGATATTAACTTTTCATTTTATCAGAGGCAGATTCTTAGGTACAAATCAATTGTCTTCTTGATTTTCTGTGAATGACTCCATCTTTTGTGTTTCTATGCCTTTTGTGTCTTGATTTAGAACTTGGTTAACTTTGTTGTTTCGAATTTGATATTTTAAAGCTAATGTTATTATGCTTATGTATTTTTCTTATACAAAGAAAAAAATCAGGTACGGGGTACCTCAGAACTTTTCCTCTTAACTTCTGATTTGCTACTCTTGTCCTCAGATTATAGTAGTAGTTAAATTAATAATGCCACATCTCTTTGGACTCACTTTGCTCGTCCAAAGAGGTCTGAGGATGTTTTTACTCAGGTAGTGAATACATTCATTTCATTCTCACATCCAGGCACTGACCACACTCAATGCTGCTTAACTTTTATTATCCTACATTAATCATATATATACTTATATTGAAACGAAACTTGTTGTACTTAATGGTATACAGTTGTACCGAATTTCAAGTCAATTGTATTATTTTGAATTTTTTTAAAAAAGTATACAAGTCATTTGATAAAAATTTAACTAATGCTGATACTGAGATGAAACTTAGTACATATGTTAGTCCTATACATGGCTACATGTGTGGTAAATTACAATCATGTTTCTGCTTTTTATGATTTTTCAAAAAAAATTGCTGAGTAATTATTGCAGGTTAATGACCTCATAAAAAATATTCTCTGAATAGCATAACTACAGTGGTAGGCTGATTTTCGTACAAAGTTTTAATTATCTAACATGAATACACTGGGAGCTACGATGATAACAGACACACACACAGACAGACACCTTTGTAAAAAAAAAACCACTCAGGAGGCCTTAAAAACACTTGAACCGGATAATTCCGTTGCCATTCTGGTTTTTGGATCTTTTTGCAAACACAATACGTTTCTTATATACCTACGGTATAAATGAGGAAAAATAAAAATAGGTCGTTGAAAAAAATTTGATAATCTTATGAATTATTCTACAGTTAAAAATAAATCATTGATTTTCATGTTGTAATTTACATATTCATTTCCCTTATAATTTATTACTAGTTAGTTTCTTTCCAGTGTGAAAGCAAATCTCATTTCCTGCTTTGTAACTCAAGTAATACATTGTCTTTAATACTTTAAATGCTGCAAGTTATTTATTTCTTTTTCTACTCTTCAAGGGATTTCAAACAATGTATAACATGATATTGGTTAATGTAGTCCACCATATTGGCTTTCTTTTAAAATATTGGTTGAACAAAACCAAAAACTATATGGCTCTGACAACTAATTAGTTCTATGTGCCTACCTGATTTCTTGAAAATTTCATTTCAGGTAGTTATGGGAAGGCACACAAACACACACCCGACTGACACACACACAAACATCTCATTTCTTCTAAAATATATAGAAAGATTCTTCTTCTGTCTACATAATAGAAAACTTAATAAAATGTTCTATGTATCTAAATAAGATTGTAGTTTATGCTAATATTCTTAAATTTAATATAGTTACAATTATTAATCATTTTGGGACCATCTACTTCCATTTAACTGGCTTAAGTTCAACAATTACCATTGCTTTCTGAATACATTATTAAGAGAACAAAGTCTTACATGTGCTGAGTGGTATTGCCATTTCGTATTCGTATGTTTTTGCCATCAATTCTCCCCAGTCTGGGAGAACATTGTTGTAAAGATAACGTGATGTCATAGTTAGCTGACATCCTTGGTTTCTTAATGTTTTTATCAATCTAGGATTACTGTGACCTAATGGCAGAGATCCCACTCCTGTTATAAAATCCAAATATGCTTTACCATCTTCATCCCAAACATGAGTCCCTAAAACAGATTTTTAATTTTCACTCCTGATTTTTAATTAAAATACTATTCATTTATATTTTTTTTGCTCTCTCGTTGCATAGCAATGGAATTTAATGTCAGCAAGACATTTTCCAAAGGTGTAATTTTTTCGTGGGGCTATAATTGTGAAATTATTAGAGTTTATAATTATTATTAATAAATATATTTTTGACACAATGTAAGCGGCAACGTGGAGTGTAAAAGCAAAATGCTACATTAAGAGTTGGATCCTCCTTATTATTCTTCATTATGTTCAGTAATAAAGTAAGAGCTCTCTTGAGAAAAAAATCTAATGTACAAGTTATATTAAGACTATATTTCGCCTTCACCTCAAGGCATAATCATGTCTGTAAGTATAAAGAATAAAAATCAGGAATAAGGAAGTATTAATTTAGAACCAAGCAATCCTGAATAAAATTGAATTAAGTTTAAGTACAATGAATTAGAAAGAAAAAAACATACCTCTTAATAATTGCATAAAATAAATAAATCTAAAGTAAGCCAAAGGCTATTGTCACGTGATAAAAGAAAAGTTAAAAATTACTACATTTTTAAAACATTTATTAAATAAAGATGTACATAAACAATGACATATAATAAAGGAATGAAAGAAATAATAAATATTAAAAAAGAAAGGAGTAGGGATATTCTAATTACTATTAAATATTACTCAAGATTCCACTGTAAAACTTTTTTAAATCTCTAATATCTTTTTTAAAATTTATGCTTTCCTTCTCCTTAGGTATATGTAGAGCTTTTAGAGTGGTTCTTCTCATGATCTAAAATTATAGGATCATTAAGATTAAAAGAATGGTTCTTATTCCTACATTTTGCTTGTTGCATTCCTAGATGTTGCTCTCACAATACCATTGTGTCATCTATTCATGTTTTGCAAAACTCTGTAGTATCAAATGTTATCTTTACCTTAATGTATTACTTTTTATAATAATAAAATTGAGTTTAGTGGACAAAGAATTTTATTTATTTATTGAAATAAATAAATATTTATTTATTTATAAATTTGAAATTTATACTTATTTATGTATTAATAAAGAATTGTTGTTAAAAAAAAAAAAAAAAAAAAAAAAAGCCATTAATCTTAATTTCGTATATTGGTTAAATAATACATTATCCAGCAAATTGATTTTGTATAATCTTTTGGGTTACTTTTTCATTGCTTCCTTTAACAATTTTTAGAGGGACAACTTCATTCAAATCTACTAGAAATTTTATGAGAGTAACAAAAACTATACATAGTTAATTACCGACAAACATATGAGATACGTGGTATACGTTATCTGACAAAGGAATATTAAGTGATTGTTATTTTCCCCTGCTTAATCACATATTTGACAAAGGACTATCAATAGACTCTAATATTCCTTTGTCAAAAATTTTATTTGACAAAGGAATGTATATGTACACTTATCCCATATGTTTGTTGGTGATAGACTTTTATAAAATTTCTAGTGAGTTTTGAGAGAAGTTATCCCTCTAAAAATTGTTAAAGGAAGCAAGACAGAAGGTTTTTATAGTAATTAATGGATGGAATCCACTAGATACTACAAAAACTACACAACAATAATCTTACTACATCTAAAAACAATAAATAAAATTAATAATCATGACAATAGTAATTAAAATGCAAATAATTTTCTTCATAATACTAAAATAATATTTTCTATTCATAATCAATAATAATTTACTACTAACTATCTTCACTACTTTACTTACTAACCTACTACTATTTATTATAATTATACGATAAAACTTTATATTATTAAAAATATATTTCTAAAGACTCCCTCCTGCAGCACAGACCTCCTGGTCTACAGCAGGAGGTTTCCTTATACATGGAATAATAATGTTATGTATTATATTATTTATAAAATAAAGAAATTTGTTTAAAAAAAAAAAAAAAGATACCGTTATATGTATTTTGCCTTGTATATGATACAGGGTGTACAAAATAAAATTGCTAATTATAAATGCGATGATTCTGCATGTCAATTCCACAAAAAGTTCATATTAGATGAACTCTAATTTTTAACCATTAAATAAGTTTAAATTTCATATCTTTAACTAAAAGTCAAACTTTGACTGCCAAGTTGAAAATTGTTAATAAGTTTAAAAGTTGTGTCAATTTGCTAAAATATATTAGAAACATTTAATAAATTATTGAACTTATTAAATAATTTATCTTTATCTGCCATGTATGCAATTTAGTGGACGCAATTAAATTATTTAAAAATTTTAAGTTAAGTCACCTAAGCAATTAGTTTGATAACCAATGGTTCCAATAAAACTACCTTATTCACTCCTCTTTTAGTTGACATCCACATAAACCCATTAATGTTTTGAATTGTCGATTCAAGTTAAAATCAAAATAACCTTAAACATTTAAGTAATTTATTCTACCATTTTAAGTGTTTCATATAATATTCTCGTGTATTGACTTCACATAGAAAATTACTTGAAGTTTGATTTTTTCACGTTTTCTTAGCTTATTTTGTTGGTAACTTAAAAAATTAACACATCAATGGGTATTTTTATGTGTGGTGACTTAAAGAGTGGATCATAGAGTAATATAGTAAACTAATCAGTGGAGTGGATAAGGTAGCTTTGGTTAAAGCTGGGTTCCGTGGTGCAATACACGGTTAAAGCGGCAATATAGGCAATACACAACTGTATTGTATACTTAGTCCACCCAAAAAAACCTGCAGGCACACGTAAAATCATCACCAGCTTTAACCATAGTTTTTTATACAATCAGAAAAAATTGTCTTACAACAATGTGGATTACTGTCGAGCTATTAAATTTTAATTCTATATTAAATTACTTACCCTCTCCGCTTGTGATAACCACAGGTATAGGGTCATAGATTGGAGCTAAGAACTTTTTTTCTTTCTTCTTGTAGTCTGTTTTTTCTGTTGACTTTCCAAAGCAAAATAAACTTCTAACAAACTCCTTTTGTCTGTTAGCTACTACTAAAATCTTAACTACAGACATTCTCTACATTTCTCCTGATTTCTCAGTCTAGTTTTATTGTGGACATTTCCTTGTCAGATTACATGAAACTGCGGCTTGGTTTTCATCTTCATGAAATAAAAATTTTAAACGAAGTATTTACTTTTAAAATTTGACTAGAAAAACTGACAAATTTGACATTTAAATTTAAACAAAAGGATCATAAAGTAGTAAATAAATCTGAATTTTATGTCAAGTAAAATGTGATAGTGTCATAATAATTATATCCTTTAGTTCAGGAGCCTAAAATAATATACCTATTATTTTCTGTATCTATTAATTATGATTATGAAATTTTATGAATACCAAAACCATACTAATACCATGGATTCTTTTCATGAATTCATGAAATGTAAATACCATGTTTACCTATTAACAGAGTTTACAGTTTATTTTTAAAAATTGAATTATTAACATTATATTTTACATGGTATAGAATAGTAGCAATAGTAAGGAGGGAGGGATAATACTTGCATTTTCAATGGCAATTTTCATCTGAAAGTGACGCTTATGAGGTTGTTCGGACGATGGGTGTGGAGGAAAAGAGAAATAAGGAGGATCAATTCTGTTTGGCTTCCTGATTCCAATATATAAAAAAGTAAATATGGAGCCCTGGAGTAATATTTTTGTAGAGGCCAATTGGAAATGGCATGTAGTGACACCTCTTGCACACCAGCAAATTCACAATGTATATTCCTTTCAGCAAATTCACTTTGAAAAAAATTGCTTATGGAATGGGTGCGAGGGTGTCAAAAATCCACCCACCATTAACTACACAACATACATTTCACATATAAATATATTTAAATACAAATGTGTGTGTGTGTGTGTGTGTTTATATATATATATATATATATATATATATATATATATATAATATAATATAATAATAATATATAATATATATATATATAATATCATGCATTGTAAGATATATTTTTGAATTTTATGTTTATTGCTTTCAAAGAATAAAACAATAAAAAGGTGCAAATATTCTGAGGGGGTTCCTTTAAAGAAACTGTGATTTCATATTAACTCCCAGTACTTTCCTTTGTTGTGTATGTACTTAAAACAGGAAGATCCGCTGGGTTACACTTTGTGTTCTCTTCTTTTAATTCATTTTAGTTTGTGCCTAAACTAGAGTAAAAAATATTTTTTTTTATTTTCTCCAAATACAAAAAAGAATACATATTATTCATATAATATAAAGATTATAAATAATTACTTACTAAATAATTAATTACTCAACATGCTGGGGACATTGCCTTTGATGTGTGTGCTTCCATGTGTTAATATCTTTTTTGCTTATGTTTCCAGTTTATGCTTTATAAGTTGAGTAGAGTAGTTATTAAATTTTTCAAAGAAAATGTGCATATTTATCCTATTAGATGTACAAAACTAATTTGCCATAATTTAAAACCTAATAAACGCTTTCATTCAAAAGATTTTAGTGTGTTACTGCTACTCAAATTATAAAGCATAAATCAGAAAAGTAAGCAAGAAAAAAAATTTTATGCACGAAAGCATGCATATATTATATATATATATATATATATATATATATATATATATATATAATAATATGTGTGTGTTTGAGTAAGTGTGAAGTTTTGCAAAGGGATCCAACTCTCACCATGACACTTACTCCATTGCCGATTTTTTCCCAAAGGAAATTCACTAAAATTGACTGACACATAATAACTCGTATGGACAAATAATAAAACAATAAATTTAACTTATTTAAAAATATATGTTTATTTATTAAAAAAAGAACTTATTTCTTTAATGATTTAAACACTGATTCTACTATACTGACAGCTTGTTTGATTTCATTTTCACTGACAATGAGCGGTGGTAGAAATCTGATGGTAGAGTTATCTGAATTTTTAGCTAAGAGACCTGCTTCAATTAATTTTATGGTTAAATCCCAACCTGTTATATAATCTGTAAAAGTACAAAAATATAAGTTTCACTTGGAATACATGTATATTGTGTTACCACGGAAACTAGCTGAATAAATTATTTATTTAGTGGAAAATATGTGGTAAAAGACAAAGGTGTTTTGACATGAATTTTTTAGCCACCAGAGTGGCTACACTGCACTGGGGGTCCATCTAACGTGTTGACTACCCACTCTATTTAAGTGTGACACCCTAGGTTAAAATATAGACTTTAGTTCCACAAATAATTTAAAAAATAAACTATAGTATATTTCAGTTTGTATAACATCTTTAGATGTTAACAAAAACTACATAATATTTAAAAACTTTATATAAAATGTTTTGTGTACAATTTTTGTGATTCTTGGATGTTATGTGATTTTCAATATTTACCTTTTAATTATTTTTTTTATATAATAAATAAAACACTATAATTAAAAAAAATGTTTTAATAATACTTGATCTAACATCACAATAAAACAATTTATTGTGATATTAGGCCAAGTATTATTGAAACAATTTTTTTTAAATTATAGTGTTTTATTTCTGATATAAAATGTGCGATTAACACAAAATCTCGGTGGAAACAACAAACTTTGTTTTAATTACTATGCAGTTTTTGTTTTATTCTTATTAATTTCTGAAGATGGTATAAAACACGAAATATATTACGTTTTATTTTTTTAATTATTTGTGGAAGTTAAGTCTTTATTTTAACCTTTGAATTTTTACACGAGATTCCAAATAAGAAAGTTGAAATCTCTAACAAAAGAAATTTAGTTTGCCAAACTTATGTTGGCCAAACTAATTTGAATTGTTCCAAATTCGACTAGTCAGTTGTAGTATTCAGTTTTTACTTTTTCTCACTTACTTCATGGCTGTGAAATATGACTTTATGAGGACAAGCAAAGCTTGTCTGACGTTTTAAGGAAAAGTACCTATTTTTAAGATAGGATTTCTTTAAAAAGAATCATCGAATTTATTACCATTTAGCTTACCTGTATTGATTACAATAGCATTCATAAGGCCTTTGCCTCTAATTTCTTTAACCATTTCTTTTGGTAAACACTGACTTAGCATACTTCTAAATTTCTCTCCCATTACTCTGGCATTTTCAATTAATCCATCATTATGGAGAATATCAAGGGTTGAAATGGCTAGTTTACATGCCAGAGGGTTTCCTCCAAATGTTGATCCATGCGAGCCTGATGTCATTAAATTCATTATTGGTTCACTACTCAAAATCGCAGACATCTGAAAGAAGAAGACAATATTAAAATATAAGAAAATTAAAAGAACCTATCAATTTTAAAATTGATAGCTGATGGAATTAAGTATTAATTATTAACATAATTCATTTAAATATTTAATCATTATGTTTTTTGAGTATAAATAAGTATATTACTCTAGGGTTCTGTTTAAAATTATTCTTGTTATGACTTTCAAAATGGTCAGGTTCGAGGTTATAATGGGTTAAAATTTTCTAACGTATTAAAATTATATCTTTTAAACAAGGGCTTAGACTTTTTGAGATTGTCTCTATTCTGTTTTAGATCTGAGCTGTTGAAAATAAATCTATCAGAGTCGCCAACTATGGCAAACGATTGTCATATATTATCTTACCGGCATTATACCTCCTGCCAATCCTTTGCCTAGTAAAAGTACATCTGGTTTAACATTTTCATGCTGACAAGCATAGAGTTTTCCAGTCCTTCCCAAGCCTGTCTGTACCTCATCAGCAATCCAGAGTACATTGCGTTCAGTGCAAAGTTTTCTCACTTCCTTTAAATAATTTTCAGAAGGAACAATAACTCCTCCTTCTCCTTGTATGGGTTCCATGAAGTATGCTACCACATTTGGATCCTCTAGCATTTTCTAAAAACAATTTTAAAAGTTTTGTTAGTGATTTGTGCGAACCTAACCTTTTGCATTTTATAATTTTTTTTGCTCGTATATTCATTTTTTTTATAGTTATACTTTAACAAAAATTATCGTTACCAGTAATAATCTCACCAAAAAGTTTTTCTAATTTTTTTTTAAAGTAGAGCTGACTTAGGACAGTAATGCCATCTACAATGCAATGCATTGTTTCATCAGGTAAAACAGCTGAAACCCTTCTATTTTTTTCTTGATAAATAGGATTTTTTTTACAATAATACCTTTAATGCATCTATGTCATTGTAAGGAACTAAATGAAGACCAGGCATGTATGGTCCAAAGTTTTCAAAGTAAGTTGGATTGACTGCTGTTGAGATGGCTGCTGTTGTTCGCCCCCAGAAATTTCCCTCGGGGAAAAGTATCCTTGCTTTGTCTTTAGGAACTTTTTTAACTTGATATCCCCATCTTCTTGACAATTTAACTGCTGTCTCACCAGCCTCAACACCTATAAATAATTTACATAGTAAGTATAAATAACTTGCCGTTTCCCCACCCTCTGACATCTAGCTGTTGTAGTCCTGGTGCATATTAGTTCAAACCTTACCTCAAACGCAAGATTTTTACCTCTATACAGATGTACTAATTTTGTCAATTTTCTATAATTTCTAGTGAGTTTTGAGTGAATTATAGAGAGGTGAGCCTAGTTAGAGTCTGGTGATGCTAGAGTAGCTGCTAAGCTTGGTGAGACTAGTCAAGTAAGGCTAATGTTATCAGAGGAATTAGTAAGACTAGATGAACTTAGCACACTGTGAACTAGTAGTGGGCGCTAGCCAGAGTGGTGAGTCTAGCTGGTTTAGATAAACTAGGCACACTGTGAACTTGTGCTTCCTAGTATATTTATGAAAGTGAAGACAGAAAAGCTAGATTAAAAGGCATGAAACTATATTATGTCTCATTTTATTTATCTTATCTGTTTTTTTACTATTCTTACTATTACTTGATTTACTGTTATTTTAAAATTCAACTCACCTGTATTCATAGGAATGACTTTATCATACTGAAACATTTTACATATTTTCTCAGCAAAATCAGGGAAAACATCATTATAAAATGCTCTAGAAACATGAGTCAATGTTGATGCTTGTTGGTTTAAAACTTTGAGTAAAACAGGGTGGCTATGACCTAACTGATTTGTTCCAATACCACTCAGGAAATCTAAATATGATTTTCCCTCTGGATCCCATACTTTGCAGCCTGAAATTAAAAAAAAAATCTTATGACTTATTTTATATTGAATGTTTTTAGGTGGAACTGGTCTTAAAAGAATAAAATTTAAAATGACCAAGCTTTCGACTCGATATTAAGTCTTTTCGAGGTACATAATTATAAAATAATTACAAAAAATGAACTATTACATATTATAAATCATAACACTATCACCTAAAAAAAACCTCTGACTGTGAGATAAGAAACCGTTACAAAAAGACAAGAGGTAGTTGAAAACTTGATAAATTAATTATTTTATTCTTTTTAGACCAGTTCCACCTAAAAAACTTATATTTTTTTAATACAGTGGCCTCTAACCTTTTAATAATTTCATTATTTAATGAAACTTTGTTATAAATAAATTAAAATGAAGTTAATTAATTCTCTTCTGGGCTAAAATACGGGTTGAAATTTTGAGATCCTTATTATAGTCTTTAACAAATGTTTAAAATATATATAATATATATATATATATATATAATATTATATATATATATATATATATATAATATATAATAATATAAATATATATATATAAAATAATATATATAATATATATATAATATAATATATATATATATATATATATATATATATATATATTATATATATATTATATATCATATAATTAACACACTCAAACATGGTATTATATAATTAGATTTTTCATGCTTAACCAAAGAATATGTATCATTATAGTTTTATAAGAATCTCGTTTAAAGTTGAATTTATTATTGTTAATTTAAATAGTACACTTTAGTGTACCTTAATTTTGAGTATCACTTAAAATTAAGGTACCTTAATGTGAGTGATACTCACATTAGTGTTTTATCATGAGTGTAAGTCTTAAACAAACATTAGCATTTTAGGGTTAAACCTAAGAGTATTTAACAGTATGTTATACATACCAATATGGTATAAATGCGGTATGTATGATAATTTTGATACATTAAGTATAATTGATTATTATATAATAATACATTTTCCAAGAAGATTGAGTATTACCTTGCCCCCTTGAAATAACAACAGGCAATGGAACATAATTTGGTGCGCTGTATTTTTTCTCTTTAGCTATTATTTCATTTGATGATGACATGGTTGACGTTGTACTCAAACTTTTTACACCTAGAGATAGGCTGGATTTTACTGTCTGCTTTATAATGTTGGATGGGACTGTCATATTTGTTCAAGACTATTTCAATTCCCCTAAATAAAACCTTGAAAAGAAATTAAACAGAATTAATCATCAACAAATAAATAGAGTCAGTCACTGAGGGTATCTAGTTTTTAATGTTTTATTTTTTATAATTTTTATTGTTATCTGTAAAAAGATATGCATGCATTTTTTGTGAAGTCATGTAACTCACATTATATTTTATTTCTTTAAGAACTAAAAAAGTCATTTGAACTAAAAAATCTTTATCACAGCAATGAAAATAAAATAAAAGTGATAATTTAAAGCAGTGGATCTAAAAACTTTTTTGACTCCTATCTGGACATAACAATTTTTTGCAACCCCCTTATACATTGTTTATGTTTTTATGTTACGTTTAGAACATGTTTATTTGAATATTACAGATTACTATTAAAATGCTTTACATTCCTAGGACTGTTTGCCGACACATTATAAAAAAACAACCTTACAAACTATTGCACAAAAAACAATAATAATACAAAAAAATAACAAAAAAGTATCAATCAAAATACTTTTTACCTATTTGTATATATTTATATAATTATTTATTATTTTCAATTTTTATTTTATTATTATTAATTTCAAATAATTTTCATTTATTTATATTTTCTTCTTTTATTATTATGTTTAATTATTTATTTATTATGTTTAAAAATCATTATTTCATTTAGTAAAATATTATAAAAGAATGAACTAAGTTCATAGTTGGATGAAATGTAATTTTACTAATTCTATTTTTATTTAATACAAAATTCAAGTATTTATTTTAAAATTCAATTTTTAGTCTGAACTAATATAACTTATATAAGGATACATGACATGGCACTACCAAAAATTGACAAAACAGAGACAATTGGTAATTAGTTATTTATCAATATTATTACTAGATGAAAAAAATTTGTAAAAAATAACTTCTTATGTCTTGTGCTTCACTTAAAAAATGCATTAATCTATAGAAACCTCCACAGCCCTTTAATAGTGAATGCAAAATCTATAAATGTAGGATATTGACCTAAAGCCAGGACAAAGATCCAAAAATGAGAAACGTCCTCATGTATATTCAGATTAAACGAAGTACAAATGATTTTTCCTTTGATTTACCATGACTTATAATGCCAGTTAAGGAGTTCACCTCAGGATTTTAAGGCAATTTTAATATTTTCCAATGCATTGGTTCCCTCGGCTTTTGCCTAAAGAACCAACTTACTGCACTAGGATATAATAGCATTCTTTACACCTTTGGTGCATAAATAATTATTATGTATGAGTATTAGTATTTTGAATTCTAACCTGTTGTGCATTAAGGATACAAAATACCCTGGAAGCAGCTAAAGAGATCCAGCCAGAACTCTAGTACTAATGATACTAAAATTAAATGTACATTAACTTTTATCAAAAATCTTTTTTTAAATACATACTCATACAGAAATCAGAGTTGTAGGGGGACCAGAGTTTAAACTGTAATAAAACAGTAATTATTTTGTATTAATTAGGTTTTAAAAATCAATAATTAATAGAAAACTCTTTAAATTACAGACATTTTTTTTATATGAGGAAACATTTAATGTAAAAATGTGTACATTGTACCTATATTAACTTATGTATGCATAAGACATATATAACTAAAGAGTGTACATTTTTAACAATTGAGATTTATTTGATTTAATTATCAATATTTAGAGTATTGTGATTAGTGATGGATTTTTCACATGTTTTAAACTATAAAACAATTTTAATTATACATTTAATTTGACAAACTAGTAAAGAATGGTGCATTAGTTTTGATTATGTATTTCTAAGAGATATTTTTCGAGTAGCTCTTTAAAAATGAGATTAAAACCATAAAGAAAGAATTCGATTTTTATTATCTTTATTTAATTAGTGATATCTTGTTTTACCTTTCCCTTGAGTTATAATAATTTTATATAGGTAGTGAACTATTGCATTCTATTTTATGCATATAACTAATTAATTATTAGATCTTTAGCGAATTTCCAAAGGAAAATGAGCTTGGATAGGGAGGTAGTGAGGAGGGGTTGTTTATTTGAAAGGGGGGATCAAAGATCAAAAATATATTCCCAATAATATATATGTTGCAGGCATTACGGGAAATCGGGCATTGTGCATAATGCCTAACCAGAGTGGGCAATATGAAAAATGTTGACCAAGTTCCCATATTTCCCTTGCATTGTGCACAATGCCCATCTACAGTTGTGTAATTTGGTCTAAACAAACCTTTTTCTATTTGTAATACTTATATGTTTCTTTAAGAATAAATATTAAGGAACTACATATATGGATAAAATTGTTTTTTTATCATTCAAAAATGCATTAATATAGCCAATAATGCTTTATGTGTTACTTTACTTAATTTTTCAGCTACTAAAAGATATTAATTTTTTTAGTGCTATTTAAGTATTTTATATCTATGCAGAGTAATTAGGTAATAAAATTCTCTTTTTGATAATTAGGTAGTAAATTATGCAACTTTCTGTAAAGTGATATTCTATATCTGCATATATTTATTAATTTACAAAGGATAGTGTCAATAATTAAGTACTCAAGCTTAGATTCCAAAAACACTTCACAGCAATGCAATGTTAGATACAACATTTTTGAGAGATATGTATACTAATTTACATCTTAAATGAACAAGTAGAGTATAATATATATATATATATTATAATATATTATATATAATATAATAATATATAATATATAATATATATATAGATATAAATCATAAGTTTTTGTGCTGCTCAGAAATGTGTTTATACATCTGGTTTTAAAGTAAATTAAGTGCTTTACTGTCTTCCTTAAATAATGAAACATTCAATAAAAGTATACAATGAGAAGGATATGTACCATTAAAATAAGAAAAGTTAAAGACAATTTAAGAATTATTAATAATCTGTTTATTTCATGTTTATTTTTACATAAAGAATTGTAATACAAAACATTTTTTTCAAGACAATATTTTTTATACTGAAGATACAACTATTAAATAAATAAACATAACATACATAGTATTATTTTGGATCAAAAATAATGTATTAACAAATAAAAAAAAAGGTTAAAATAAATTGTAATTATCAATGTTTTTAGGAATAATCAAATTCATTTATATATATATATATATATATATATATATATATATAATATATAATATAATATATAATATATATATATATATATATTATATACATACATATATATTATATACATACATATATATATATATATATATATATATTAATATATATATATATATATAATATTGATATCATACCCCACGATGACTCAGTAAAAGTTCATATTTAAATTTTTAGTTTATGGTAGTAAATAAATAAACTTCATTTTGCATTAAATTTCACCAGGATAAAATGTTGAATATTGGCATACATGAAATGACATTGTCAATAAGACATAAAATTTACATAATACATAATTATAGAAAAAACTTTTTTTTTTACTGGTTCCATTGCTAAAATAATCTGTGAATATTGATTTAATTTAAATTATAAAATCAAATTAGTTATTAAGTAATGATTAAATAATTAATTTCATTGAATTAATTTTTGATTTTATATCTTTGATTCTTTATTATCATTATATTCTTCAAGCAATATTTGTTTCTTGTTTTTTCATAACATAATGATTACCATTATATTTATTCCAACTATATTGCTGTTTATTATATATATATATATATATATTTGTGTGTGTGTATGTATGTATATCTGTCAATCGATAACAATTCTTTTTCTGTTATATATTATTTTATGTAATATACACTTACACTTTAAAATTTTAAAATTGAAAATGTATATAGTGTCCATTGTATATGAACACATAATTATGTGTTCATATTTGTATTATTATTATTTTTTTCTTAAAAATATTTTCTAGAGGAATATCAAGGAGTATATAAATACCTTGGTAATATATTATATAAATACAAACCTTCAGATCGTAGTCACTTTGCAGCAGTTGGGTCTCCCTGTGACCAATTTGTAGCCACATTGTTCTTTTATAAAATGTTGTTATGTTATTATTCTTTGCTACCTGGTACTTGGCTTGTCATGTAAGGTTCGTGCCTGTAAAGCTCTCTATCTCCCCTTCAGGACCACACTTTTTTTGTTTCAGTATTTATTGTTGGATTGCCATGTATCTAGTGAATTTGCATTGCCTCTATATGGCCCCTATTGTTGTACAATGTGTGCATAACACATGTACAAGAAGATATATGCAGTGTTGAATAGTGATCTCGACCCACTACATAGTAAAAAAAATCTCATTTTTTGATGGTGGCGTCATAGTTAAGTTATTAGCCATAAGTTAAATGCATATTAATAATGATTACATTCACTGAATAAAATAATTAAAATATTTGCCTTGTTGGTTACTATTGAATTAAAAAATTTTAATATTATAATATATATATATATATATATATATATATATATAATATATATATAATATATATATATATATATATATATATATATATATATATATATATATATATAATATTATATATATATATATATATATATATCTGTGTGTGTTACTTATGTTGTGTTCTATAAATTATGGATTCAATTTGACTCTAAGTGAATAGAAAGGAATTCTAATCACCAGATAGTTTTTTAATATTTTCATCCTCTAAATAATTATATAATTTAATACCCTCACCTTTGACTTGGATAATGTATGTTGAGTATCATCAATGCATTTATATTTTATTATTATAGCTATGGCATTGATTATTTTTATCAAATATATTTATATTATTTTTTATATAGTTAAAATAATAATTAGTGGGGTATAATGGTTAATGGTCACGAGTGGTGATATGGAACTAGAAATTATCATCTTCAACTATAAAAATAACCCCCAAGAATAACAATAACCTAAGAATATGCAGAAATACAATATACATCAAATTTGTTTGGTGTGATTTAATTTTTCAGTTTATGGGTAATGTTATAAAATATCTTGGTTTCTGTGAAATATGATCGAATTGCTGTTTGGACATAGATGCTAAGTTGACATAAAAATATAATACTTATTATCTCTGTAGAAAACCTCTCTTCCGTTGTCTTCTTATTAAGGTGGCTTAGTAAATTTTTAAATAAATGAGCTTTGTAGTATACAGACATGCGGTTTTATTTAAAATCCTTTTAAATAAGAATAATGTTCCAATCTTATGTGGAACAAGTTACACATAAGATTGGGAACCTTCATTTGCTGTAAATCAGGTTTTGATTTGTTACTACCATGATTGTTTCTCTTGTCTCAAGTATATTATTAAATAAATAGCTAATGTAAATTCTTGAAGTTATACTGGTAATAAGAGTTATGATAAGGCCTTTCTTCATTTTCAAAACAGTGTTGTCACTATGCGTTTTTTAATTTGTTCAAAATATAATGCTTTTTAGTTAAAAAGTTGCCGATGTTTTACTACAACAATGTTTTCTCCTAGTCTGAGGCTAACCTGTTGCAAACCTACATGGAGAAGGTTTTGGGTCCTGCCTTAAAAAATCTAAACTTCATATCTTTTGTGGTTGGGATGTTTATATAATCTGACTTCTATATCAATAGAATATATTGTTTTAGAGTTATCAAACTTTCAAAATCATTAAAACCAATGCAATATAATTAAAAGGAATAAAACTTGCATGATAATGTCAATAAATTTAAATTAATTAACTTTTTCTCAAAGCCTCCTTAGGGTCAAAGATTTTTTTTAGAAAGCAAGGGGTGTAACTGGTCTTCAGGACTTTAGTATATGTTTACAGACTTTTCTTGTTTTTATTGATATTATAGTCATTTTAAGGGGGATAGAAGAAGAAGAAGAACTCTATACTCACCAGAGACTATAGATACTTAAACAGTAAGACGAGGTGGAAAAATTTGGATTCTGGTCGACACTAGCGCGGCGAGGGACCTACCTTTCAATTGAGTGGGCGTGTCTTGATTTCCCGCTTTTTGCCCACAGTCAGTTTAATTTTTATACTTTATATAGTTATACTTCTCACTAACCCTACCACTTTAATCTTACACAGAACGCTTCTGATTTGTTTTTAAGTTTTTCATTCAAGTAATTTATTATTTGATTCAATCAGGTAATAAGAAATAGTGGCTAAAGTTTACTCGTGGTAAAAGATAGATTTTGGCATTTAATGCAGCCTGTATTTTAATTACATCGGCAAGATGCGAACATGTAATTTAATGTAATTACCTGATAAAATCGACTAAATTAATTAAATGAAATTTACTAATCTGCCATTAGTAAGGTTCTCTGGAAGTTTAGAAAAGGTTTCTTTTTAGTTTCTGAATTTTTAAAATACAGAACATTCAACGGCGAACCGTTTTTGTGAAAAATACATACAGAAAACAATCATTTTATAATAATAATAAATGTAGCTGTCATAACCAAGAATTGCCATGGTATTTATAAGTTTTAATATAAAAATAAATCAGTCATTTTTGGAAAGCTATGGGTTAGTTCATGAGTTGTCCACACCGGTCCGCCGCAGCGCTATTTTTAGTAGCTTGCGATAATCGAATCCAAACTTTTCCTCATTTAAGTTAACCCCCCCTGATACTCACTCTCAAAAAACACAGTTACAGTTATTGTTTTGTTTGTACAAACAATATTGAGCATAGCTGTTTTGCACAAACACTTAATTTATTGCATATCTCTCTGTCATAAACTTATACAAAATTGTTTATGTTATTGATTCTTAAAAATTAATAAATTTTAACAATCTGTCAGATAAAAACAACTGTAATCATAGCTTCTAAAATCAAACAAGCTAGATTCAGAGCTGGGGGTCCAGCTTCAGCCATTTCTTTGTTCCGTAGCAGTGCTGGTCCCCTACGGTAGCAGAGAAAATAGTAAGCTTGTCAATTATAATAACAGGAAAACTCCAATACAAAATTTTTATTTGTATTTTTTTTTAAACTTTATGGCTATGTTTGATTGAAAATTTCTCTTTCATTTTTTCCTTTTGATAATTTCTTTTAAATTCCTTTTAATTTTGCTTATTAAATTCCATGAGGCAAAAGTACATGCTCTTACTATTTAACAGCTGATCGTCGAGTTGCTCAACTCTGAGGAGTGCCATTTTTCCTTTGGCACATTTTTTATTAATGGAAAATAAAACAGAAATTATGGTACTCTGTTTTGGGATGTCCCAATTGAGCTCGAAAAGCAACTATGTGCTAGTTTCCATAAGATTAAGTAAAGATTTGTAAAATGGCGGGAGGGAGTCACTTGTGATTCCATTTTTCACCACTTTTTGGGGACCAGCGCTAGTTCTAGCTCTTCTTCTACCTTTGACACTTAAGTGTCAAAGGAAGAAGGAGAGGGAAATGAACAATCTTTTTGTATAGAGTTATGTTTTATGTTATACAGAGTCCCCACTTTTATTAACACAATATTTCTATAGAGTGAGTATAGACTTCTTCTGCTTCTTCAATCCCCCTCTTAAAATGACTATAAGTTATATCAATTAAATCGATTTCATTTTAACCTCTGGTAATGTTACTATTAATTTTTATTTTGTCAATGTCATAATTTATTTAAAAATAAACAAACATATAAATTAAAGTTACCTTTCAAAAAAATTAAGTACTGCTTCCGAATCTTTTTCTTTACTGGCTAAAAGTATTGTATAAATTAAAACAATTATAAACTATGCAATTTTTTATGAACTAACTTTTTATTTATTTTTTAGGAAAATCAAAACAAGAAAATGAGACTTACTGAGGGTTTTGTTAAGAAAGAAGCAGGCTTTTTTTTATCTTTAAGAAGCAATTTAATGATAGTTGATAAACTCATAGTCAAAAGTATTCCAATGAATTTACTCAACCAACATGTAATACAAAATAGTAATAGTATAATTATGGGTATATTATTATTATCTCTTTCATTTAAAAAAAAAATAAACTGTGTCTACTTTTATAATTATCAAGACTAAAAAAGCAAAATGATCACAGAGCGAAATTCTAAAAATGTAAACATTGCATTATATCTATTACACCTGTGCTTTCATTTTTATGGTTATATCTTTTAATTTAGTCAACAATGTTTGTGGCATAAACTCTCCTCCCGACAGAGCAGGACTTTAGTGGCTCTTTTGTGGGAAGAATATTCCTAACATAATTTCCAAGCATATTATTTGTAGTTCATTTTTTCATTTTAGTTTTTAATAAAGGCTTTTTCTTTAATAAAAATAAATGAACTATAGCTATTTTACTCTCACTAGTTTTCTTCCTGTTGATTGAGATTCAGAGTTATCTCCCTCACATGAGGGGAAAGTGTACTTTTCTCCTTCCTTTTTTTAGAATTGTTTACTTTCTATGGCTATGACATCAAGGAGTATAGTATTATACTTATACTATACTCCTTGATGACATCATAGATTTATGTTGTTATACGTACTTAAATAAATAAAATAAATTTATATAATTATTGTTAAATAAATTTTACGAATCTGCTTATTATTGTACCACTTTAATTTAAACTCTTTTATAATTTTTAATAATGGAACTTATTACTTACTGCTTTATTTACACCAAATTAAAGCTGTATTTCATTTTAAATAATTATAAAAATCCAGCAAGAAAATTTGAACAAAAATACTGAGTTATTTTTTCTTATTAAGGTATTTTGCATTCTCCTACCCATTTATTTATCTTCTAGAAATGTGTGTGAATAGCTCTAACAATCTCGAGTTGATCTAACTGATTAGCATTTTTGTGTCAAGATATTCAGCATAGCAACAAAGATAACACTATGTCAACAATTTTAACTTAATTGTCTGGTTTATTTATTCTAAATATTTTATCAGTAAATACTTATTACATTGTATGTAATACTTTTTATCTTATATAATTATAATGATAAGGTTGATGCTCTTTTGTAAATAAAAAAAATACCGTGTTATATATATAATATATATATAATATATATATAATAATATATATATATATAATATATATATATATATATATAGCATACTTATAATAGCTTATTAAGTATATATAGCTTTATATATATATATATATATACAGCCGAAAAAAAAAACATTTCTCAAAAAGAACGAAGTAATGTTCAAATATCTATTGTTTTCAAAAGCATGTAGTATTTATATGGATATGCTGATAATATACGGCCTTTTAGTAGGGTTACTACTAAAAGGAAAATTAAAAAAAAAAACACACACAAATATATATATATATATATATATATTATATATATATATATATATATATATATATATATATATATATATATATATATATATATATATATATATATATATATATATATATATATATATATATATTATATATATATATATATACTTATAATACTATATGTTTGAGTAGGATCTAATCTGATTTACTTGTTAATAGTACTTATTATGAATATTAACCTCTCTGCCTGTATAACTTCTAAGTTATATCAATGTAGGTAAATAGATTATATTGAGAGGTAACCTTTGGTTGCCACTTGTGACATCAAAAAGAAAAATCTCAGTAATTTCTTAGTGTTATGAATATATTATTTTCTTTGATTTTTCTTTAAGTTTATCTTTGGCTGAGGGGCCCAAGTAGGGCTGTCGCCCTCGCCCTCAATGGCCAGTCCGCCCCAATGCAGCAATAAAACCACTACACACAATCACAACCACTAAAATACGCGATATAAATTTAACTCTCTAGTTGGTTGAACCCCAACTGTTCACACGGTATTTTTAACCTCTAATTTAGACTCTACTCCGATAAAAAAAAATAATTTCAGGGTTAAACCCCGTGTTTAATCACAACTGCCGGGGGTTGACTCCCCCCCCCCGCTCGGTTTTAAATACGGGTTGAACCCCCTGCCAAACCCCACGTCTGAACAAAGTATATATATCTATACTTATTTATATTATTAGTATAATTCTAAGTCGATGACCTTTGCGACATCTCTTGGGATCAATGGTGGTAAAGGGCCAGGAGGTAGTTAGGAAAGAGATCCTCTGTTAATATGTGGCTCCAAGGAGGCCACGGTTATTTAAGTAAACGATGTGACTGCGAAGCAGCCCGCATGATGAAATTTCGCTAAAAACATGGCTAAATAATATGTAATAGTAAACAACAATCAATACATAAGAGATTTCTGAGCGGGCCGAAGGCTCCAGTTTTTCAGTTTATTCTCTCCTGAATTTTAGATCTTTAATTAGGCATTGCGTTTTAAAAATGATCAACCTGAGTTTCTTATATCAAATCAGCTGTGTTTACGAAACCGTGTTGTTGTTTGCCGGGGTTTATGCTGCTGTAATTATTTTCTTCATTTTTTATTACTTTTTTATTTATTAGATTACTCAAAACTTATTAAGCTCCTTTCTTAGTACTTCAAAATGTATCAGGTATGGAAATTTTTCCGTAATTTGTAGTGCGTATGTATTCGAGCCTGTTGTTTTTCAGTGTGTATGGTGGATCACGAACATCTTCAAGTACTTTGTTTGGATACATTTTATAACCGTTGCTTATAACTCATTTCGTGTAAGGCACTATAGCCAGCTTACGCTCAAGTTGTATGTATATTATAGTGCTTACAACTTTAAGGAGGATGCGTGTTATCTATTGTGGAATAGATTCGACAAGCGAATTTACTACACTTTGGCTGTCGAAACATTCGTTTATTTTAAACAATTGAGACCCATGTTACCGTTTTCTCTATTGACAAGATGGACTTCACGTCTCTAAAGCGTCATTCGTTCTCCTGGATTGCAGCTAGTCAGTCCCTCAGTCCTATCTCAAACATTTAGTACGTTCACACACATTTCTGAATCTGCGGATGGTATTAAGTGCGATATCTAAATATGATATCTGTATGAACCATTGCGGAGGGAATCCAATCGGATATGCTTGAACTAGAGAGATGGAATCTAAATGGATCCCCCGATACGCTGTATGTACCTTCAGAGGCAATCGTATTTAACAGATAACCTACTCGTTGAACTTTTATTTCACTTAAATATTACCGTTTTTTATTAAATAATTTTTGAAATTTTTTTTAAGTGTAACTTTATTATTATGCCAAGAAATCACAATTTAATTAAATATATTTTTTGTTTTAAACCGAAAGTGAACCTTTAAAATAAAAGACGCAATGTTTTGGTGGGATCAGTTATCACGTAATTTCACTCAATCAACTAAACAAATACGGAGCTAGAACGGTATTGTATTAAATGCATATGGAATACAATCACCTGTTAAATACGCTGTGTGTACATAGTAATAGCTAATAGAGCTCTCTAATTAGCTACAACTAGAGCCCTATAGAGTGCTGATTTTACTTTAGGTTTATTTTTATTAATATGGCCAGTTATATTGAAAAATAAGAGGTAATCTGGTATTACTCTTCATGGACTCATAGTGTCCATAGTAAAGGTGCAGTTGGAAATCTGTTTCAACTGCTTATCCTTTTTTTTCATCGCTTTAATACTAGTGTAGAAAGGGACAACTTGAGAAGAGGGAGACCTCACTTAGTTTAACCCAGTGATGAGGGGTGATAGTTATAGTAATGAGGGAGAGGTGATAGATCACCTAGCAAGTAGGCCCCGTTGTTGGGGCCTTTTTGCAGACTTCCTTAGATAGAAGTCGTAGTGCTTATGACTTATGAGTCCTAGTGCAGCCATTTTACATCTAATCCACAGAAGAGCTGTGACTTTATTCTAAGTTTCTATTGCTTTAACTTGAAACAACACATGCCCCACTGCCAGACCAGGCTTTCCTGCTTTCAAAACCATAAGGCAGTTACATACATATATATACATATTTAATATAAACTACTATTGTGGTTTCTAAATTTTGCCTGAACCCAGGTTCATTTAGGGTTAGGGATCTTTCACAAGTACCTGACATTGCATAGGCTTAGAACCACAGGCTTAACGTTTCTTTCAATGGACGGAACGTGAAAGGAAAGTAGGGATGATGAGCGTAGCAAATGCGATGTGATGAGGAAAAGTTTCGAAGTATCCCATAAAGCCAGGATTGTTTTTATTTCTTTAAGTTTTACTAACTTTAATTTATTTTTTTCAGAATTTTGTGGAACCGATGCAAGTTGATGTTCCTCCAGAAGATAATGATAACACCGAAGAAGATCCTTATCTAGTAGAAAATCCTACATTGGTTTGTAAAATTATTATTTTTATTCCATGTGAATATTTATCAGTACAGTGGCATATACCTAAGGTTGGAGTCCTGGATGTTTGGACTCTCAATTTATCTTAATAACTTAAGTATGGCATTTTAAAGAACAAATTTGGAAAGGGTTGTTTGGCAGTATTATGTTTTGGTGATATAAATTGATTCTTATTGGATTTTACCTGTGGAATGAAGATTAATGATCTCTCTGACTAATTTATGCTGCATTCTGTTACATAATGAACAATTCACCCCAAAAATTTAGAAATAAAAAAATAATCACCACTGCTTCGAAACACAACCCTTTAATAGCAAGGTTTAAAGTTTCTTTATTATTACTGTTTTTACTCTATAATACGACACACGGCTAAAATCAATTGACAGCCCGCCAAAATCTCAATGCTTTCAACCCTCTTTTTTTAATAAAAAAATCCCTTCTTTTATGTAACAAAAAAAAATTCCCTACTTTGGCAACACTGAAAGTCAGGTAATGTTTTGAATTTTATTATTTGTTTTTATTTGATATCGTATTTTTTATTTTTAAAAATTATTTATTTACTTTTTAAGAAGGAATATTGTTGTATCTTATAAATTTACCAACTAAGTGTTGTTTTAAATTTGTTCGGGAAGTATGAATTAAGTGCAGTTAAAGTTGTTAATTACGTAATGCAATGGATCATAATAGTTCTTTGATAAAAGTTTGACGATTTAAATAAATTGTCAGCTATAATTACTTTTTTCCAAAACAAACAGCTTTTTGTGTCAAGTTTGTATAATTGAATGCGTATTGTTTCATATTATAAAAGTAATATGACACAATATGCATTCAAGACTTAAAAAAGTCAAGACTGTCATCTATTGAAAGACATGGCAATTTAAAAAAAAACTGCTGTCTTTTGGATGACAGAGCACAAAACCTGCGCTGTACTCAAATAGCAAGAAATGCTTGAAGAATACGTCAATGTCCAAGCGTCAAATATAGGCACTCAGATCATATTACAACTTCGCAATAATTGGATGAATTGAAGAGATTGGAATGAAACGAAACGAAATCAAACAGATCAATATGCTCAATGAGGGAAATAAAAGCGACGCGAGGTTACAAATATTTACAACCAGTGTTGCCTTTTTATGATTTTATTTACGAAAAAGGTATTTTTTTATACCGAGGTTGGCATGAGGTGGAGGGGGAAAGAGCGGGGTCGGTCTGAACCAATAGAATTCTTTCCCTCACAGATTTTTGGCGCGCTGTCAATTGATTTTAGCCGTGTGTCGTACTATAGTAACCAATTTTAAGTATTTTTCTTCAATAACTCTTTCCCTACCCATATCAGTGATATGTTTTGATTTACTTACTTTCTTTGTTAATAATTTTAAACAAAACTTATTTCCCAGGATCTGGAGACCTATGCTAACAGTTACACTGGATTTGCCAGATTATGTAGGCTGATTTATATTGCTGATCACTGCCCACCTCTGAGGATAGAAGCTCTTAAAATGGCTATTCTTTATGTTATGAATACTTTTAATGTACCTATGTATAATATTCTTCATAAAAAACTTCTATAGCACTTGGGTAAATATTAAATACCTTTAGAATGTCATCATTTATTATTTTTATTAATATATTTAAGAATTAAGTTTAATGGACTATGAGTGTAATTAGGAAAAATAATAATAAAGGCAGTAGTCTGAGTTTTGTTATTTTAATTTATTTCATCAATTATTTAATAATATTTCATAATAAGCTTTGATAAAATAAATATTAAACTAACAAAACTTGGACTGCTGTCTTCATTATTATTTTTCCTTTATTAATATAGTGTGTAGTTATAATGATTTTGAATTTTGCCTCACATGTTTACTTCTAATGCTTTTATCTTGGTTTTTCATTCTACTCAAGCTCACAGTTGGGTGGAATTAAGTAATGCTACATAGTATGTTTCATGTTTTTTTTTATTTCCAAGGTGGATTATAGAGGCGTTACATCTCATACATTCCATTAAAACCAGTGGATTCTCAGATAAATTGAAAGAAAATGCATTTAAAATTTAAAGCTTTATGAAGTTTTGAGCTATCAAAAATTAAATTATCTTCCGATAAACAATAATCTGAATCATTTTTAGTCTGTACCTAGTATAAATTGTATTATCATATAGTATTTTTATGCTTAAAAGTTTTTGGAAGTTCTGATTAATAAACTTAATCTTGTAGAAAGTTATCCTTATAGTCAAAGTCAGAACCTATTCTAGCCAAATTGTTGGTATTTTGTCACTTTTTATTCTGGTAATATTGGTAGACTTTAATTATTAGAGAATTAATCATGAAATTGATTCTCAATAAGTCTACCAATATTACCAGAGTAAAAAGTCAACTTCAATAGTGATTTGTATTAGGGATGTTGCAATTTAGCAAATTTCCAAAGGAAGAAAAGATAAAATATGAAGCCAGTGAGGTTGAGTCGGGGGGGGGGGGTCAATTGACAATTATGTCATGAGTCTGGAAAATTCATGGATGTTGCTTATTAAACTAGTGCTGAGTTTGTTGTACCAATGTTATCCAAGGAATCAATATATTTTAGGAAAATGAAATAAAAACATAGTGAGCTTTGTAAAAGAACCTGATCATTTCCCTTTTTTTTAAGTGGCACTATTACTCCATTACAGTTTTCTATGAATCTTTGAGTCCTAACCTAGGAAATATATTTTTTTTGTTTTAATATTTGTATATTTTTTTCAGTCAAAATAATCCTGAAGGAGTAAATAATACTCAGCAAGATATCCCCACTTTAGATCAAATGTGGATTGAAAATAAAACCAAAAAAGCTGCTTTAAAACTTGAAAAACTTGATACCGATTTAAAGAATTATAAATCAAACTCAATCAAAGAATCAATTAGAAGGGGTAATGATGATTTAGGAGATCACCACTTAGACTGCGGTGATTTAAGTAATGCACTCAAATGTTATTCAAGAGCAAGAGATTATTGTACAAGTGGAAAACATGTTGTCAATATGTGTACTAATGTTATTAAAGTAAGATATATGTTTTTTTCTTTATATATATAATATACAATTCTTGGACAATATCAACCACTCTTATTGTTTGATATTGTTGTCCTCTGGTTATTATAGAAATGATTAAACAGGATTTAAAAGTGGAGACCTTTATGGTCTATGTCTAATAGTTTTCAACACATGGATTGCAAAAGATATCTGTTCTCTAATTGTTTCCCGCTAAATATTCATGGCGGGAATGCACTGCGTCCAACTATGTCAAAATTATTTGCCCTATATAATTGTTGAGTTGTTACCTTTTATTGACGAAGTTAATCATTACTAATGATTTAAAAAACTTTTTAGTGATTAATTTTAAAAAAATATTTGTTTTAAACTAATTTATTTATATTTTAAACAAAATAATGACTATTTAGTGTTGCCGAAATTAGAACAAGGAAATTTTTGTATGTTTAAAGGTGTTGGCATTCCAACAATTTTTAACTTAATTATAGCGATGAGTGTAAAAAATTACTACAATTGTATGTAAAGTGTTAGTTTTTTTCTAAGTAATTGATAGTAATAGCTACAAATGACCTCTTCATGACTTTGTAAAATTCTTAGCTTGAGCTATTTTTCTTTGAAATATGTATTTGAATGATAGGCCTGAACCTTCTGTTACACAACTTAATAAATGGTGGCTATTTTGATGGTTATGTGGAGTTCTGAGAACCAATAGGATATCACGATAAACATTAGTGGAATGAAATTCAATTTATGTAAAAGAATTCAAAAAGAGATTTGTTTTCAGTTCTGTGCAGTGTTTGTTCTCATGTTTTTCAATAGTTTTCATCAAGTTTAAACGTTTTTTGTATTATATTGCTTTATGTTTAATAAACCATACCTTGAATTAAATTTAGTAAATTGAATGTAAATTTGATGGTTTCCATATTCTGAGGATGAGCTCAGTAAATCTGATGTTGTTAATAAAAGTACTGAGGTACCTCGTACCTGATTTTTTAGTTTTATATTAATTTTTCTTGTGATTTTTGTCTATTTTTATTTTTATGTTGTTGTTCGGATTTAGGTTAGTGTCTATTTACAAAATTGGTCTCATGTTCTGAGTTATGTTAATAAGGCTGAATCTACACCAGACTTTATTGAATCTCATGTGAGTATTAGTATTTATTACTGTAGTGATGATGCTTGAAAATTTTAATATTACTTACAGTTTCCATGTATATGTTTATAAAGATCAATTGACAATTATATGAGGAGATCTTAAATAAGATCTTCTCCAGAGAGATCTTATAGTTGTATAGTATGAAACACGGTTAAAATCAGTTGACAGCGTTGGGAAATGATGGGAGGGAGCCAATGAGGTTAGTCCTGGATGTTAAACCACACCCACAATTTCATATCAGGGCAACCTAATTGGTTCCTCAACACTATTTTCCCACGCTGTCAACTGATTTTAACTGTGTCATACTATAATATATGCTTTATAAATGTAGTGAGGTAGTTTAAGCTTTTAAATCCTCTAGGCTTCAGGCTGGATGATTTAAAAGTTTAGCTATCCTTTAACAGGCTAAGCTATCCTTGTATCCTATTTACTAGATCTATTTTTCTACAGTACATTACCTAGTAACTAATATTTATTGCCATTTATTTTTATTTGTCTGAAATCTCTCTTGATGGACTTACCATATTTTTTGTAAAGAAATGGAAGTTAATAGACATGGTTTGTGAATTAAACAAAACCAAAGGTTTCAATATGATTTTTATTGTTATGGAATAGCTAAATATCTCAGTTTGACAGCTCGTTAGTTGAATTCCAGAAGCTTCACTACATCAGTTGAGTTTCAAAGAATGGGTTTTAGCCTAATATCAAATCAGTGAGCTAAAGTGAATTCATGTCAGTTTAAAGTGCAGGTATTGAATTTGAAGAAATGCTTAATACTTATTCTTTGTTAATCTAGTTAAATAATAACCGCCGGAGTAAAAAGTTGATTTTGTGAACTTTGTTCTATGGGAGAAATTTCACCTAAAAGGGGAAGAAATGCATTTACACTCGAAGACGCCAGTCTTTCACAGTGTTGGACACAGGGTCTGATTAATAACTAGAACTCCCTCTGCGAACCTAGCCTCTTTTAGAACCTTGCCTGGAACCGCTGAGCAATAGTTTGTAGATGTGATGTTTTTTGAATCTGTACTACTTCAGTGAATTAAAATGGTTTTGTAATTATATCTAAAACATCTGTTACTTTTATGTTCACACTAGAATAGCTCCTAAAAAATTTGTCACATGCTTTACTATGGTTTATTTCAAGCTATACCATGACTATTCATTTGTGTTTAATATTGTAGAACATTTTAGGATGCTTTTAGGTGTAAATAAGTGAAGGATTTTTATAGGTCTGTACTCTGTTTTTCAGGTTTAACTCCTTGATGTTTACCTTAATGCTAATATCAGTGTCAAAAACAGTGATCTGCTTTTAGTTCTTTGTAAATGGGAAATGAGGCAATATTTTTTATTTGAATGTATTGAAATGTGTAAAATGTTTTATCACAGGGTAAAGAGACAGGTCAAGCATTAGTAACAAAATTAAAATGTGCTGGAGGGTTGGCAGAGCTGGCTACTAAGAAGTACAAACAAGCAGCTAAACAGTTCTTGCAAGCAAATTTAGATCACTGTGATTTCCCTGAGCTCCTCTCTCCTTCTAATGTTGCTATTTATGGTGGTCTAACTGCCCTCGCCACCTTTGATAGAACTGAACTACAAAAGCATGTCATATTTTCAAGGTATTTTTTATTTACTATTTCTTTATTAAGTGAAATAATTAATTATTGAAATACTTTTTTATGCAACTTCAATAATTTTTGTACATATTGTTACAATTTTTTATTATTATTATTATTATTTTATTTTATTATTATTATTTCTTACAATTTTTAATTACTTTTTTCTTACTTTTAATTTATTTATTTGTGTATAATATGTTTAAATTATTTAAAGTGCTATTTGTACAGAAAATAGACATTATTTTGCATGCTTATTTATTTTTTTTTAATAATAAACAAAGTTTTTGAAGACCTAGCTGCTAAGAACGATCATCTTGAAGTGTAATTGACACTGTTGTTTATCTACTCAATATCATATTTTTTAAAAAGAACCTATTACTGTTAAATAATAAAAATTACCATAAACAATAAAGTATGTTAAAAATAATCAAGAAACTAATGATGTTACTTGGATTATTGATAAATATACCACTGTATAAGTGGTTGTCTTGCTGAGTTACGCTAACCCACTTGCTAAACTGGGCACTGTATTATAAGCTAGCACTGGCTCACTGCTAACTTTTCAAAAACCTTAAAAGTAAAATAAAGAAACATCCTTATGTAAAGAATTTCATTCCTTTAGTTTTACTGACAGCAAAAGAATTAGAATTCATCAAAATGATCTCAATATCTATTTGCAGTTATCTGCCTAGGTCTATTCAAAAATGGTTGTTTTATCATTATCATTTTAGTATTAACTTTATTTTATTATGAATTTTACAGTAGTTTCAAGCTGTTTCTTGAACTCGAGCCTCAACTAAGAGACATTATTTTTAAATTTTATGAATCTAAATATGCAACTTGCCTCAAGTTATTAGATGACATTAAGGTAAGAGCTATTATAACTTCCAATTGAACTTGTTGTTCCTTATAATCTCCTTTATAAAACTGTTACATATAGTTGTCGTTCGATGAAAGTAAATTATCTTTTAAAATTAATTTGCTTTGTAAGAACTTTATTGTGTTCAATTTATGATAAAATCTATTAACTTTAGTTTAAGGACTGGGGGTTGCCTTAGATTATTTTTTAGAATATTGTTATTAGAGTAATTTTTAAGAATATTTTCCCAGCATTATTCTGCTGAATAATCTCTTGCATTAATTCTGCCTTATAAAAAGATATTTTTCTTTCATTAACTTACAAATAGACCCTTAATTTTTTTTTTAATTAGAAATTATAAGATTATAGTTAGCTAGTAAACTGAAAATTAAAATTTAGTTTTTCCCTCAATCTAAAATTAAACAAATTTCATACAATATTAATGACAAAATAAGTGTAAATAACAAATTAATGGCTGTATGGTCCTAGTAGACCAATGCCACAAAAAAAAAAAAAAAAAAAATGTCTTATACACTCATGTAATTAAATTTTATGTAATTAAAGCTGCGTGGGACCTATTAAACAATACTCTACAGTACCTAATAATGTTCCGCTCGACCCTGATGTGATGAATAAGTTTTCATCGAAATTGTTGATAAATTTAATAAAATCTCAAATAATACACGCAAGCTATTCAACAGCGAAAAGAGACTAAATTAAATAGTAATAGTAATTCTTTCTTTTTGAACCTGTATGTGACAAAGAAAATTTCTGATACATTGACACCTTAAAAATTCTGAAAGTAGGATATATATATGGAGTAAGCAATAATACTTGAAATCTGCTAAACAACTTATATTCCTCTGTTATCGGTAAAATAAACAGATTTTTAACAAGGATGTTCTGAGAATATAAAAGAATTTAGTAGTTCCGATCTATAAGAAGAAGGTAGGGAGACCCAGCAAATTACAGACCAATAGCGTTAATACCAGTCGAAGCTAAAATTATGGAAAAAGTATCAACCAGAATCGTTAATTATTTATCCCAAAAAAATAACTTTTCAATGAAAGTCAGTTCGGATACCGAGAGCTCAATACGATGACCTTCTACAACATGGTAGATTACATTCTGATGCCTGGAGAATAGAGAAGAGGTAATCAGTATTCTGTTGATCTATCTAAAGCCTTCGACCTGGTGCCTCATGATTTGCTCATTAATGAAGCTTGAATATTATGGCTTTAGGGGTTGCTTTAGAGCTTTTCAAATCCTTACCTCTTCAGTAGAACTCAATCTGTAAGATAGCAAAAATAGATCACAAGAATGTAGTTATCATGCGGGGTTCCTCAAGGCTCGGTACTCGGACCGATTCTATTCATCTTTCCGTTAACGATCTGTTTATTGTAACTTCCAAACTGGACCATGATTAAATATATCAATTTGCTGACGATTCCTCAGTTACCTTGAAAGCTAAAAAGTCATCACTGATTAATGTAAACGACACTAAAAAAGTAATAAATGATTGGTTCCAACTAATTGTCTTCATCTTAATGAAGACAAGACTAGCATTATTTGTTTCTCCTTAAAAGAGATCTTGGTGAGCACAGCCAGAATAAATTGTGCTAAACTTCTTGGAGTAAATTAGATCAGAATATTGTGGAACCATCATACAAGTAATCTCACGAATAAGCTTATACTTCAGTATTTCTCCTACCTAGTAAGACTAAAAGTATTATATCTCAGCAAGTTTGAAAATTGTTTACTTCTCTAACTTTGAAGCAGATTACGATACGGATTAAGACTGTGGGGCTCTTGCTCATCTACTAAAAGTTTTTCTGCTACAAAAAGAGCTATCCGTATATTGAGGAGTTAACAAATAAAACTTGCAACCTCTCTTTGTCAAATGGAGAATTATGACAGTCTATGGCTATATATGGATGTTTAAAGCAGTTTTGAAGAATTTGGCTCTAAACAAAAACAAGGTGATCTCCATCGCTACGAGACTAGGAGAGTTGTGACTCAAACTACCATCATCAGACTTAATAAACCTACAAAGGTCTAGTTTCATGGAAATAAAAATATATAATCACCTACCAGATGGTATAAGAGCTCTAAACCTCAAAAATGCTTAAACGAAGTCAAAGAAGTATTATTTGCTTAATCCTATGTATGAACTAAATGATTATTTTAATTTGAACTTTAATAATTTGTAACTTTTTCTGTTTTTTTTCTCAGTTGTATGCAAAGTGAATTATTTGACTAAACAAAATTGCTTGTAAATTTGATGGTTTAAAATTATATAAATAAAATAAATAAATAAATAAAATTATTTTGGTTAAATTTAAAGTCAATGCTGGGCCTCAATTGTTTTCTGTTAATTGGTATTATCTTTATACAAGTTTTATTATATTACATAGTTCTTAAGTGTTAATCTCTGAGAACTTGATATTTTGTTTTAAGTTTTGCATTATTTTAAATTGTATTAAGTATTGCTCATGTATTGATGTTTTTTTTTCAGGATAACCTCCATTTAGACATGTATTTAGCACCTCATGTTAATGTATTATATGCACAAATAAGAAACAGAGCGCTAATTCAATATTTCAGGTGTGTATTGTTTAATGTAAACATTAAGGACGTGTAAAGGGATTCTTTATATTTTTAGAATAGAAAGAGAAAACCATGTCATCATTATAAAGTGAAAATGAGAAAATAAAAAACACAGGGTACTGAATCTTTTGGCTGACAGTAGTTAGCTAATAAGAAAAATATAATAATAAAAGTACACCTCAAATTTACAGTAAAGTTAATAAAAATATCATGCAGTTTCTTTGCAGGTTTATTGGATTCTCATATCTCTTCTTGCAGTTTGTCTTTTCCTACCTGTATTTTATTGAAATATTTCTTCTATGTAACTTTGTATCCAATACAGTTTGTCTTTTCCTACCTGCATCTTATTGCAATGTTTCTTCTAAGAAACTCTACGACCAATGCTGTTTCTACTTTTCTTCCTGCATCTTATATGAATGTTGATTTGTTTAACTAAAAGGTTTTGTTTCAATTCTTGCAGCCCATACCAGTCTGCAGACCTTGCAAAAATGGCCCAAGCCTTTAACACCACTGTACCTGCTCTTGAAGATGAATTAATGCAGTTAATTCTTGATGGACAAATTCAAGCTAGAATTGATTCTCATAATAAAGTATGCCTTTTTATCATTTTATAAGATATTTCTATTTTATAAAACTCATATTTATAATTGGGCTTGTTTTGGTATAACAAAAAAGTTAATCTGGTGAGATCGAATTGTGACTGGCTAATTTGCCATTGGGATTTACATTATCAAAATTTGAATGTATATATTTGTATACTTATTTCTTTATAAATCCTTCTTTATCTGTGTAATGAACTTTACTTTTAATTTTCTTTATTGTGTTGCATATTTTTTTTTAAATTTGTTTGGTTATAATTTTTAAGTCCTTAATTTTTTTTATTATTATTTATTTATATGTATTAACATCATGGCATATATATGCATGACAAGGTTGATAGTGAAATTTAAAAGAGTCAGCTTTCAAATAAATATGTTTCTGTGGATAGCAAAGCTTTGATTTTACAATTAATAATGATGTGATTTTATTTTTATTAATTTGTATGGCTCATTTTTATCAATTTAATTTAAGTTAAGAAAATTAATTAATTTTTCTAAAATTTGCTAGATTTTATACTCAAAAGACATGGATCAAAGGTGTTCTACTTTTAAGAAAGCTCTAAGTATGGGTTATGAATATCAAAGACGTACTAGAATGCTGATTCTTAGAGCAGCTGTTATCAAAGCCCAAATTTGTGTTAAGGTAAAGTATATTTTGGTGTTCAGTTTCAATCTTATAGAGTGTTGCCAGGAGTAGGATAACTATTGTATTTTGTCTTTTTCCCCATGTGCAATAGTATGTGAACCATAATAGGCAAAAATACAATGATTTCAACGTTTGAACGATATTTTAATTAAAAAAACCTGTTTTTGTTTATTATAATGTTAAAAAAATTTCCTGTTGTATATAAATGCTAAATTTGCGACTATTGTTTTTTTATTTATGCTAGGTATACAATATTAAAGCGGAACCAAGCTTTTTATTACCCATCCTGCGATCAACATTCAGGATTCATGAGGTTTTACATTTTGAAGCCCATACTTTCTCATATAATGTGATTCTAACTCATTCCTTGATTAGAATATCTGTAACTAATCTCCAACTAGAGATAACTAACTAGTTGGTTAACCAAGGACCTCTCTAGTAGATAGATATTTTATTATGAAATATATTAATTAATTCATCATCTAATATATATTCAACCGTGTATGTATAATAATAATTTTTATTTCCTTTTTAAATCTAATTTGTTAATTTTCTTTTAAAAAACTTGGTTGAACCTCTAGTAGTAGTAATTAAATAAAAGGGTGTTCTAGAGAAAGATTACTACAGCTGTGTTACTGACCTTTTGACAATGAGGATGCCTCTGTTTAGTTGCACATCCCTATATCCCTGTTTATAAATATTTCTTAGGAATTGTTTAAAATCATATTTCAATTGATCAAGATTGTAATATTTGAGCAGAATCAAGCTTGAATGAGAGCAACTAAATTTTTATTAACCCCTACTCTGTTGTACGATTTTTTTCAATCAGAATATGATGCTGTTGGATTTTTTTTGTATAAGTACGATAATTTAGACAGGTTCCTCGTAATTTTCTAGAAATTCCCCCATAATTCATATATTACAATCTGGCAAAACTGATCTTATACCCAATCCAGGGTTATACAAAATTTACCTTTAAAGCCCTGGAGAATTTTATGGGTTTGCTGGTAAATAAAAAATAATGTCATTTTTTTATTTATTAATTTCTTCGCATGGGTTTTTTCAAGGACCTCTGAAGAGGGTTTTATAAAATTATGTTTTTTGGGATTAAAAAGTTAGAAATGCTATTCTTTGACATCGTTTTAATATACGTTTTTTTATAATTATGTACATTTTAAACTTTTTTATTGGTACTCTAGCCCACCATTTATAAAAGTTTGTTGCGTGGAATAATAAAATATTTACTTATTTTAATATTTTACGTCACCATTGTTTCCCCATTAATATTTTAATTATTAGAAGCTTGATGCTCACGTTTTCTTTGAGACGCCTTTATGTGGTGTTAATTAAGAGCAGCACAACCCCCCATATTTAAAAAATCTCTTTACAATTTTATGAAAAACAAACTGGAAAAAAATCAAAAGAAAATTAAAAAATAAGGGAACATTAAATATTTCACCAACAAGGGAAAAACAGTCATATAGAAACTCTTTTTATTATTTTATTTGTAAACACAACAGGCTTGAAAGCTATCAGCCATCTCGATACTGTACTTAAAACACATTTCTTATTGGAATAATTAAAATACATTTTATCATACTTAAAAAATTAAAATAAACTGTTTTATACATTTATGTTAATAATTAATTAATAATTTAATATAATATTTCAACTACCGGAAGAATTGCTAACTTTCTTAAAAACATTTTGTTTTGTCAGGTTTACTTAAAACCACCACTGAACAAGCCTCTGTGTTATCAGTAGTGCCATTCTATTTTTAGTAATGTTCTAAGATGTATGTAATATAAGTAAAGTAATAATAAACAGTATAATATTTGGCAAAATCTCTCATAATGAATTCTGTAATAAGAGATTTGTTTAGGCATCTTGGAAGTTATATTTTACTCTCTAACTTTTGTAAAATGATAATGTATCTTGTTTTGTATGTTGATAGGGACCTCAGCGGGATTCTGCTCAAGGGGGAGGTGAAATGTCTGTTGCTCCAGGTTCTGCAATAACACCAAGAAGTTGAAAAAACTAATTCTATAATGAAATAACTCTTAAACAATTCACAAAATATTTATCTTATTTTAATATATGAAAATTGGTTTTTATTTTTGTTCGAAAAATGTTGAAACGATTTTTTAAAATTAATTTTATCAAATAATGTAAATCTTTATATTAATTGATATTATTTTATTTGAAAAATGGTTTAATTAATAGGTACATTTTTACAAATATTAGCATGATAAAATTTGTATCTTTAAAAAAATAAAGCAATAAAATAAATGTATTATTTTATTGGATTCCTGAGCTTTTTAGTTTAATTTGATGAGGAAACGTGATGGAACAACAGAGACAACTATTCAGTTTTTAAGACTTATAAATGACCATTTATATTAATGGTTCTTACCATTAACATAAATAGTATGTGTACCACATTTACCTGAGCGCATGGAATACTCGGTGAAACATGCTCTTTAAAAAATTAAAAAAAAAAAAAAAAAAAAAAAACCTCATTTACTTGCTAATGTCCTAAACCCTATTGTTAATGAAATATGAAATATAACTTAAAAAAATGACCCCACAAATAATTCAAAATATGACAAATTTTTGTTTAGTATTTAGATTAGGCTGCAATTTTACACATATACTACTATGCATGGTTAAAAAAATACTAAGTTACATTTCATCACCAGTATTAGTTCTGGTTTTATTGATTGATATAATGTCAAAGAATGTCATTATTGTAAACAAATCAAGTTTTTTCTCTAATACATTTGAAAATTCTTTTTTATTGTGGCAGTATGCCACTTATATAAACCAGTAATATGAGAAACTGATAAATTACAACAACCATGTCGCTGCGAAGCCGCCATAGGACCACGCAGGGGTCACGAAGCAGCCTCCAATGCTGCATAGTTCTTGTTATAATATGTGTTTTGTTAATTTAATATTTCTTATTAAAATATTCTGAACCATGGAGGTAGTAATTAAAAAAAGGAAGTGTTGCTGGAAGGAGGTAAGATGCCATCATTAGAGAGCTTGGAGATTTTGAGGAATACAGAAGATGAAGGAGATAAACTGTTAATTGAAATGGGGGCGGCGTCTGCTTTTATGTGTACACTAGCTAAGGCCCCCCTCAGATTTCAACCTCTGTCTCAAAGTTATGTGTGTATATTTTCTTCTTTCCTTGCTTCTCTCTGGTAATTGGGATTTGTTTTTATGTTTTTTTTTATATATTTTTTATACTTTGTACTTAATTTATCTTTATTTTTTTACATTGTTGGTAGGCACTGATGATTGGTGTTAACAGTTGAAAGCGGCCTTTGTGAATATAGTTTTACATTTTGTGGAGAGTTTTACATTTATCACTTTTACTTAAATAAATATATAATCTGGTAATTTGTTGCATCTGGAACTTTCATTAGGATGACATAATAAAAAATAATTGACACAAAACTCAATTTTCCAACTAAATGGCTTATTTTATCAATGATGCCCTGTAAATGCTCGCTGGATTGTTTATGTTCATTATGATGCATAGATATCAGGGGCTAACTTCGCTTGCTAGATAGCTTATATTAATAATATAAATATTACAAAACACTACGCTCCAATTCACTTAAAAATAGTAAATAATCCAATACACTTCGCTCATTGGATTATTTATGTTCATTATGATAATAGTGAACAAAGGATCCCTCCACTTGTTATATTGAATGAGGTAAAACTGTAATTTGTGTTAAAAAAGGCTCGCTTTACTAAAAGTATATTACACATTACATTTAACAATGTATTTACTTAGTGAAAAGTCGTAAAGCTCTATATTTTTCAAAATTGTGGTGGCCATGTTGATTTTTTGCTTCTCCACCTCCTACAAGGAGGTGGAAGCATTGCATTAGCAAAACACACTTTTTTCATAAAATGTCATTGTTAAAGAACCTCTTTGAGCTTAAATGGCTGATTAAATTTTAGTAGAACCTACAAAAATTAAGTCCTATGAGGGGAATAAATGATTAGATTTATATTAGATTTTATTATAATTATTTTCTTTATGATTAGATTTTTATTATAGGCTTTATCCATATCGGTCATAAAAAATATTTGTTTAATAAAAAGTCTTTCTAGTAATGAAATTTTTCCTTATTTATACTGCAGGTATATAGGAAAAGTAATGTGTTTGTGAAAAAGTCTGAAACTCGGATGTCACCTGAGTTATCCGTTTCAGGTGTTTTTAAGGTCTCCTAAGTGGTGTTCACAAAGTTGTCTGTCTGTATGTGTATGTCAGTTATCATCGTAGCTCCTAATGTATTCATGCTAAAGAGTTGAAACTTGGTTACAAAAATCAATCTGTTGGTTAGTTGTGCTATCCGGAAAATATTTTTTTAGCAATAATGTCCCAGCAAAAAATTTCGAAAAATCATAAAACACGAAAAAAATGTGATTGGGTTAAAATTTAGCACGCATGTAGTCATGCATAAGTCAAACATATGTGCCAAGTTTCTTCCCATTATCAGCATTAATTAAATTTGTACCGAATGACTTGTATACGTTTTTTAAAAAATTGAAAAATATTCTTATTTAGTTGAATTTTGGTACAAGTAATAAAGTGTAAGTACACTAAGTGTCGTTTCAATACAAGTATATCCATGATTTTTGTTGGATCATAAATGTTAAGCAGTATCGAGGTTGGTCAGTGCCTGGATGGGTGACCGCTGAGTAAAAACGGAAGTATTTACTATCTAAGGACAAGCGAAGCGAGTCCGAAGTCGGGAGAATGAGTTTAGCGAAATACAAAGAGGCCTCAACTAGCGCCTCTAGAGGCTAGCATAGTTCTCGAGTAATTTTTCTGAATGGTTGAGCACATTTTTAAAATCACACTAGTTTATATGACAACACTATAGATTATATGACAATATTTGTCGATTTTTTACAATTTTGCAAAAATATATATTGAAGTCATTCAATAAAAATGAAAGTATTGCTGGTAATTAGATAAGATATGACACATATGTTTGTCTTGCTGCAAAATCTTAAATTGATCAAATCATTTTTATGAATTTTCACTGAGTCATTATTTACGGACATCATCAAAGTTACCGAAGGGTGCCCTCGAGGAAGCTGCTTCTCTCCCCACCTATAGTGTGTTAGTTAAATAGAAGGCTTACAGTACAGTGGATGATTTCTACGTTCCGTTGAGGCCTATGCAGATGACGGATTAGTTTTGTTCTGTGGTAGATTCTTGACAATGTGCTTACAGCACATTGTCAAATAATGCTAGCCTACACATAAGTTGAAGAATGGTATAATGATGTAGGGTTTTATGTTAATCCATTCAAAAGGAACAGATACTCTTTTTAGCGAATTTCCTTTGGGAAAAAATTCGCTAATGGGATAGGCGTCATGGCGGAATTCGAACCTCGGACCACGACACAAATCGTTTCAGAGGTCCTAATGACGAAAAAAAATTTTCGCGAGACTTTTATATATATATATATGTATATATATATATATAATATATATATGTATTTCTAGACACTTTTTGTAAACACTCTATCTTTCGAACGGATTAATATTTTTTAACCAAACTTAGTACAAAAATCAACCTTCGGGAGGACACGAACCCTATTGAAAACCAGGTTTTTGTGACGTCATTAACCCAGTTTGCTGAGTCAGCGAAATTTTCAAAAAATCAGCAAAATTCAGGGTTAATATTTTGCCGCGAAAAAGGTCAATATTTATGTTTTTTGAGACGCTGAATCGAATGAAACCGGTCCGAAGTCGATACGACCACTCTAAGTGACCTAAAAATCGAAAAAACCATTGTAAATTACCAAAAACCAAAATTTAGTCGATAAAAAATAATTTCGAGTAGGGTGTCGTTTTATGTAATTTTGGGCGCTGAATCGAATGATACCGGTCCGAAGACGATACGACCACTTTAAGTTACCAAATCGAAAAAACCACAAAAATATAAAAAACCAACATTACGGTCGTGAAAATTAAATTTCGAGTAGGGTGTCGTTTTCAATGTTTTTTTGGGCCTCTGAGTTGAATGGCAGTGGTCCGGAGTCCAATACGACACTCAAACTCAGGGTACCTGGTTCACATCCTGGAAGAGTCGATAATTTTTATCGTTTTTTTTTACTAAATATAAGTTTACAACTAGAAAATAATTCTGGCGCGGGGTCCGCATGTCGGGCGAATTTCCTTTGGATGCGAGCTCTCAAACCCAGAGTACTGGGTTCAAATCTAGTAGGGACAATATTTTTTTATCGTTTTTTACCTAATATAAGTTTACAACTAAAATAATTCTGGCGCGGTGGTCCGCATGTCGGGCGAATTTCCTTTGGATGCGTGTTCGTGCTTTTAATTATATAAGTTTACAACTAGTAAATAAATAATTCCGGCGCGGTGGTCCGCTGTCGGGCGATTTCATTTAGAATGCGTGTTTCGTGCTAAACAACCCATTTCTTGCTATGCAAGAACCATGCCCATTGCGTGGTTCCGGTTCATGCTTTAGAACCTAAGCAGTTACTCAATTGTCAAGCACTGCTCGTAACTCATTTTGTCTGTATTTTCCAAAGGAAATGCGCTAAAACCTTTAAAGATAACTGACTAAGCTTAAAGATAAGTAACTAATCTTTAAACTAGTGCAAATAATAGTGCGTACTTCTAATTTTAGAGGCATAGTTTTGTACAACAACTGGATGATTATGCGCATTTCCTTTGGAAAATACAGACAAAATGAGTTACGAGCAGTGCTTGACAATTGAGTAACTGCTTAGGTTCTAAAGCATGAACCGGAACCACGCAATGGGCATGGTTCTTGCATAAGCAAGAAATGGGTTGTTTAGCACGAAAACACGCATTCTAAATGAAATTCGCCCGACAGCGGACCACCGCGCCGGAATTATTTATTTACTAGTTGTAAACTTATATAATGTAAAAAGCACGGAAACACGCATCCAAAGGAAATTCGCCCGACATGCGGACCACCGCGCCAGAATTATTAAGGTTTTAAAGCATCTAGGCTTTACGGACAGCAACTTATACTCACTTCTCTGACAAAGCAAAATATTTAGGCCTTATCTTTTACCCTCGCCTCAGTGGGAAAACTCAAATAAACAATAGTAGAGAAAAAATATAATGACTTTTAACGATCCCTATGATGTTTATCTAGCCCAAACTCGCGCTAAGGAAGGATTTTCTACAAGATCTCTCTAATGTCTAGTTGTAGAATAAAATAAAATAAAATCGGGTACGTGTTACCTCAGAACTTTTCTTCATTACATCAAACACTCATCCTCTCTACTTCGGGCTCGTCCTCAGAATATACAAGTCTTTAATTTTACACTACATTCAACACGTCTTCGGACTCTTCCGGACGAAGCCGTCCATCTGAGGACGGCTTTGTTATATATATATATATATATATATATATATATTATATATATATATATATATATATATATATATATATATATGTGTGTGTGTGTGTACATATATATATCAAGAAATAATTTTATTACCTGATTTTTAATATTTTTTTAAAAAACGCACACAAGTCATTCAATTAAAATTGAACTAATGCTGATGTTCACACATGTTAGTTCACTCATCTCAATCGATCGAAACATTTTTACGATTTTTCGAAATTTTTGCTGTCTCATTATTACGGATTAATGACGTTATAAAAAAATATTTTTCCGGATAACACAACTGCACCTATTGACTGATTTTTGTACTAAGTTTCAATTCTCTAGCATAAATACACTGTGAGCTACGATAATAACAGATACATACACTCACATACACATATAGACATAAACCACTTAGGAGGCCTTCAATACGCCTGAAACGGATATTTCAGGTGACATCCCGGTTTCGGATTTTTTTGCTAACATAATATTTTTCCTGTACACCTACGGTATAACTTGTGAAATGGACCAAAAGATATGGTCCACTCACCAGGCTTGAGCTCTTCACTCTTACTATTACGGTCAAAGTTTACCATCAAACCACATATAAAAGAGAGTGCAGTCAAAATAAAGAAAGGTAAACATAGAATTTACATGTCATATGTGTGTTTAATGTATTTACGGTAAGGATATGGGAAATTATTATTTTTTCACATAATAACAAACTGATGAAATATGGTTATGCACTAATCCGTAAACTCATTTTCTCCCTACATTATCAGTAATAACCACGTCAAGTGATTACCATGTCTTTATATGAATTGTGTAACACTCCATATCGATGTATAAAATTCTGGTGCGGAATGAGTGTTTCCGTGCTTAACAATACATTTCTTGCTTAAGGATCCGGTTTATGCTTTATAACTTGAGCAGTTACTCAATTATCAAGAAACACTCGTAACTCATTTTTTGCTGAATTTTTAAAAGGAAATGTGCATTATTATTATCCTGTTGGTTATAAAAAACAATGCATTTAAAATTGGCAGTGCACACCATTATTTGCACAGTTTAATGCTCATTTGGTTTCTTTAAAAGTTTTAACGCATTGCTAAGAAACCACCCATGCATGCGGACCACCGCGCCAGAATTATATTGTAGTTATAAAACGACTTCAGACCAGTCACATTCAACTCACTTGCCTAAAAAACATCGAAAACGACTCCCACTTGAAATATATGTTGTTTAGCGGCAGTATTTTAGGTTTTCTAGTATTAACCACCGTTTTTTCGATTTTTTGCTCACTTATAGTAGTCGTATCGTCTTAAGACCGGTTTTATTCGATTTAGCGCCCAAAAATACACAGAAAATGACACCCTAATAAAATTTAATTTTCAATGACTGTAATGTTGGTATTTATTATGGGGTTTTTGACTTTTTGGTCACTTAGCGCCCCAAAAAACAATGACCTTTTTCGTGGCAAAAAATATTAACCCTAAATATTACCGATTTTTTGAAAATTTTGCTGAATGAAACAACCGGGTTAATGATACCACAAAAACTTGTTTTTAATAGGGCTTGTGTCCTTCCAAGGTGATTTTTGTATGAAGTTTGATAAAAAAATCATCATAAAATATTAATCCGTTAGAAAGTTAGCGTGTTTATAAGAAAGTGTTTAGAAATAGAAATACACAGACAAATATATATATATATATATATATATATATATATATATATATATAAAGTTCCGAGAAATCTATTTTTCGCCATCAGGAACCTTTGAAACGGATTAGTGTTATGGTCTGAGGTTCGACTGCCGCCATGACGCCTATCCCGTCAGCGTTTTTTTCCAAATGGAAATTTGCTGAAAGTGGATGTGATAGATTTATGATTAATAAAACTATCAACTAATCAAATCACAAAAATAATAACAATACGGTTAAACTTCCTTTAAGTATACCTTAATTTAAGACTTCCGCTACCGGAAGGGAAAAATAAAAGAAAGATTCGAATCGGAATAAAATATTAAATTAATTAGGACTTTTGTTTAAATGACTAATTGCTTTTGTCGGCACACTCCATAAAACAGCGCCGTGCATTAAAATTAGGAACTAGTCAAACCGAAATATTGGTTACGGTAAATTAAGAAAAAATCTAATTTAGAGTTAAAGTTATAATTTAATAAAGTGGGTATAGCTTACGTTGATTTCTTTAATGTATATATGTCAAAGGATAGAAATCTATAATTGATAAAAATCCAATTTTCTGCAGTCATAATATCATTGTAAAATTATAGCTTACTGATTTATATTGCACAAACTATAACAGGTGGTTTTCGTTAACACTCCTATACTTAAAATTGAGATTCTGAATAAAAAAGAGGGGTAAATACTAAATACCTATATAAACTTCTATAATAGTTAGTCGGCTCTAAATTTTTCTCATTATAGATTATAGCCCATTAATCAGTCTACTCAGAAATTTAATTGTTTTGAAAACTGAATATGAGCTTATACTGTTATAAGAGTTTTACTCTCCATCTCATATCTTTACGTAAAATTAGAAACGTTAATTTGATGCAAAATTTTAATTTATTTTATTTTTAAATTTAAACGATTTAAAACTAAATTAAAATACTAAATTATCTATATAAATAAAATTCAAATGTCGCTACCGATGTTCCCTCTAAACTCGAGAACGACTGGACGAATTTTCACGAAAGGTTTTTACAAAATTAATCCACAGTGATGGGAAGGTTTGAGCCGAGTCTTAAGATGATTAGGGGCATCTAAAGTGGTCTGCAGGGGCATCGAAATATTTAAAAAATCGTAGCCTTTTTGGAGAGCATAAAATCATGCATGTCTAGAGCTATTATTTTAGAGCAGTACATTTACAATATTTTGATGCTAAAAATTTTGATTTTAGAGCTATAATAAGCTTTTTAGGGCAGTAAATAACTTTGAATAAAGTAATGAATATAACTGACAATGGCCTCGGAATAAGTCTACAAAATTATGTCTATAAGTAACTTACGAACAGGAAATAATAATTGTACGAGTCTCAAAATCTTTAGGTGTAGTTAAAAAAACTTTAAAGGACTTCAGTTTTTTTTTTGTAAATTTTATCATTTTACTGACTTTAAAACGCGGATTTCCAGTGATTTTGTTAAAACATGGTATACAGACTAATTTTTAGATGCACTGATTTACAGGCTATGTAGTGCTATAAGCAGACAAATGGGAATAGTTGTGCACAGGGGCATAAATTATTAGTTTACTTCATTTTGATTACATTTAGTATAAAGACTATTTAGAGGGTGCACTGATTTACTGGCTATGTAGTACTATAAGCAGATAAAAGAAAATTGTGGTGCACAGGGGCATAAGTAATTAGTTTACTTGATTTTGATTAGATTTAGTATAGTATATTTAGAGGGTAGACAGATTTACTGGCTATGTAGTACTATAAGCAGATAAAAGAAAATTGTGGTGGACAGGGGCATAAGTTATTACTTTACTTGATTTTGATTAGATTTAGTATAGTATATTTAGAGGGTAGACAGATTTACTGGCTCTGTAGTACTATAAGCAGATAAAAGAAAATTGTGGTGGACAGGGGCACAAGTTATTACTTTACTTGATTTTGATTAGATTTAGTATAGTATATTTAGAGGGTGGACTGATTTACTGGCTATGTAGTACTATAAGCAGATAAAAGAAAATTGTGGTGCACAGGCGCATAAGTTATTAGTTTACTTGATTTTGATTAGATTTAATATAGTATATTTAGAGGTGGACTGATTTACTGGCTATGTAGTACTATAAGCAGATAAAAGAAAATTGTGGTGCACAGGGGCACAAGTTATTAGTTTACTTGATTTTGATTAGATTTAGTATAGTATATTTAGAGGGTAGACAGATTTACTGGCTCTGTAGTACTATAAGCAGATAAAAGAAAATTGTGGTGGACAGGGGCACAAGTTATTAGTTTACTTGATTTTGATTAGATTTAGTATAGTATATTTAGAGGGTGGACTGATTTACTGGCTATGTAGTACTATAAGCAGATAAAAGAAAATTGTGGTGCACAGGGGCATAAGTTATTAGTTTACTTGATTTTGATTAGATTTAGTATAGTATATTTAGAGGGTGGACTGATTTACTGGCTATGTAGTACTATAAGCAGATAAAAGAAAATTGTGGTGCACAGGGGCATAAGTTATTAGTTTACTTGATTTTGATTAGATTTAATATAGTATATTTAGAGGGTGGACTGATTTATTGGCTCTGTAGTACTATAAGCAGATTAAAGAAATTGTGTAAAAAATTATTTACTTCTTTAACACCCGTGCGAAGCACGGGTATCCCTGCTAGTTAAATACTAAAACTAAATTAAATTAAACAATTTTTAAAAAACGTGTTTAATAACCGACCAAATTTAATTTTCGAGTTGGGTGTACTATTCAATGTTTTGGTGGCGCAAATTTGAATAAAGTCTGAGTTGATACCACCATAGTGACCTAAAAGTAAAAAATGGTATTAAATAACCGGAAATTTAAATGTACAAATGTGTTTGTCGTTTTTATTATTGGGCTCTGAGTAGAATAAAACTTGTCTGGAGTCGATCCAAGTATGAGTACTTTAAAAAGTACTCAAACCTGATGTCTGGGTTCAAATCATGGTTCCCGAGAAAATGTTTATCGATATATTTTCACTGTTACAATATAATTCTGGTGCAGTGATCCGCAAGCCAGGCGAATTTTCTATGTAATGCGCACCAACCCCCATTTTTTACTACTCAGTCAATTTGCATGGATTTTTAAAAGGAAATGCGCTAAATTATTTTAAAGTTTAGCATAAACTGAACTAATTAGCGAGGGTAAGCTTAGTTTTCAACAACATATGATATAAAAAAGCCCACTTCCTTAGAAAAATGCATGCATATTAACAGACTAGTGCTTGACAGAAAAGTGCTACTGTTCCGACTGTCAACTTAAGGAAGAATTGATTGAAAGCAACCATATAACTTGCAAACCAGCGCGCCAGAAATTTTAACTCAAACCCTTGGGTTTAAGTGTCGTGAATCACCGAAGTACGTCGCTAGCGGCCATATGTTATTGTTGTGCCATGGGTCCATTTTAGCTAAATTGTTGCTCGAATGGATTCGCCATTGTTTCCATTCGATTCATAGTCCCAATAGAAAATAGGACACGACACCTCACTCGTCAAATGAAAAATCTTCACTTATTTGAAGTTTAACCTCTTTTAATGTGAATTGCCTTAAATCCTCATACTTTGAAGTTCATTAAGTGCACTTGTAATCATTCAAGTATTAACTATAAGATTTGATTGTGCATTGTTTTATAAGTGTTATAAGTCCTTTTATTGTCTCCAAGGGTAAACGAATATTATAGTTGAAACCAACCAAAAAAAATTAAATCCTCAAAAATAAGTTAAAGAGACGGACGCAAAAAACGTGAACGTTGTCCCGCAAAGGTTTGTCCCACTAGATTGGCATATTTTGGCTCCCTGATAAAGAATCACAGTGTTCTACCATTTTAGATCGAGGAATTTTGGCCCGTTCAAAATTTTAAGAATGTCCCAAAATCCAAAAAGGAGGAAAACTTAGTTTTCTATTGGTACTGAATTATAATAAAAAACCAGCTGCCAATCGAGGAACAAGGTTTCTTTTTTATAAAAAAAATAAATAAAACTATGACATGACGCTATTTTAATAGAACGTGTTGGATTCACCCTAAAATCTGATCAGTTCTTTCTTTTATGGGACTTCATGTTTGTGCTAAGTTTCATTAAAATGAATCATCTGTTTTAAAATTAGAATTAGCAACTATATAATATATAGCCGTCTTCAGCTTCAAGCATTACCGCTTTTTGAAGACGGCGTAACATATAATACTAATCAAAATTAACATAAATTTATAAATTATAAAATTGCTAAAATTGTAAAAATTAAAATGTAATCATGTAATTTATAAATAAATAAAGTTAATATTATTATTAAAAAAAAAACCGTAGCGTGTTTTCAAAAAATTTGCTGAACCATACACTCAAACATACAGGAACTTTAGGAATTATAGATTTTTGGAATCAGTAGGTGTAGGAGATAAAACGACAATTGATGAAAAAAACTGGGTGTTGTATTTCTTGCTAATGCAATGCTTCCCTCTCCTTTTAGGAGGTAGAGAAGCAATATCTTTTATAAATTTATGATTACATGTCAAATTTAATATTATTCAACTTGCAAATAAAAAATGTTTATAAAAAAATGAACAAAGATTTAATAATTGTAATTGAAAAAATTGCAAATTTTAACAGAAATGTTTTAAAAATCACATAATTTATTTAAAGTACTTTGCTTACATAATTATGTTTAACTTTATATGCTTATTACATATAAAATTAGCTATGCAGGCTGATAGGTCTCTTCCCAAACATTGCTTTCTATCTTTTCACTGACATTGCTCTTAATTGTTTCCTTAACATTGCTTTACTATATGCTAATATGTTGTAAAAGTTAATATTTATAAGCATATTTATAATTTAGATTTGTCAGGTATTGTCAGCGACCGGTCACCATCCTTAAATCTCTGTTGTCAGTGGATTATGCTGTTTGGGTTATGATTATTCTATACTATCTGTATTCTTATCAAATTAAGTTGAGTTTGCTTACATAAATTAATTTAGTTCATTTATATGCTTATTGATTTAAGCCTGTAAGCTTCGTACATGAATTGCTTATATGCTTTTCTTTAATGTTGTAAGTAGCTTTTTATTCTTTGCTTTAATGTTGCCTTTTATGCTTTTCTTTAATGTTGTAGCTAACTTTGTTTTCATGTTTTAATTGGTTTTTATGATTTTCTTTTATGTTGATGGGGTTTTATGTTGTTTACATGCTTTAGTTAAATTATTTATCCTATTTCTAATGGTATTACTATTTTGTAGCTTCAATCTTCTATCTTACTTTTCAAATCTTAATTTTCTCTTCAAATGTGGCTTGAGAATTGAGATGCTTATAAGTCAACTATTGTTTAGATTTTGGCTTAAAATTAGGTGGCAAGCAAGTAGTGGGGTTAGAGTTTTTGTAACATGGCCTGGCTCAGTCTTTGCCAAGTCTTGCCTCGTAGAGTTGGTTAATCTCGAAAATCTATACCAATATATCGCATCTTAAATTAGTTGTAAGTCGAATTAAAAAGATAACATTTCTAAATTTATAAAGTAGTATGAACATTTTTTTATAAACTAAAAAAGTGATTTTTTAAAAGGAATATATTATTTCTAAGAAAAAAAATATTTTCGTTAACATGTCATTACATGTTTTTAATGATAAAAATATTTAATGATAAAAATGTTTATAATGATATAAAAAAGAAAATAATGAATTTAATAAATATGTTACAAAAAATAATACACTGGGATATTCTAAATAATACAATGAAATTCATCAGAAAATTGGTTAAATTTGCATTCGCTTGATTTTTTTATAAACCTACTTATATATATTTATAAATTTTATTTTTTTATAGCCTATTATTAATATTTTAAAATCCTATTGCTAAAATAAATAAAGATCAAAAATGAAGAATTGAAGGTAATTTTTAGCTTTTTTTGGGGGGGGGGGGGGGGGTTAAAGCTTACGAATTTTAGGATGGCAAACTACTATGATAATTTCAATGGACAGTCTCTCGTATCGCGTAATGGATATCTGAAACAGATCTTCATGTCTTAGTTTAGGAGTTAACTTTTTTCTAATTTATTTAATTTTTTTCAGATATATTATCAGATTGGCGAAAGTAACGGAACAAGATAAAGGAGAAGAAGACATGGGTCAACCTCCAGGTTTACCGTGGATTACTAAGCTTAAAAGTCTTTCATCTCATCTTGGATTAGTTTTAACATTAGTTCTTTTTACCGTTGCTGGAGGCATCGTAAGTAAATCGAGGAATATAAAATTTATTATCCCTAATTTATGACCAATGAAATAAATACGAATGCTATTATTTAATTATAATATTTTAAATCTATAGCTTGACTATTTGCATTAAAATCTTAAACGACTTGAAGACTTTTTTAAAAGTTTCCTTACCTAACCAATTTTTTTAGAAAAGCCTTGTAAGAAGACTTCTAAAAGAAGAATCTTCTTTTAAGAACCCCTAATGGTTCTTTAAAGCAAGAAAAACCATGGTTTCACATTTCTTTTAAAACTTTTAAACTGAGACCAGATAAAATTGAAGATCATTCCTAGCTGATCATCATCATCATGAAGGAATAAATAACATGATTTATTAATGACGTCATTATTCCTTCATGAAACAAACCATTAGTTTATTTTTACTTTACTAAAAGTTAATGTCAAACAAAATCCTATTCTGTGAAGCAGAACTATTGTTTAAGAGGCACAGAAAAACGCGGAGGAGCTTTATAATTCGTGCTTTCTTGTACAGCTATCAATATCTTAATTACATTTATTGCTTTCTCAGTTGCTTTATTACTTGTTACTCAATATTTTACTCAATGCGCTAATTGTCCAAAAGGTTGTACAGAATTCTTATCATCATTCCTAAATCGGCACTGCATAGATTCATTTACACTGCTTCAAAGGTCAGGTTATGCTAATTTTTAAATGTTTTTGCGCATTTCCTTTGAAAACCTGGCGTATTAAACAAAAATTTAAACAAAAAATTGATTTTTATGCAAGGACGCACCCATTTCAAAATGGGTGTTTGGGGCAATTCACCCATAGCTTACGGACCTCCGCGGCAGAATTATTTTGTTTTGTTTTAAACTTATATGATGTGAATATAATAATTAAAAATTATCACCGGTCGAACCGATGATAATTTTCGACTTTAGTACTCCGGACCAGTTTAATGTAACTTAGAGCACCTAAAAACATCGAAATCGTCACCCTACTTGACATTTTTTGCTGACCACATTTAAGTTTCCTGTAATTTACCATGGTTTTTTCAACTTTTTGACCCGGCTTTAATTGATTTATCGCCCCTAAGAAAAATATGGTAAAATGTTTTTTTCGGCAAAAAAGTTATGCCCTTAATTTACAGTTTTTTAAACCTAGATGACTTAGCAAACTGGGTTAACGGCGTAACAAGAACCTGGTATTCGTATCCTCAATAAATAGGGTTCTTATCCTCCCCCAAGGTTGATTTTTGTACCACGTTTGATTTAAAAATATTAATCCGTTCGGAAGGTAGAGCGTTTACAAGATTTGTCTAGAAATTTTTAAACACTCACACAGATTTCGGAAACTCGCACGGACTTTGGAAACTATCCTGGGTTCAACTCGACGCCTATCCCATTAGCGAATGTTTTCAAAGGAAATTCACTATTATAAAATAATTTATTTTACATATATTTTGTTTTTAGTAAATATTGAAAATAATTATCAAAGATAGAGCAAATTCTTATCTTAAATTACATGAATATAAAATAGTAGCAAAATACTTCCTGGGGTGTTACAACCTTCACTCTTGAATTGTTTGATTTAATGTTTCTTTTCAATAAATTTATTTTTAAAACTAGTATATTAGTCTCTGAAAAATAAATATTTATTGTAATTTTCACTAAGACTAATAGCAGAGCAAAAATAACTAAAAATGTACAAATAAAATGTACGTAAATAGGAAAATGCATTTTTGTTATGTTTTAAGAATATTTATCAAGACCATAAGTTGTATAAAAATTGGGTCTCACTGAGACTTGCATTTTAGTAAAAAAATTAGAAATGAAAATCTAGTGTGCGTTTTTTTAGTTTTCCAAGAATAAATCATTCAAAAGATTCTTCTAAAAAAATCAAATTAGTTCGTCTTGGTTTGTTGTCAGTTTTGTCATATATCGTGAAAAGATTTACGACTTAAAACAGTTTGTCTAGTTTGCCGTTTGATTCTTTTAAACAAACATTTCTAAATGATTGTTGAGGATATAGAATAGCTTTTTTTATACCTATATCTATAGCTATACCGTAGCTACTCTAGGAGGAATCTTGTCGAGAACTGTATAAATTTTCGGTTTCTAGTCTGTAAATTAGTCGAAACAATTTTAACGCCCACTGTGGGTGGGAATTCGTAAAAACAAAAATAAACAAACACAGGAAAATTTTGGAAGTTTAACACCAAACGATTTTCATATTGATTTCTGGGGATTTTTCACACGTGTTTGAATTTTGATCTGATATTGTGTCATGTTTTGAAAATATTTGGGATTGACTACTGGCTCAGAATAAAATTTTGGCTGAAACAACGTATTGCGTGTTTTTTCCTTTTTCCAACTTTTCGCTTTTCCAATTGTTTAGTTAAGTGTCTATTTGTTAATTAAAACCATATACTTGGATTAATTGGCATGTTTATATACTCACATGTACAAAACGGTGAAATATATATGAACATTTTGGTTGAATTTAGTGCCGTGATTCATAAAACACTGCTAACCAATTTTTTTAGTAAAATTTTTAGGATAAATTAGGGATGAAACATACAATGAGAAAAGCGTTTGAACATTTTCACAAGCAGTATTAAATTCCTTAGGAAGCATTTTAAAAATATTCTGATTTAAGCAAATTAATGCAATTTAAATTTAGATGATTACTGTATAAATGATATAAATATTAACATTTACGAGTTATTTATTTAATAGACTCGAGCTTAAGAAAAATATAATTAATTATTGACTAACATTTGATGCTATTGCGAATCAGAGTTTTATACATTGGAAATTATCCAGACATCAAAAAGAGGAAAATACTAAATAAATTTATTAAATAAACTATTTAAAGCCATATTGACTTAAAAATACATAAATACCATAACAATAATATATTTATTTTTCCTCATTTATACGGCAGGTATATAAGAAAAGTATTGCGTTAGAAATAAAAATCCGAAACCGGGACTTCACACGCATAAAAAGTCGTATGTAAATGTGTATGCGTGTGTGTGGCTGTTTTATTGAAGCTCCTATAGTGTGTTTATGTATTAGAAAATCGAAACATAGTTATTAGTTAATTAACTATACTTTCACCAATATAATAGTGTGAGAAAAACCTAGAAAATGTAACAAGCAAAATGCAACGCTACATCTGGGAACTGTTCCATTATTTGACATTTGTCATCATTGATGGCTCGACATAATGTCATGTTCAACTCTGTTTCGTTAAGTCTAACTCTCATCAGGGCGCCGACATAACCTCGAACTTACTCGACCTTCAATTAAAATTCAATAATAATAATAAAATCTAAGAATATAATATAAACACGGGACGCTGCACGATGATTAGCTATCGAAGAGTACTTCTTAAAATTGGAACGGGAATGGCTATAGTGACTAGTTAAAGGTGGTGTCAAGCTATAGACACCACCTTATATACTTATAATATCCGGAATGTTATGGAACCTAACTAAACACAATGCATCTTCTATAAATTTACGTTAGTAGATAAGGAAAAATATACATAGCTTCTTCTTTATCTTCTTATGACGTCACATTACTGCAGCATATAATTGCATTTTTTTTCTCTTTAGTATGAGATCAAAATCTATACTTCTTAATTTTATTTTACTAGTCTCGCTTATCAGATTTATTGTTTGGTTAACGTTGCCAAATCTTTAAGCTCTTAGCTTTTAGACGACTGCATGAATTAAATATTTCTGATGCCGTTACGAAATTAAGTGTTTTATATATAGACAAGTCAATCTGAAAAACGGAATATTTATGACGGTTGTTTTTACTGCGTTCTTGAGTTTATATTTTCTGCTGATTCGTAACATTCAATTCAAACTTTCATAACATTTTCATCATAAAAAATGATTTTAAAAACATTATGACGCTTGTCATTTTTTAGAGATTTTTTTACATCTTTTAAACAATCTAGCTTGCTTCTGTATCCAATACTTAAAAAATAAGTGGAATAATTCTACGACTTCAATTTTCTTTTTTATACCACAGGGGTATAGAAAAAGTAGTGAGTTGAAATCTATTTTAGGGAGCTGGCAAAAAGGGCCCAACAACGTGGCCTACTTGACTGGTAGTTACTACCACTCCCCCATATTACTATTACTATATGAGGATTAATTATAGTATAATTAATTTTAGTATAATTTCAGTGATTTTTAGCGAATTTTCATTATGAAAATGACGCTTATGAGGTTGTTCGGATGACGGAAGTTGAGGGTGGGAGTGAGCGGAATCGGTTCCTATTGGCTTCCTGATAACAAAAATATATGTCCAAAAAAGTTTATATATATATATATATATATATATATATATATATATTATAAGTTTATATATATATAATATATATATATATATATATATATATATATATATATATATATATAATATATATATATATATATATATATATATATATTGTATGTATGTATGTATGTAAGAGTTTCTACCCTTTCGTATGGCGAACGATAACTCTTGAAGGCGTTCTCAAATTGAAACGAAACTTTGCAAATCGCGAGATGTTGTGGAGGTTACAAGGCCTATTGTTTATATAAACCAGGCCTCTTTTATATATAAAGAAAAGAGTTATGAGGTTTTGGAGTGTGTGTGTATGTATAGGCCAAACAATTACCTTTTATTATACACGTCAAACCCTAATACTGAATGCATTGAAACGCCATACATTACCCGACTTTTAAATGCTTATATGGATTGGATCACACTTATAAGATTATAAGTCATTCTCTTATAAAATTTTACTCATGCATAGTTTACAATTCGTTAATTATTAAGGTAACGCGCAAGTAGAGTGTATTATAATAATCAATACGAAAAAGCATCTCCACAACTTTGTGGAGAGGCTTATTCATATTGATTATTATAGTTTACAATTGCCCAAAATCAATTTTATTAGACAATACTTTTTAATGTAAATCCGATTGTTTTGATATAGTGCCAAACCTGTATTTTGACATTAAAGTTACTCTAAAATAGTTTAAAATAAGCTATGTTCGTTTAGAATCTTAACTGAATATAAACAGCACACTAGTACTAAACTAGAATAAATATTCTAAAATCAGTTAACAGAATGTTTAAATGGAAAATTCTACAAATAACATGTGATACAGTTGTCTTCACAAACATTAACACTATAAGAGTTTTAAAATGTAAAAAATACATAACAAAACAAGAAAACTGGCCAACTAAGTACCAATGAACGAAAAAATAAAGCTTCCGAGCATTATATTTGTTTTCCCAAATTCAATTAAAGCAACCTATTGTGCCTCAGAACTCAAATTGCCCCTCTAATTCCCTTAGTGCTAATTATATCAATAACACATTTCCTCTACATTTTTTTGAGACTATATATATTTTTTTTTTTAAATCCCACAGCAATAAAACAATATATAATCTAAACTATATATTATATATTATATATTATATATATAATATATATATATATATATATATATATATATAATATATATATATATATATATAATATATATATATATTTGTGTGTTGTTTTTTTTTTTAATTTCCTTTTAGTAGTAACCCTACTAAAAGGCCGTATATATATCAGCATATCCATAAAATACTACATGCTTTTGAAAACAATAGATATTTGAACATTACTTCGTTCTTTTTGAGAAATGTTTTTTTTTTCGGCTGTTCTTTTCTTCCTACAGTAAAAGAAGTGTGTGTGTGTGTGTGTCTTTGTAATTTATTACAATACTTACTAAACATTACAAAAAAACAAAAATAAAATAGTACACTTCAAGAGACTAGTGTAGTCTCTTTGGAAATAGAATGATTTAAATTTATTTATTATAATCTAACACATTGTAACCCTCCTCCTAACGGTCATAAAAATGACCCTGGAGTAGGCTTTTGAGTGAGATTCCAATCTTTGTACTTTCTCTTATTATGTCTAATAAAGCCACTTAATTTATTTATTTATTACAATACACAAAATTTGAAATATGACGAGATGTTGGGCAGTATTGAGAGCTCATGATTTGTGGAAAATATATGACGTCATTAACCATACCTTATGGCATCATAAAAATTTAGGTTGTTAGAATGCTAAATCGAGACCAGTTCATTTTTATTGGCACACATATTTTTCTTATACTGTGGATGACATGTAAGTTTATTAGAAAATTAATCTCAGGAGTTTAATAAGTGGTCTATCGAAGACAGTCATTATTAGCAGACCTCTAAGGCGAGGTTGTCGCAGTGTTAGCAACATAATGAAAATTCACGAAATGCATGACAGAATAATCACTGAATATCAAATAATGATAAAATAATAAGACGGTGGAAATTTAAAATTTGGTACGTGAACAACAAATGTTGATTTTAGGGTTCTCAGGAAAATAGATCTTCCCTTTAATTTGCTATGCTTCCCCTTAATTCCCCTTTAATTTGCTATGCGGCTCGGCTTTGCTACGCTTCTCCTTAATATGCTACCTTCTCTTTAATTTGCTATGCTCTCCTTAATATGCTTACACTTCCTTTAATTTGCCCCGCTTCTCCTTAAATGCTACACTTCTCTTTTATTTGCTATGCTCCCCCTTAATATGCTACACTTTCCTTTAATTTGCCCCGCTTCTCCTTAATATGCTACACTTCTCTTTTATTTGCTATGCTCCCCCTTAATATGCTACACTTTCCTTTAATTTGCCCCGCTTCCCCTTAATTTACCTTTCATTTGCTACGCTTCCCCATAATATCTTACATTTCCCTTTCGCTTGCTATGCTTCTCCTGAATATGCTACACTTCTCTTTAATTTGCTATGCTTCCCCTCATTATGCTACACTTCCCTTTAATTCGTTATGCTTCCCCTTAATATGCTACAGGTCCCTTTAAATTGCCCCGTCATAATCCCCCTTTAATTTGAACCACTTCCCCTTCAATTCCCTTTAATTTGCTACGCTCCCTCGTAACATGCAATACTTCCCTTTACGCTTCCCCTTAACGTCATTTAACGCGTTGAATCAAAGAATAGTTGAAAATAAACATTACTCCTTCTTGATGGACATACAATTTTATTAGATTAAACAAAATAAAGAAAATTAAAAACTATAAAATCTAATTCTTCATTGTAGCTTTTAAAGGTGTTTCTACTCGGCCAAAATAAATATTGGCTTTTACAAACCTATTCCCTATCGTCATATTAATAACAGTTTCATTCATATTTCGGTTTTAAGATTTCTTTAATCGCTTGATCCGAAATTTTAAAAGTAAATGAACCATTAGGCGTTTATTTTTAGTATTTTGATTTCAAAGCAAGGTATTGTTTAGGCTAGCTGATTTAAATAACCTAAATACCTGCGTGTTTTTTCTTCGAAAGATTTATGAGAATGTTTGATACTACTTTTAAGTTAATAGGTGTAGTAGGAGACATGCTTTGCGTTTTAGCGGATTTCTATAGGAAAATAAAATAACGCTTATTTAACTTGTTGGGTTTGTGCTATTTGTAGGGGCCGACGCCGCGGTTACGACCTGAAGGCCCGTATTTTAAATTTTAAAAATATACTTGTTTTATTCAAAATATTTTTTATTCATAAATTTTTTGTTTGACACAGCATTTTCATATTCACTTTGTTGTATTTATTTAGGCCCGTATTCAAAGACGTTTCCTAACATTTTCCTAACATTTTCCTAAATTCTCCTAACTTTTCCTAACATTTTCCTAACATTTTCCTAACTTTTCCTAACATTTTCCTAACTTTTTCCTTTTCCTAACGTGTTTTAAAAGTCCTGGATTTACGACACACTTTGTCATAAACAACAATGCGGCCTTGCTTTGGCGAATGTTAAATATATTAGAAACTTTATTTACATATGTTTTCAGTAAACAGTATAGTTAATACAAATACAATGTTCAATTATTGTAACAGCTTTCATAAATAAAGCAGTATCAAGCGTTTCAAGTTTGAACGTGGACCAGGTTGTACGAATCCAAAGGTGTCTAAATGAAGACCTGTTAATCAGTGCAACACTGTTTTCATTTTGCTAAATCATTTACACCATTTTGTTTTTTGTATTTTGTCATCAAATTCATTTTTGTTTGTGTAAAATTTTGTTGGTATAATAATGGCTGAATTATTCACACCGGACCAACTGAATTTCCTGTTTAAATCGATAGCCCGCCACAAACAGACCATAGAAAATAAAAAATCTGATTGTGTTAAAAGAATTTCAGGGTAAACTCCCTAATAGTAAGGTAAGTGGATTAACAGTATTATGTAAATTTATGTAGATAGTTATTAATACGACAAGTGTGTCGTAAATCCAGGTAATAAGTTAATAACATTGATATTTTGCGATATATTACGTTATTTACAATGGTATCACTTTTTGACTTAACTACCTTAGGTTCTTACTAAAAAAAATCATGCGAAGCCTCTAAATGACTTTTAAAACACGGGAACGATCATTTAAATTTCGTGGCTTAAAAACATTTCCCTTACCTAAACCTAAGGTGAGTGTTAGGAAAAAGTTAGGAAAAAGTTAGGAAAATGTTAGGAGAATGTTAGGAAAAAGTTAGGAGAATGTTAGGAAAATGTTAGGAAAATGTTAGGAAAACGTCTTTGAATACGGGCCTTAGTCTTTTAGAACTCTTATACCCTTTTCAAAATTTGTTAAACAATATATTCATATTTTTTTAAAATGAATAGAATAATTTGTTCTTAAAGTGTAAATAAAGGTCTGGCTTAAAACCAAGATATTTGGATGATAAATTGTTTTGTAAATAAATATTGTATACCATTTGTTTAGTTCATTTATTTGTTTCGTCACTAAATTTTTATTAAATCAAAATACAAAATACAGTGTGGAACATTTCATATGTGCCATCATTTAATCTCTAAATTCATAATAAAATATGGCCTTTAGACATATTTTAAACAGATTTAGTTTAATATATGAATTTTAAAAAGATGATTTCAAATTTATCAATATAGTTTTGGTTATTACTATTTAAATGTAATAATTTTGTTACCACAATTGTTCACTAAAGAATTGAATAGATATAGAACGTCGGAAAGTATAGGAGAGCGTCGGACAGAAAGTGGGAGTGAAGCCGGTGCTGGATCTAGCGGCAGCTCTGAAACTAATTCTACTGAGGTCTTTCCACTTTTCTAAGTTATAAAATCATGTCGGTCTTTTTTACCATTTTAATAGCACGAGTATCTACTTTAAATAGGTCATTGTTTTGTAGAGTTTAAGAGAATATAGAGTATACTTTAGGGCCAGAAGTAGTTAGCTAAAAACAAGACGACAGTGGCGCATTCTTGTAGTTAGCATGGTGAAACTACCAAATAAAATACTAGCGCTCCTGTTAACTGGTTACAGAACTAACCTTTTGTCGTTGAAATAATAAATCCCAGGACCACGTTTTTAACTTTTATTTTTTCTATTTGAGAATCAAAGTAAAAAATCGGGTACACAGTATCTCGGAACTTTTCCTGATCACATCGGATTTGCTACACTTATCCTCCCTACTTCGGAGTCGCTTCGTTCGTTCTCAGATAGTAAATTCATCAGTTTCATGCCTAGCGGTCACCAATCCAGGCACCAACCACGCTGATGTTACTTAACATTGAGCGATGATGCTTAGCATTTATGATCCAACAAACATTATGGATCTACTTGTCGTATTACAACGAATCTTAGTGTACTTATTTATTACATAAAGGTATACACTTGTACCGAATTTCAACTCAATTAGATTATTTTCAGATTTTTTACAATTTTTAAAAATCGTACGTAAGTCATCTGATAATAATTAAACTAATGCTGATAATTAGATGAAACTTAGCAAATATGTTAGTCTTATACATGGTAATATACGTCTTAAATCTCAATTCGATCGAAATATTTTTCCTTGTTTTATGATTTTTTTGAAATATTTGCTGAGTCGACGTCATTATTTTCTGGATAGCACATATTCATTTCTTGACTGATTTTACAAAGTTTTATCTCTCTAGCATAAATACAATGGAGCAACAATGATAACAGCCAGACAAGACACACACATACAGACATATTTGTAAAAACAACTTAGGAGACCTTAAAAACCTTTGTAACGGATACATCTGGTGCCATCCCGGTTTTAGAATTTTTTGCAAACACAATACTTTTCCTATATACCTACGTTTAAAATGGGGAAAAGTGAAAAGTAAGATATTAAAAAAATATATATTAATTACAACAAAAATGCTAAAGAAAAATGACACAAAAGACGTCTCTTTGAAAGCTTAAATTAATATTTGTTTTGGTTACTTATTAACTCTTTCTTCTCTTCAGACAGACAGAATAATATTTTTAGTAGTCACAATTCGTTATATAAATAATTTTTTGTTTAGTATTCACTGCGAAACTAATACAGATTTTAAAAAAAAATATTAAATTGTGTGTCTATTTATATTTATAAGATGCATTTTTATGTAGAAAACAATATTTATTTATATTTTTTCAAGTTATGTATTTTTGTTTTAAAATATTTATGGCGATGTTTCGTATTTTTAGCGAATTTCCTTTGGAAATTCGCCTAATGGGATAGGCGTCATGGCGGAATTTGAACCTCGGACCACGACACAAATCCGTTTCAGAGGTCCCTTATGACGAAAAAATAAGTTTCGCGAGACTTTATATATATATATATATTATATATATATATATATATATATATATATATATATATAATATATATAATATATATATATATATATATATATATATATGTATATATATATATATATATATATATATATATATATATATATATATATTATATATATATATATACATATGTATTTCTAGACACTTTCTTGTAAACACTCTATCTTTCGAACGGATTAATATTTTTTAACCAAACTTGGTACAAAAATCAACCTTTGGGAGGACACGAACCCTATTGAAAACCAGGTTTTTGTGACGTCATTAACCCGGTTTGCTGAGTCAGCGAATTTTTCAAAAAATCGGTAAAATTCAGGGTTATTTTTTTTGCCGCGAAAAAGGTCAATATTTATGTTTTTTGAGACGCTTAATCGAATGAAACCGGTCCGAAGTCGATACGACCACTATAAGTGACCTAAAAATCGAAAAAACCATTCTAAATTACCGAAAACCAAAATTTAGGTCGATAAAAATAAATTTCGAGTAGGGTGTCGTTTTCTATGTAATTTTGGGCGCTGAATCGAATGAAACCGGTCCAAAGTAGATACGACCACTCTAAGTGACCAAAAAGTCGAAAAAACCACAAAAAATTATAGAAAACCAAAATTACGGTCGTTGAAAATTAAATTTCGAGTAGGGTGTCGTTTTCAATGTTTTTTGGGCCTCTGAATTGAATGCCAGTGGTCCGGAGTCAATACGACTACTCAAACTCAAGGTACCTGGGTTCACATCCTGGAAGGGTGGATAATTTTTTATCGTTTTTTTTACTTAATATAAGTTTACAACTAGAAAATAATTCTGGCGCGGTGGGTCCGCATGTCGGGCGAATTTCCTTTGGATGCGTGTTTTCGTGCTTTTTACATTATATAAGTTTACAACTACTAAATAAATAATTCCGGCGCGGTGGTCCGCTGTCGGGCGAATTTCATTTAGAATGCGTGTTTCCGTGCTAAACAACCCATTTCTTGCTTAAGGTTCTGGTTCATGCTTTAGAACCTAAGCAATTACTCAATTATCAAGCACTGCTCGTAACTCATTTTGTCTGTATTTTCCAAAGGAAATGCGCATAATTATCCAGTTGGTTGTACAAAACTATGCCTCTAAAATTAGAAGTACGCACTATTATTTGCACTAGTTTAAAGCTTAGTTACTTATCTTTAAGCTTAGTCAGTTATCTTTAAAGGTTTAAGCGCATTTCCTTTGGAAAATACAGACAAAATGAGTTACGAGCAGTGCTTGATAATTGAGTAATTGCTTAGGTTCTAAAGCATGAACCAGAACCTTAAGCAAGAAATGGGTTGTTTAGCACGGAAACACGCATTCTAAATGAAATTCGCCCGACAGCGGACCACCGCGCCGGAATTATTTATTTAGTAGTTGTAAACTTATATAATGTAAAAAGCACGAAAACACGCATCTAAAGGAAATTCGCCCGACATGCGGACCACCGCGCCAGAATTATTTTCTAGTTGTAAACTTATATTAGGTAAAAAAACGATAAAAAATTATTGTCCCTACTAGGATTTGAACCCAGGTACTCTGGGTTTGAGTGCTCGCACCAAAGGAAATTCGCCCGACATGCGGACCACCGCGCCAGAATTTTTTTTATTTTGTTCATAAATTAAGTTATGAGTTGTTCTATTAATAACTGAAATAAAACTTTTGACGTTCAACGAACAAATTAATGGTTTAATGTTGTTTAAAATTTAAACATAAATCGGGTATAGGGTACCTCGAAACTTCTCCTTAACATATCGGATTTATTACGCTCACGTTTATCACTCGTCTTCAGAATATGAAAATCACCATTTAAATTGCGATATGCCTTCGGACTCACTTCGCTCGTTCTCAAAAAGTAATAAAAATCTTTTTTATTCCTAGCAGTCACCTATGAAGGTATTGACCTCGCTCCAAGCTACTCAACATTAGTGATTAGCATTACAGTCTATCGTTTAGTTTAAAAATCTTGACAGGACAGTTTAGACACCACTGATTCTAAAGAAAAATAATCCCTGCAAGAAGGGAGCGGGAAAAAACTAGGTTAACAAATCAGGTTATTTTACCCGTATTTTCTTGGCGATGTTTTTTTACATTTCTTTTGTGTAGTTTTGTTTTAAAATTTCATTTTAAGATTAATTTGAAAGTAGTTTTCAAACTGATGAAAACAAAAGAAGAACCACAAACAAAGCGTACAATTGCCGGGAAGAAGGTTTTTTCCCTACAGCGGTTATTGTGGTAGGGCTTTTTTTCTCTTTTTAAGTAAAAGGTTGGCAGCGGCTTCTCTGATTGGTCAATCCCCAAAATACTTATGACCATGGGGGTTTTTTAACTAAACGATAGACTGTAGTAGCTGCTTTACCCCTACCACCGAAGTGACCCGAGTTAAGTTGGCGAACTCTTTTTGATCGCTTTTTGAGATCAGTGGTAGGTAACCTCACGGTTTCCGGTATAACCTTTAACAACAACATGCTTGCCTTTGGTGCTATACTCGTTATTACTTTTAAAATCTTGTGTTGATGTTTATTAATCCTACTTGAGCAATGATGATGTTAATTAATTCTGTATTATTATTGGTAAATTTGATAAATCAACTAAATGTATCTAACAACAACTTATTGTAAAGTTTCTTTTAATTCGGCGAAAATAGAGGCCGAAACAAACAAAAATCGGTAAACATGACAAAAATGAGGCAAGTAACCCACCTTTTTTTGGTCATTTCAATCAGCAAAGCCACCTTGATTTGTGAAACACGTCCACCGAGTAACTCCGCATACTGACCGGGAGCAACATGCTAAAAACGGCCCTTTGGTTCGACCGGTCGAATTGGTCAGTACTCGCGAACCTACCCAAGGTTTTTATAAATATATGTGCCTACTACCAACAATGTGCCAAGTTTCATTTCATATTAAAATGAAACCAGTATATAGTACTCTTGTTTCTTACGTCAAGGAATACCCTCGTACTGAATTTCAACTATTGTGAGCAATATTACGAGCTTATACATGTTATTTGATAACAAATGGGCTTATACTGATATTTAAATGAAATTTAGTTTAAATTTCAAATCGATCCAAATATTTTTCCGTGCTTTGTTTGATAATTTACAAATTTTGCTGAGTCATTAATGACGGGTTATGACGTCATGAAAACATATCTTGCAGATAGCCCAATTAGATCTAATGATTCAGTTACAACACAATACTTTTTTATATAACTACGGTATAAATGAGGAATAGTAAAAACGTTCAAATACTCTATTACACCTGCTTACTATAATAAGCGCTAAAACAATTATAAGTTGCTAGCTTTTTACTTATTGAATCTAGGCACTTGGAAGTTGTATTTTTTCAATATCTGTTAAAATATCTTATATTTTATTGTATTCTATATGTATGAGTGAAAATTTATTAAACAACATTTTTCACTAATTTTGTCCACACCTGGCCGCCTCCGTGGCCGAGGTTGTTAAGGCGTTAGTCTTTGCACTGACCTTTGATACCCACGGAGGCCTGGGGTTCGCATACCAGTTTACGCTCCCAGTTTAGAGAAAGATTAATGTTTAGATAAATTATCGCCAACTTTAGAATACACTTTGAGCGTAACGGTTGCTACTACCACCCGAGGTGGTTCCCGCAGGGGTTATCCCTGATTAGCCGCAAGGCTCTAAACGGGCATTATTATTATTATTATTATTGTCCACACCTATAGAGTTATATTCTTTATTTTAATATTCTATCTATGTGTATTTATTGTTTATTTATTTAGATGAAATTTAATTTGATTTATTTATTTGCCCATTTTTGTGAGGTGTTCAGGGAACTTGAGTCTCCGCATGAGTTAAATAGGCTTAGACAATCTTCCCTGTCTCTGAGGCGGCATCGAGAGCAATATCTATTAAGTTTACAGAACGTTTCTACCGTTCCTCTCACATACCTCGACCAACTCCTCAAACCATATGAGGTAATAATTACTTTTTTAAAAACTAAAATTATATTTATAACAGGGACAAAGTTAAATCAATAAATATGATAAAATAGATAAATTCTTAAATTATATTTACATAATTCCATTTACCCGCCCAGATTTGATTTATGTGCTTTAGAATGCCTGTATATACAGACCCTCAAATCTGCGTTTCTCAGATTTGATGTTTTCCCTTTTTCTTTTGAATAACTCAGTTCTTAATTGATAATTTATGCAAAAATATGATTATTGTTGCAACAATATTAAATATTGTTGTCACAAAATATAAGTAAAACTAGAAATATCATTAATTTGCGACAGATGAACTTAATGATAACTTTGGTTTAGATTGCTTATTGAGTGAAGAGTTTAATAGACTGGATAAATAATTATAAACAATTTATTGGAGACTGCAGTACTTATAGACATTTTTATAAAAATTATTATTTAAAACTGTATTTTATTTAAAATGTTTTTAGTTTTATATCAAACGAAACTCTCCGAAGAATGAGACTCTGCATTATCAGTTTAGTATTCGCGATTCAAAGAGATAGTTGTAAGGTTGGCAATACCAATGGCGGGAAAACGAAAGGGTGATCAAAAATTTTTTTATCATAGGATTAGCTTGGGAGCCGTTGAAAATTCTTCTTTTATTTATTTATTGTTAGTTAATTTGTGATATATGTGATGAAAATTATTAGAACGACCATCGGTACTAAAAAAATTGCAAATATTTCGTAGATAAATATTTCCATAATTCCAGGATTTTAAATATAGAATCAGGCTCTTATCACTACAGACTTGGATTCGTCCGATTTAACCCAGAAATAATAAAACCTAAACGGATAATTTAAACAAACATTTTACAAAAAGTGAATTTATTGAGTTATTAATTATTTTAGTGCATAAATAAAAATTATTAATAAATTAAAACACCATTACAGTGAAAATCAGCTTCTTATCAGTTAAATTAAATACCTGTTACAACTAATTTAAACAATTTAATGGAATTAAATGATAATTTTGTGTGTTTGTGAAAACTAAAATTATTTAAAAGTAACATCAATTAACAATAAATATAATAAAACACTATATTATGATCTTCATCTTCTTATCACTCAATTTAAATACTCGTGACAACCCATGAAAACCCTATTTTTTAATGAAATTGTGATTCTACTGAGTTCATACGCCCTAAAATTAGTTAAATTAAAGCACTTTCATAAAAAATTTAAAGAAATAATCGTCACAAATAAGAAAAACCAGAAAATCCCCATAAGGACTTTAACAACGATCACCCTTTCGTTATCAATCTCTTATCAGCGACGGTGGCGCTGCTACGGACTTTGAATCGCGAATAGAATGTAACACAAACTATTTAAGGACCCTATTATTAATAAAATAATAATAACATTACACACCATCATTTTAAAACTAAACAACCTTTAAAGTTAAACATTTCCAGAGTTTCACTCTGCGAAACGTTCAGGTTATATTATGTTAATAAGTAAAACTTTTTTTACTTATTGCAGTCTTCAATAAATTGTTATAGGTACTTTAATCTGGACTATTTAGCAAGATTAATTTAACAATATATTAATGGATTGAAATTTTAACTGGATTCAATCTTTATCTATTAAAGCAAACACAAAAACATTTTTTTAAACGTTTCCTGATTTCAGGAATCACTTAAAAGTGCAGTCGAAACAGGGATAGAAGTTCCATTAAATCTAGAGGCGGATCCAGATGAATCAGCTAAATGGAATTATTTACAAGCTATATTTTTCGCGTCCACCGTTTTAACAACTATAGGTAACATTTTTAAGTAACTCCATTTAAGTTAGTTGTTCATTAATAATTTTTATAATATATTTTTTAAATTTATTTTTTGCGCTGCTGTTTTTAAACTCTATGCTAAAACTTAATTAATTATAAATGCATTTTATCTATAGCAATGATAATAAAGTATTATAGATGTACAGGGTGGTTTATTTCAAATATATTACCTATCTAACAGCTAAGAGGATAAAATTAGTCTCTATCTCAAATAAGTTGACTACTGTGAATTAAAATAACCAATTATTTGTTGGTAACCATCTGGCAAGTATGGCAATCTGACAGCATACAACCAATTTCTAAATTGAAATTAGAGCATACCATATAGTGAAGCATTTTTGAAACTGTCATGTCTTAAATAATTAATGCAAATATCAATAAATTCCGATAATTTGCCTCTGAGTTATCGTTTAGCATAAATTGCCATTTTTCATTAAAATTATTCCTGGTACATGAGAGTGCACCACTTCCAATAAATTCTATCCAAGAAATTAATTTTCGGGAAAATTACTTGAATTCAATAAAATTGGTATTGGTTAAGAGAGTAATACTTTTTAAGGGCTCCGCATTGCACCTAATATTATAATATTTGTCAAATAGTAATAATATAACCTAATATTATTACTCTTTAGCGAATAATGATAACTTGCTTTAAGGTTTTAGGAGTCTTTACTATCAGCTTCTTCAGTGACATGTTTATAAATGTGTCATTTTTAAATTGCATTGTGTTATTAGTAAGACATGTTATGATAAATGTTATGTCAAAATCAGGCGAGTTAAATTTGCACACTGTGGAAGGAATGAGAGTTCTGTTTATTTCAATTGAGAGATAGAAGAAGGTATAAATGGCAACTTTATCGTTTCCTATTGAAAAATCGTTTTACAAATCAGACAATTTGTTTAAACATGATTTCCTATTACGTCACTCTTTCGATGATGTAGATTTGTTATGGTATCGAACTCACGAACAGTTGGAGGAGCCCGTGGCCTCAGAAAAGACTACACCGCTTTTTACGTCTCTCGATGATGCTGATCTTAGTAAAATTGAGTGGACTATCAGTTCCTACGATGAAAATATGCTTGAGGTTCAATATCATGACTCATTACATGACCTAATGGTTTTGCAACAAGAGAATGAAGTTTTTGACTTTTATTATGAATTTTATTATTTAAGTAATGACTACTCGATGATAAAAGATGAACTGAAACTACAAAAGAGAAACGATATAATTCGATCTTTAAGAATATTAGAGACGGACGAGTTGACATGTAATTATGAAAAATTTTGGGAATATGTTTATGAAAAATCAGCTTTAAAAACAATTATATCTCCTGCTATATGCGGTCATGCACGTATTGATTGTAATAAAATACCATCAAGTAGTAAAAAATCTACGACGAGCAGTGAAGTTTCAGAAACTAAAAAGAATAGAGGAGAGTATGTTTTCAAACAGCTAAAGCCTGATGAAGTTTCACTGATGAATGCCCGCTTTATTTTAGAACAGTTAAGGGATAATAATATTGAAGACGATAGATTGACTTATGTAAATGTTTTTGCGGAAGAGACAGAAGAAGAAATGGACGAGCAGCCCATTTCTTCTAGCGCAACACTGTCTACTGAAGTCGAACATACTGGCTCCGAAAGTTCTAAACTAACCGAAATCAGCTTTGAAAAGGAATCTTCGTTCAGTTCAGAGACTTCGATGAAAGATCCATTTTTGAATCGAAGTTTCGATTCCTTATACTTCATTTCAAGACGAATCTACGATCATTTATTATTTTCATCGAATAATTATTTTACTGAAGCGCCTATAATTTTACTTGAAAACGATCTAGTTTTGGAAATGAAAGATAACGAATTGAACCATTTACAGAAGTATAATAAAATGATTGATCACTACATCGTAAAAATGACTGATATGGACGGTAACGAGGGTTATAATGGCCGGTTATTTCGTCAAGGGCTATTACGATTAGCAGACGAATTCGTGAAGCATATGGAAACGGTCAAACAAAAAGGCGTTAAAATCAACAATCACACTAAAAAATGGGACAATGTTTGTACTGACATTTTAAGTGCTCCCAAGATTAGACTGTGTGATTACAGAAAGTTGATTCATTTCGATGCTCCAACTGCAGAAATTATTAAAGTTGGCCAGAAAATGAAAGTTAAGAATTATAAAACTGCCGTTTGTGTTGCTGGAAGAACTAAATTAAGACGATACGACTTCTGTGAGAGAATAACAATCGAATTAAACTCATTGAAATTACCCATTCAAAAGATCGCTGCTCTTACAACAGCTGCAAGAGAGCACGCTACCTTTACTCTTAACGGGTACTTGGAAACTCTGTTAAGATTAACAAGAAAACGCAAATTCTTTGAAGACTATCCTGATAACTTATTTGATGAAATTCGTGACTCTGTCGATAAAACAAGACGTCTAATAACCGAGTTAGAGAGTCTTAAAATCGCTTGTGAAGTGGCTAAGAAAATTCAAGAAAGTAAAAGTGTGTATCGACCACTTTCAAACAATATTAGATATTATGAATCTTCAAGCTTGGATAAAGAAGCTATTCAACGGATTAAATCTCAAGCAAAAGAAAAAGACGAGAAAAAGAAATTACTGGAAGTATGTAATAAGGATAGTGTAGTTAGTCATGACTTTTCATCCGGTTTGAATATCGTTTTAAAAAATTTAAGACCGCCTTTTGAAAAAACAAAAATTTCATCTAAAATAATAAAAGAAAAGAAGACAAATTTTAAATCAGAAAGTCAAATATATTTCGAAGGGAAGGGTTTATCTAAAGAATATTCTGATATACTAAGACGGCATTCTCATAAAGAAGACTAGTGGTTGCTAAGTTATAAGATGACTTGTTATATTACTACAACTCATGCTTTCTAAAGTCCTATTGCTTGGTTTATTATTATTATTATTATTATTGACGGTTTTATTACATACTTAATTGGGGCTGTATTTATAGTATTGTAATTATATATTTTTGATAACTTCAACACAATATACAAACAAATAATCAGACATACACAGAATAAACGTCAGAGTAAGTGGCTTTTTCATTACGACACGGTTAAGATAACTGCCGTGATAATGAAGTGATTTTGTTAAAATCACTTCAGAAAAGAAAAGAAAACGCATTAATACACTAGTGGCAGTGTATTAATGCTAGAGAGTTGAAATTTGGTACAAAAATTAATCATTAGATCTATGCTATACAGAATGTTTTTTTGCAGCTGTAAAGTTGGCACTTTAACATTCTAAAAAAGTAGGTGAAATATGTCTTATGCAGTCTACGACAGTAAAAGAGTTGTTTACTGTCGCTGGTGAAGTTCCTCAAATATCCACTTGGTGCACGCTAGTAGAAATTTACTACATGGGGTTATAATATTACCTTAAAACCCAAAGAGACTAATACTATAAGTTTTAGTCTCTTTGTTAAAACCATTATAATATCCGCACGGTAAAAAATACCTTCTTCACAGTCTTGTTACATAATAAACTATTTTATAACAAAATTTACCGGCAATAGAGACTCAAAAATATCAAAAATTCATAAATAGCGGAAAAATGTTTTGATCGATTTGAAATTAAACACACATCATGCCTTCATGTATAAGAGCAACAAATGAGCCAAGTTTTTCCCTCATTATCAGCATTAGTATAGTTTTGATCGAATGCCTTTTTTAATTTTTTTAAAAAGTTATTAAATCGGAAATTTAGTAGCAATTTGTGTGCAATCCGATGTGCAGAAGAAAAGTTCCGAGCAAGGATCTTGAATAAAGGGGATGACGCACTTAGGAACTTTTCTGACCCCATGGAAGTTGTATGAAATAGAGAATTAGGAGCAAACTTACCCCTTCCCCTTGATTATAATGAAAAAAAGCGCCAAACGCAGGTTATGTAGCAAGGTTTTCGAGTTTGCTTCTCAACTTTCTTCTGTGCTTCTCGTGATTGTTACATTTGTGGTGCTTGTTAAGTCATTTTTGCTGATATAATTTTAAATTTTGGAATATACTTTGCCTCTTCAGTGAGTGATAATTTAAGCGTGTTTTGTTATAACCTTCTCAAGCAATAAACAATGGAAACCATTGTGACGTAAGTTTGCTTCTAAATTTTAAGACCTGCGCTGTTTTAAGAATTGTAAGCATGTGCAGTTTGTACCGAGCATGTGCAGTTGGTATTTTGACGTGTGTTTCGTGTTGAATTCTCTCTATTTATTGGTTTTCGATGGGTCACTTGTTTGTATGGCAAATCGACTTAGTGCGTCATCCCCTCTTTATTCAAGATCCTCGGTTCCGAGGTACACCGTATGTTTTACTTGAAAATTTCCTTAACATAAGGATGCTAGTTAACATAGCTAGAAAGCGGTGTTTATATTTTTAACGTTAGTTCCTAATGCAACTTCTGACTCAATTCAACAGTTGGACTAACCCTTATAACAAAATTATATTTATTTATAATCATTTTAATTTCTAAATGACTTAGACCACTTTTTCTCAGACCCTTTAAAAATTTTCCCTAGAAAAACTACTCCTCTTTAGCTGCTCTTAATTGCTTTATTAAGACCATCTTTTCTTCTTAATAAGACCATTATATTATTCTAATGCTTCTTATACCTCTTCTTTTTTTTTTAACGATGGCCTGATCATGTTTCAGGTTACGGCAACATAGCACCAGTCACTGTAAGCGGCAGAGTGTTCTGCATGCTATTCGCCCTTATAGGCATACCACTTTGTGTCTCAGTTCTTGCTGATCTTGGCCAACTTCTCGCTGCGTCTCTACCAAGGGTACCAAGACCGCCCATTAAATCTGCTGCTCTCAAATCTTTAGCAACTGCTGCTATCCTTGTAGCACTTCTACTATTATATTTATCTGTCGGTGCTATACTATTTATGTTTTTAGAAGATGATTGGTCTTTTCTTGACAGCTTTTACTTCTGTTTAATAACTATGACCACTATTGGATTTGGAGATCTTGTTCCACGTAAGTTAATTATTGTCCTTTAATGCCACAATATCAGATATAAAAAGTAATATTGTTTTCATCTAAATTACAATTGCTAGGGTAAACAATAATTTATATTGGCTCTATTAGTGTGCTTCAGCAATTGTATTCTCGCGTTTAACGAAACTTAAGAGTACAAACATGTTTATGATTATAAAGATCTTATAACATAAGTCCTGTTGTAAGATATTATAATTGACAAGGCTAGCTAAAAGGAACGATGATATTATTTCTTTTCCTAATTCATCATTCAAACCATAGGAATGAATGTAGTATTGTGTTTGCGAAAAATCCAAAACCGGTATGTCACCGGATGTATCAGTTTCAGGAGTTTTAAGCCCTCTTAAGTGGTTTTCACAAAGTTGTCTGTCTGTATTTGTGTTTGTGAAAGTGTATGTGTGCATGTTATCATCGTAGCGCCCAGTGTATTTATGCTAGACAGTTTTACTTTTGTTCAAAAATCAGCCTACTGCTGTAGTTGTGCTATTCGCAAATTATTTTTATGACGTCATTATTATTACGGGTATAGTAATGATTCAGTGAAAATTTTGAAAAATCATTAAACGCGGAAAAATGATGCGATTGGATTGAGATTTGGCACACATGTCATGTATATGTGCCAAGTTTCATCATATTATCACCGTTAGTTCATTTTTATCAGATGATTTGCGTACGTTTTTTTAAAAAAATCCAAAAATAATCTAATTAAGTTGAACCCCGAACCCGATTTTTTTTAATTTGAAGATTTTATTAAATCTATAACTTTTTTACAAGTAAACAATTATATATTTAAAATGATGGTGTAATTGTATATAATATTAAGGTTTATAGCATATCCTGTCATTGTGCTTTTTAATCTTTCCAGAATTGTGGTGTTTTCAACATGAAATCGTTCTTTATTTTTGATTTTAGTCCTATGTTTTTTGTCATTATTGCCTATTTCTTAATTTATTATAAATTACATTGATGATGATTATTTTTTTTTATTTTTTAGAAAAAGCTGAGTACATGTTACTGTGCACGGTGTACATACTATTGGGATTAAGCATAACATCCACAATTATAGAAGCAGTTCGACTCGAATACGAAGAATCATGGAAACGCCTTCAAGCTCTGGCAGAAGCTCTCCGTCGCATTGGCGAAGGAACAGCTGACTCACAAACACTTAGACGTGATTTAGGAGATATTATCAATATAATAACTGATAAAGAAAAGTCCGATTGGGAGGCAACTGTAAACACGATCGTAACTAATATCCAGCCCAAACAGAGTAAACCTAAAATGATTGAAATCATTATTTATGAAACTTCCGTGTGATTAATAGACTGAAAACATTCCTGGGTATTTAAGAAAGTAAATTCATTTTTAAGCTTCAGTATTCGCTTAAGTGATATCGTTTGAAGTCATATTTACTAAGCGAAGTACGAATAGATAGCTGTACAAATTTTATAAAGAGGCTAGCAGGAATCAATAATTAGGTCTGTTACTCCTCATCTATGTCCTAAAAACACGAACCTATATTGAAGATTTTACAATAATTTTATTAATTTAAATTTGTTTGCATTGTTAAGTAAAATGTTCAGCATTTCATCTTGTGCTTGTATGTTCTCGTGTTGATTTAAAAAGATTATGGTCTTAAATAAAATTTTCACCAGTAAAAGTCAGTTTATTTGACCCCCCTCCCGGTAAAAGTTAAGGGGTCTAGATTTGTCTAAAACAAGAACACCATACTTTTCTTTGAGGTTAGCAGATGGTTATTCTGGTTCAGCTATCTTTTCACGATTAGCGCTAGTTTAAGAAGTTAATTTAAATTTAATCGAATTAATAAAACAAGATTTTATAAATTTTGTTCAATCTTATTATCATTTATTGATTTTTAAAGGATTTATTAATATTTTAAGCTCTGAAATGTTGTTTTTCATTAACAACAGTCATTTTATATGACTCCGTCTCCTATTATAAATTATTGGACGTTGAGAAAAAATATGGTTTGAGGCAATCTGAAACCTTCCTTGTAGCAGCAGGAGTTATGTTAGGTCTTGCTCACCTTTCTGTGTGCGCATCGCGATTCTGCAGTGGCAATTACCATGTAAGGAAATCTAATGCAATTCTAAAATTCTTTGTCCTGTATAAATTTGTTATACAGCTTCTAACAGAAGTTTTAACATTTTTTACATACCAACATTTTCAAACTTGCAATAGCAGTTGCAAATTATTTCCGATTCACAAGTAAGCAGGTTATAATAATGACATTAACCATAATTATAGTTTTTATTTTTAACTTATCTCTGATTCCTTTGTTACACATACTATTTTTGGAAACATATTTATTTTAATGTTCATTATTATTCATATAATTCTCTTAAACATTGAAAGATAATGAATCATAATTTTGACTTTTATCCAAAAGGTTTTTGAAGTTCTATTTTCATTCATTTCTTAATTTTTAGAAATGAATTCTTTTTTAAAGTTTGCTTAAGATAAGTACAGTATTGTGCCGTAAATAAATCTTTATGATATTTTTTGTAATATAATAAATGCTATTTTAAATTACTTTTATTTTTTATTCTTTCCTAGCCAATTATGATAATTAACTAATTAATTATCCTTATCTAAATTATCATTTATCAATAATGAATACAATGATTGTTTAGAAACTAACTAATTACTTATTATCGCATCTAAATATATTTCTGAAATCAGGAGTGCAAAGGGAATCGATCCCTCTACTCTTTTCATGCGACTTTCTTCATAAACAAGCGTTATTTACATTCAAAATTCACTACAACTGCACAGTAAAATTAATTATGGTAGCCTTTTGAGACCAAACAATACCAATATACATATTATAATATAATTACATATTTTTAAAGTATCAAAAAAAGGTAAATATCTCTCTAAAAATAAGAGTATCTCATAAAATTTGCATCTACCTTATTCCTAGGATTCGCTACGCTTAATCCAGATTGTCGCTCGTTCTCATTCAGTGAAACAATATCTTACTCCTAGCAGTCACGCATCCGCGAACTGACCTCTCTCGGTGTTGCTTAACACTATTGATCCGACAAATACCATGGATTAGTAGCCTTTTTAATATGAAACATAAAAATCCTTTTATGAAGTAAACCAGTATACTCGTGCCCAATTTCAAGTCAAATAATATTTTTTTTTCATTTTAGCGAATTTTCATTATGAAAATGACGCTTATGAGGTTGTTCGGATGACGGAAGTTGAGGGTGGGAGTGAGCGGAATCGGTTCCTATTGGCTTCCTGATAACAAAAATATATGTCCCAAAAAAGTTTATATATATATATATATATATATATATATATATGTATATATATATATATGTATGTAAGAGTTTCTACCCTTTCGTATGGCGAACGATAACTCTTGAAGGCGTTCTCAAATTGAAACGAAACTTTGCAAATCGCGAGATGTTGTGGAGGTTACGAGGCCTATTGTTTATTAAAACATTATGACGTCATCAATCAAAGTTATGACGTCATGAAAAAAATTTTTTTTTGAAACTTGAATGGCTTTAAAACAAGGTATTCGTATTTAGGTAGACGGCTAGCTGAATCGATAAGACCAATTTCAGCTCAATCGAACCATCACAAATGGCGCAACGGTATACATATATATATAATCTTGTATATATGTATACGTCTAGGTCAAAGACTCGTACGATATCTGTTGGGTTCAGTAGTGTTAGAGGGTGGGGATGTAGTATATTAGAAGAGCCTCTACCTCTTGCTCTATCCTGGTAAGCCTACTGTCCCAGAGAGACAGGACAAAAATGGCTTCCACTAATCCACGCCGAGCTAAGCAGGCCTGTAAAGAGGAGAACCTCGAAGTAGTCTTTATATGGTCGAAGTCATTATAAAAACTATTGCGACCGGTTTCAGCTCAATCGGACAATCCTAAGTGACGAAAACGTATTTTTATTTTAAAAAATCATGGATATTTTTTCAACCTAAAGGTTATACTCAAATAAACAATTTGTTTACAAAAAAAAATTTGACATTTTTCTTTAAATTGTATAAACAATCATAAATGTGTGTAAGAGTTAATGCCTTTTTGTATGGTGGACGATAACTAAAACTGATGAAAGATGAAACTATAATCTTTTCTACTCTTTATACAAGGTTACTCCAACAGTTGCAACGTGTGGATTTATTTCTTGTATTCTTTATACCTCTATAAAAATAGTTAGTTATGTATTTAAATATACTTATTATTTTTTTTTATTTGCTTGTTAACTGTAATATTATTGCTTACTATTAATAATAGAGGATTAATAAAATCAAATATGTGAGAAAGCCTCTCAGGCCCGCGAAGCGGGCCTGTGAAACGAGGCTATGAAAATTCGCTAAATACGTGGCAAAATGCCATGTAACAAGAAACGATAATGAAACCATACATAATACAAAACAACAACAATGTGGCCGCGAAGCGGCCACTGGAAAGCCCCCGGGCCGCGAAGCGGCCCAGTGGGCCGACGCCGCGGAGCGGGCAAGGCGCGAAGCGCCGAGACCGCGTAGCGGCTACGGGCCGAAGGCCCGTATTTAATAATTGTTATAGCGTGAACATCTCATTTGATAAATGTTAAACTAATGCTGCTTATGAGATGTCGAATTTCAAATAAACCTGATTATTTTTTCCGAGTTTCATGATTATTTTTACTATTTTGCTAAATTTTTAATGATGGTTAATTATGTCATGGAAATTGTTTCCTATTATTATTATTAATAAAAACAGGTTAATTACACAAAAGTCCTTTATTGTTTAATATATAATAACTAAGCTTTCGACTAAAAATTAGTCATCATCAGAGTTTAAAAAATATAAAATAAAATACAATTTTACAAACTACTTCATATTGCACCTTGGTATGGTTTAAAAAAAAACCATACCAAGGTGCAATATGAAGTAGTTTGTAAAATTGTATTTTATTTTATATTTTTTAAACTCTGATGATGTCTAATTTTTAGTCGAAAGCTTAGTTATTATATATTAAACAATAAAGGACTTTTGTGTACTTAACCTGTTTTTATTTATACATTTTTTTATAAGTCCACAAAAATTTTTATTTATACATTTTTTTATAAGTCCACAAAAAGAAACTTCTTAATTATTATTATTGTGATTATGTTAGAACAATATAAAAATCCTTTATAATTTTCTACTCAATTAATAATTCCCCTACAAAGTGTGATTTACGGTATATGAACATTAAATGTAAATATAAAAATAAAATAAAAATATACAAAAAACTTACAGAAAATTTAAGTTATTATTTTTAATGTAGCTTAAAATAATGTTGAATAATTGTGAAAAGATTTCTTAAAAAATGTACTGTAATATACTTTACAAAAATAGTTCTTTTATATTCTTAGAAATATGTATTTGCAATTTGCCCACACGTAATATGTGTTATTTACATTTCTTTTATCTAATCACATGTTTTACAGTTATCTGTGAAACACATTGTGAGCTTTCACTAAAATTCTAATGAATTTTAGTTTTGAAAAAAATTATAAATACTAATTCTAATGAATTTTTGCCGTCTATTTTAATTTAATAACTTAAATTGTTATAATCGAATCATTAGACGAGGTATGCAGCTTTATCACTGTGGGATTTTTAAGTTTTTAAAAAAATTATATTTATCCTTTTTTGATGACTCCATAATATTAATAGTATACTTTAACATACAATATATAGAATATAGGTTTCGTAACCTCTTCAACAGACTTAATATCTTTATTTTAACTTAAAATTAAACTTGAAAAATAATTCAAACCACTATTTTTTTACTTATCAACCACTATTTACTTATAATTATTAATTGTTATAATTACATTTTTTAATCGAACCTAGACAGTCAAGAAAATAGTACTTTACTGTCTAAGGAGTTTCAAACGTGATCTTATGTCCTGGTTAATACTTTAACTAAAAATTTGTATTTCTTATTTATTATTTTGTTTTTAAAACTTTATATTTCTTGTTAATACTTTACCTTTAAATTAAAGTAGGTTTGAATCCTAGGAAGGTTGATCATTTTTTATAGTCATATTTAAATAAATAAATAAATAAACCATTTATTAGATTCTTAATTTAACAAGACCTAATCAGCCGAAAGCTGTTGTTAAAGATTATCTTAAGATTTTACAAAAGATTGTTCGTTTTATTTTATTTTATAAATGTATATACAATATATTTAACACAAAAAATTATAATTTTATACTAAAGTCATATTTAACATATATAATAATTTTTTGTCTAATAAACTTTGTTTAGATTAAACTTTCAGTAATTTGTTTATAACAACAAAATAATTCTGGCACGGAGGTCCGCAAGGCGAGCGAATTTACATTGCAATTCGTGCCTTTTTGCCATCGAATTAATTTCTTGCATTTTCATTACTACTTGTCACACAATTTGTTTTAGATTTTTCAAAGAAAAAGCGCAAAAAATTTAAATTGTCGAAAAATGGACATTATACAAGCGCAAATAATGCTTTGCACGGTCGATTCTTGAATGATGAACATAGTTTTCTATAACCTATGAAATCCATTTGCGCATTTCCTTTAAAAATCTAGAAAAAATGTGTGAAAGAAATGTGCAAAAAGAGAATATAATAAGTAAAAATTTGCTTAATTTGAAAGCATAATTAACCTAGAAGACACCAAGGCTAAGATGAAATACAATAGCTGCACTTACTAACTAGGGTCTTACAAATTTAACTAGTTTGTGTTTTTTTGGTTAAAATCAATTAGGTAAAGGCTAAATACATAATATTTACTCAGATTTCATTATCTGTGTATTACATCAGGGAGAATAGACTGAAAATTGCATTTCTGATTTTTGTTTAACCATCTTATATTCCCCAGACTGTAAAACACTATAATCCCCACTCGTGAAGTTATACATTTGTTTATGTTGTATATTTATATGCTTAATGCTTACGAAATTCATTCGATTCTAGTGCCTCTGTGAAACATAACCTGCAGCTTACTTAAACTTTAGTATATTACAAATTAAATTATTAATGATCACATTTAATTTTTATAATTGATACTAAAATTAAATCTTGCAAATTGTTATATTTTTATTTTTTGATTTATTTCTTGTGATTTTTATTACTTCATACTTTACCAATTTACATCTAATTTATTTTAGTTTAGAATAGTATAATTAGCATTTTCTTCCTTTTTTATTTGAATAAAAAATACTATTTTAGAATAGCTTTAGTTTTAATAATAAGGAATTACAATAAGGATTCAAAATTTAAGGTATTCATTTTTTAAAAGATTTTTTATTTTATTAAAAGTAGTGAAAAAATAAATATTATGACATTGGATTCTCCTGGCTCGCTCTTAGAATGTCATGATTAACCAATATTAAGGCAGAAAAACTTCGGTCTTGCTACGTTATGACATAGGGGTCGCTTCGCTCGTCCTCAGGATGTAATGATTACTAAAAACTTAAGGTTGGATCACTCCAATCTTGCTTCACTTGATCCAAAAATTATTTCGTTACCAAATTTTTAAATTTTTTTTAGGGTGTTACAACATAAGGTTACAACATTGGATCTCACGGCATTAAAAAACTAAAATAAATTGATTTCATATTTTTCCGCTATACACAAATCTACATTCAAATGTCGAATTATCTTTTATAGCGAAAACATCGAGTCACTATATCTCTTTTATATCTCAGTCACTATAGCACAGAGCTTTAAACTTTAAAATACAAAGATTCCTGCTCTTGTTGCACTTTTAATAGTTATTTATTTGAGCTTTCTTTATTTCTACTATTAAATTTATGTTTTCCTTTTTAACACAAAGGTATAATGTTTACACTAAAAATTTGAAACTAGAAATTTTAGACCTCCTGAGTAGTTTTTACCAAGTTGTTTGTCTGTATGTTTCTGGTGTGTCTAGGTGTGTAGTGTGTATGTCTCTTTTACCGTCGTAGCTCCAGGTGAGTCTGATATCTTCGTAACTCTCAGTGTGTTCATGCTTGAAAGTTTTAACTTGGTACAATAAATCAATCTTTAGGTCTTGTTGTACTTTCCGGAAATATTTTTTTAATAACATCATTACCGGCCATTTCAGCGATAATTTTAAAAAATACACAAAATTCCGAAATATAATTAGATCGTTTTAAAATTAAACATTTAGCACGCATAAAGTATTATATAATATCAAAGAATATGCTAAATTTTATTTTATTATCAGCATTAGTTCAATACTTATTGAATATCTTGTAAAAATCAAAAAATTATCCAACTGTGTTGAAATTTGGTACAAGTTTATCATTTTATGTAATAAATATTTATGCTTATAACTTATATAATAACTTTTATATTTATAAAACTTTAATTACAACACGCTTAGTATAGCTACGGATATTCTGGGACCACTAATGTTAAACAGTATCGAGAAAGGTCAGAACCAGGATGGGTTAGCGGTTAAATTAAAACGGATCATTTTGGTGTCTAAGAAAACAAGTCCCAAGACGTACTGGAATGTAATTTTAATAGTTTCCAAATTGTGTGGACGAGCAAAGCGAGTCCAAAGTAGTGTGTATGAGCGTATAAAATCCGATATGGTGAGGATAAGCTCCAAAGTTAACTATATCAAATTTTCTGTATTAAATAATGCGCCTCCACGCCAAAATATTTTATGCCCTATAAATCAAATAGTTGGCTCTAATTATTTAGAAATTGACTATTCAAATTGTAAAGCGAATTTTTATAAACAAAAATGTCGCTTATGAGGTAAGCCCCCTCCCATCTGCTGGATTAAAGAAATGAGGGAACAATTACGCTTGGATCTCTGTTTTATTAATTTACCATTTTAGGGTTTCAATGATAAATAATCAAACCCGAGTATAAAATTATGTATACTTAATATAGCAAAGGAATAGTATTTGATTTGATCTAAGGTCATTAAAAGAAAACATATTTTTAAAAATTGAAATACATATAGAACAAACAGTGTGTTACATAATTAAATTAGATCATTATTAAGATAAATATTTTGTTAATTTGTTATGGTATGTTGAAGTACAGCCGTGCCAAATTTTACTTGAGTGAGTGTTATTGTTCTTTAAACAAGGTGCGTTTTGCAACACTATTCTATCGCAAATAATTATGTGAGACTTACCAAATTCGTTTGCCCTATATACCGTCAAAGGGGAATATATTATTGAGCGTCATACATTCTTCAATGTATAGACAAACCAAGATATTTGAATCTATATGAAACGACCCCTATTTTATGCCTGTAGGCCTAAAATCAGTTTGTTGGCATCTGCTAAAACACAATGAAAATAAAAAGACCCTATTTAAATTGAAGAAGCAAGCTTAAAATGACACACTATTAACCTCAATCGTAGATTGGAGGGCATATTTATTTATTTTGCTTTGGTACGACTGTTTAGGGGGGGGACTAAATTTCGGCAGTCAAATTGGGCTCGCTCCTATTTGTTTCTGTGTCGCCCGGTGAAAATTTGTGTCTAAAATATCTCATTAGTGTGAAACGCGGATATAAGACATGAGTGTGACAGAGTATCTTGTTTTATAAATTATTTCTGTAGTATCGAAAAAAGAAAAAGCGTCTGTAAAAAGATTGTAAAATCCTGTATTAGAAGACGATAAAGAGGTAGGTGTTAAATTTTAACTGTTAAGGAGACATTTTATCTCTTAGCTAAAAGTGTAAACAAATTTTTAATATCTCATAGTAACCATTTAAGTAAAAATATCCGGAACATGTTACTATCTAGTACGATAAAACCTCTCATTGGCAGGTATAGCACAAAGCTTCTATAATCATTTTATTGTTATATTATACGCCACATGAAAATGTTACATTGAACATTTTAAAATTTTATTAGTAAATAAATAGTAACACGTATATTAAAAAAAAATTTGGTAATATTTGCATATTTTTATTTTTCTTTTCCTCATTTATACCGTAGGTATATAGGAAAAGTATTGTGTTTGCAAAAAAACCGAAAAGTAGAAGTCACCTGAATTATCCGTTTAGGTGTTTTTTACCTGGCCTCCTAATTGGTTTTCACTAGAGTGCCTGTATAATCAACTTACTAAAAGTGTGGTGAACAACAAGCACATTTTAAAACAAAGATTACCACTAATATTTTGTTTAATTAATTTAGAATAGCAAGAGTTATAAACTTATTTAATTTTGTTAAAATACATCATTAACTCATGAATTACTATCTCATGTGATAAGAGTGATTTCCCGCCAGAACTTTACGTTACTCGGTAACTCTACTTTACTCGGTCTTTTAGGAGGAGTAAAAAGTGCAGTTTAAAGTAAGATTCTTCTTGCACGAGATTGCTTACGAAACACTGTGTGAGTAAACTTACTGTGAAACACAGTTTGTAGTAAAATCTTTTGACTCCAATGTAATCTAGTGTATACTGGAGTAACATGCCGAACAAACCTATAACATAGTCAGTAAAGTAATCAGGAGATAGCTTTTCCCATCTACAATATTTTCCTTCTAGTCTAGGTTCGCCTAAGTACGGCCTTAATAAACCAGAACGATGTGAACCATGGTTGTTGCGTCTATTTGCTTATTAGTTTTGGATTTTCAGGTACAACATGGGTTGCATTAGAAACTCCATGAATGAAAGTTTATCTGTTTGCGATCCTGAGTTGTTTAACTTAATAACTAAAGAAAAGAAGCGACAGATAGAAAGTCTGGAAATGATAGCGTCCGAGAACTATCCGTCATATTCCACTCTGCAGTGTCTGTCTTCTTGCTTGAATAACACCTATGGTAAAATGATACACAAGTAAGATCCTGTTCAAATTTTCGTACCAAATGAATTATACATGGAACAAAAATTCCCTGTATTTTACTATCGAATGTAAAGGAGCTTTGCTTCTTATAAAATAAAATTTATTTTATTTAGATTTCAAGCAATCGAAGGCTACTGGCTATTAGGCAACTGCTGATTTATGAACACGCTAAAACTTAACAAGCATGCCTTTGTTGGTTGCAGACAAACAAATATTTTAATAAAGGAAGAAGAAGTCTTTCTACAAAAATATATTTCTTTATAGCAAGGCGCTTTAAACCTAACAAGAGGCCATCATCAGTGCTAGCGGTTGAATAAAGAATAGGGTGATAGATGAGTCTTACAGGTCAGATATTAAAGATAACTGATATAACTGATAACTTGATAACTGATAGAGAGTCTATCTTTGTAACTAATCTGTAAGACTCATTTATCACCCTATTCTTTATTCAATCGCTAGCACTGATGATGGCCTCTTATAAGGTTGAAAGTACTACAAAGAAATTTATTTTTGTGGAGAGACATCTTCCTCATTTATTAAGATGAAATCCATTAACGCTCACCTTAGTTCAGCAAATATTTTCGTTACAGGACCATTTTAACTCTACGAATTTTCTAATTGGTTTACTTAGCAACCAAAGGTTACCAATCAACATAATCTAATTACAAAAATGACTGGGAAATAACTAACCAAGAAATATTCCGCATCTTTATCCCCTATATAGGAGAGTAACCATCCAAAGAATTGCCAATTGTGGTTTTTTAAAAAAAGGATTGCCTTTGGATAATAGAATAAATAAAGACTAGAAAAAATATTGAATTTAGAGAAGTTGACATTATAGACATTATAAGACCAAATAGAAAATAAATAAAATTTGAATCACTAAGTACAAAAACGAAGGATGCAGTTTGATACCAGCATTACAATGGCTTGTAAAATATGGGAAATTATTTATTCTACCGTGTTTACAGCCTAGTGCTGTTATTTGTGGCTAAACCTCAGTAAACAGCTCTAATCCTGTCCTTATCCAAAAATAAGTTTTCCGTAAGAAATAGTTTTGAATGTAATAAGCATGGTCTCAAAAGTTTACAAAAATCAAATCTAACCTTAAAAATACACATTTTCACACAGAAAGTTTTGAAAATGTATTAAATTTTAATCCGGGATGACTTTGCCTAATTAAGTAATTAGGCTCTGCGTAAAATATTGTATTCATTATATTTAACTTTATGTAATTTTGCAGAAATAATGAAGGCGATGTAGAAAAATTGTGTGCTGAGCGATGTTTAAGAGCTTTTGGTTTGAATGGAAGTGAATGGGGAGTTAATGTCAGAGCACCTTCGGCAGCCATAGCGAATTTTGCTGTCTTTATGGCTTTATGTAAACCTCACGATAGAATTATGGGTAAGAAATCCAATCATGTCTCACTCTTTTTATTTTGAAGTTTTCCTTCTTTTTAGAAAAATGTAGAAGTATAGGATTCTTCAGAAGCGTTCGTAAAAGGGGTAGAAGCACTTAGTTTGAAGAAACCAAGGTGTCATCATACTTATCCGTTTAGGCATTATCATGACGTTCTGAGTGGTTTTCATTATGCTATTTGTCTGTGTCACACATAACTCCCGGTGTGTATATGCTAGAGAAATGAAATTTGTCACTAAAATCAGACCTTAGTTTTAGTTGTGCTGCCTGGTATATGATATTTTTAAGACTATGATAACCTTTTGCTGAGTCCTCAAAACTTTTTATAAATCATAAAAATCGAAAATTTGACCGATAAAGTTAAAACTCGACCCAAACAAACATATTTATGTGGACATTAAATTCACAAAATTTTATCATGATAATGGTCGTAATTTTAAAAATATTAATTGGTACATTTTAAAATTTTAACGGCCTATAAATTTTAATTTTCTTTCTGCTTTTCGGCGTTTGATATATTGTCAGATAGCGAAACTTATAGTGAATTAGTGCTGGACATTTTATAGCTATTCAATTATTAGCCGGTAAGATATTGGCGAACATATATATTTATTGGTGCAACGTTTAAAATTATATGAGAAATCTGTGTACATCTGTCAAGATTATAACGTTTTACCGCATACATTTTAAATTAACAAATTATATGATACAATGATAAAATATAGTGCTAATATTCTTATAAAGACTTATACTAATTAAATAGTAGGCGACCAAGTATGGTCAAAGGTCTTTAATAAATTAAAGACGCAAATATAATATATAAGTATTATTTTTTTAAATGGCTATCTAGCGAATTACTTTTCTAAGGTTTAATTAAACTAAAGCTATAACACCCCAAGCAGTTAAAAATTTATAAGGTGATGCAATTTGATGTAAACAAACCAAACGAATTCGGGGGTTATGACCTTTATTATAAATGACATGTGAAGTTATTGTAGGAATCGGTATAGGCGGCAAATATTGAAAATTCTCTACTTATTCCTGCAATGATTTAAATGCCGGACTATAAACTAATATTTAAAAAATAGTTCATAAATAAAAACCCTCTAAATGAATCACCTTATAAATTCTTTCATCTTGATAACACACTAGATATTTGGTTACCTAATTTGAGGTAAGTAGTGAGACCGAAGTAATACCACCCTATAAGATTCGGGTAATCACAACATTCTGAGGACGAGCGAAGCGAGTCCAAAGTTATAACGCCCTTAATTTCGGATATCAACTTATTCTAAGGTCAAGTGCAGTGAGACCGAATTAATAAAACCTTAGGTTTGACTTTTGAGAAACATGGCATTCTAAGGACGAGCAAAGCGTGTCTGAAGTTTTGAGAAAAAGTACCAAGGCAGCCTTTACTCGATTTTTTATGTTTTACACATGACTATGCTCGAAGATTAGGAAGCGAAATTTAATTCGTTTTATGTATAAGAATATTTTTCCTGCCTTCTCCATAGAGTCAATTGAATACTAAAATTTTCTTTGATCCTTTTCAGGTCTGGATTATCTTGAAGGTGGCCATTACAGTCATGGTTTTATGAAAACAAAAGAAAAAATTTCAGCAACATCAATTTTCTTTGAAACTTTTCCTTTTAAATTAGACCCGAAAACTGGATTAATCGACTATGATAAAATGGCTGAAAATGCAAGAATTTATTCACCTAAAATAATTGTTGCAGGTATTACTAAAAATAATTTAACAATTAATTACGTAAGTACATGTTTGGAACCCGTGTCGTTTGAGACATGTTTGGATACGTTTCCGGTGCTCCAGCTCATTAAAAGATTAAGTTCTGTGTCGGAAAGATACTGAACCTTCAGACCGATCACTAAGACTGTAATCCCTTGAATAACATTAGTGATAGTCGCATACTGGTAATCCTGAGAAACTTTCGCTTTAGGCCAGGGATCTACATGCACATTAACGTTGTGCAACCCCAGGGTTAACAATGTAAACACGATAATCCACAGCAACGTAGACACATATCGTCATGTTTACTCTGTTGGGTAAGCACAGCAGACTAGACAGAGGAATTAGTGAGAACAATCCAAAAACATGTGGGCAGCGTATAACAGTATTAAGAGTTTGTTTGATGAAGTACATTTACAACCTTTAGAACTTTTATTAAGGGTTTTAACCCAGGGGTTAACCGAACGAGCGAACTCTGCAAGAGTTGAAAGAATAAAGTCATTTTCCACCGTTTTTTCTTTGAACCAAGGTCATTTTGGTTCAAACAAAAAACGGTGGTCTAAAAACAAAAAATATTATGCGCGATGGTCTAAAAGTCTCTTTAAGTTTTGAACCGTATAAGATATTTTTTTTTTAAACATGGGGGATCTCTATTATATTTAGTGAACTTTATTTTCTAATATTGAACATGTGGACGTAGCACGCTAAAATCGGACCCTACAATACCTAACTTCTTTATCATTTAAAATTGGAACACAAATATATCCTAGGCATATTTTGATTCTATGACCGAAATAATTATTATTTTACTGTTTCAATTTCTACATATAATGATTATTTTCAGTAATTTATTTTCAGGAATAAGCTGCTACTCTAGGTGTTTAAATTACAAAAAATTTCGAGAGATAGCTGATGAAGTGGGAGCATTCTTGGTGGCAGATACAGCTCACGTGTCCGGATTAGTGGCTACTGGACTCATTGACTCACCGTTCGATTATTGTGATGTTGTAACCACTAGTACTTACAAAAATTTAAGAGGAACTAAAGGATCCGTTATATTTTATAAGAATAGTAAGCTTTATTGTTAACAGACGTTATGTAAAATAAATTTGGGTAGGAGGTATCTCGGAACAGTTTATATATACTGGTCTTATTAAAATAAAAGTCAGTAGAAATTACATAACAGCTCATTTACCACATAAGAGGACTTTTATGTGCTTATTTATTACATAAAAGAATACAGTTACCAAATTTCGACTTAATTGGATTATTTTTATATTTTACGGTTTTATAATTTAAGGAATTTTTAAATGTCGTATACATGTCACTAGATACAAATTGAACCAATACAGATAAAACAATTAAACTTGCCACATTGATTACTCTCACGTAGTACGACATCGATCAGATCATTTTTCCATTTTTAATGGATTTTTGAATCTTTTGCTCAGTCATTAATGACTGTTAATGATACCATAGTAATGTTATTTTCCTGATAGCACAACTAAGTCTAAAGATTAGGTTTAGTACCAAGTACCAAGCATGAATACACAGGGTTTTACGGTGATAACAGACACACACATTTACACATCAGACATACGATATAACAACCCTCTCAGGAGCTCTTAAACATCTAAAAGGAATAAACCTGGTGAGATCCCGATTTCGTATTTTCAGTGCAAACGTACACTTAGGAAAAAACCAATTTATTTTCTTTACTTAAAAAAATTGGGTACGGGGTGCCTCAGAAATTTTCCTCACATCAAATTCGCTACGCTTATCTTAACTCCTTTGGGCTAGCTTCGCTCGTCCCCAAAATATAAAAATCACAAAATTAAAGTACAGAGATATTTAAAAAATATTGGCCTCAGATATTATAGTTCAAACACAATACTTCTACCTACAATATAAATGCGAGGCAAAGTAGAGACATCAAATTTATTTATTTATGAAGTTATTTTAATATGTTTTAACTGCCTTTCTTTTCAGGAGTTAATATTCACAATGAAAACGGTGGATTAGAAGAGTATGATTTAGAAAATCTTATTTCCCAGGCAGTATTTCCAGGTATAACAGGAGCACCTATGATCCATGCTATCGCAGCTATTGCATCCGCCATGCACCATGTATCTTTGCCTTCTTTTAAACGATATCAAGCACAGGTATATATATATATATATATATATATATATATATATATATATATATATATATATATTATATATATATATATAATATATATATATATTATTATAATATAAATTTTGTTTGATTACCTCCAGAATAAATTGTAAAAAAAATCTAAAACCTGAATATCCTATTAATACGATTTCGCCTATGCTGTATGCACCTCGGTGTTATCGATGTTTAGGTATGCTTAATTGTTTGTGGGATGCACCGCTACGACATATGCGTATATTGCAAAAGTTAAGATACCTCAATGAAATTCAATTACAAGGTATACTCGATTATGACGCAGAACTGCCTGATTATGCAGATCGTCTTGGCATAAATGGTCAAATTAGTATAAATAATATTCGACGATCCCTTCGTAAAAAAGTGAAGAGTGGACAAAGTGTAAGTGGCAAGGAAAAGGAGTGTGTCACTTTAAGGAATACACCAAAGCTAACGAATTCATTAGTAACAGGAAAATCCTTGCAAATAGCGATTGGACCACCGCAATTAAATTAAACACGAACTATTGCCCCTCTACGTGGTGTACCGACTAAATAAATAAACCGTTTACAATAAGGATCTTTACAATAAATTACAATTCTTTTTTTTATAAAACATTATAAAACCACAATTCGGGGTTACCTGTGGTTATCTTACAAAAGGTTCCGACTACTGGCAGCCAGTATAAAGAAAACGTAAGACGCTTCTGTCACAAATGCAGCAGAGAGACTGAAACACCAGCACATGTGATTGTCTAAACAACATGCTCCTTGTTACTCGCCGCGACCATATTGTCAAACATACCATCATTGACTTGTTAAGGGAAAAAGGTTACACTCCTTATGAGGCAGTCTTCGACGTAGGTACAATGGTTCTACGAGGTTTGCATACATCATAGCCTTCAAGAACAACAGTAAGGAAGCTTTGGTGATTGAACCTACAGTGAGGTACGATTCTAACGATCATTTGCAAGGTGAGAAAGTCCTCGAGGAAAAGAAACAAATATATGAGAAGTGTTTAGATTATTACAGAGATGAAGAAAAACAACAGAGAGTTCCGAGTAGTAGGAAGCTATGATTTAGCTCATGAGGTATCATCTCTAAAGTAACATCAAAATTATTTGACGATGTTGGAATTGATTACAAAAAATAGACGCTGATATCAGAGAATATTATTTTAGATTCTTTAGGCATAATTAATATGTTTACTATTATTGTGTATACATGTACACAATTCATTTTTATAGTTTTAGATATAATGTACAAATTAATTTTCTAAAGTTTGCTTAACATTAAAATTTATTGAATGGATCTAAATTTTTACTATTTTTATTTCTTTTTTATGTAATATTCATGTTTATTATGATTGTTCAGTATGTTTAAGCAACTCAAGTAAATATATTGTGTTTCTCTTTATATCATGATTGTGATGAACACCCTTTTAAGCGTCATATTCAAATAAAAATTCGTTAAATATAGGAATTTGTATTGGTTTGAATTTTTGTTAGACAGTTATTTTAGTTAGTTAGTTTTATTAGTTATTTCCATTAGGTTTAGGTTTTAACTTTTTTACGCTTGTGATTAGCTTTTTTATTTTTTATTTATTGGATGTATTTTGTTATAATATGTTTGTATTGCAATGTTAGGCACTGAAGATGCCGTAAGCTGAAAGGCGGTTCTGCCGTAATAAAGTAAAACTCTTATCGAAAAAACGGAGTTGATGGTTTTTTAGTAAAATAGTTAATACTTTCTACTTACTAATATGATTTAATTTTAATTTTTAAAAGTTACCCCGGTTTGGTAATAATTAGCAAAAATGTTTATTTCTACTTATCAACAACTCTAAGAATATATTAAATATATTCTTAAAGTACTAAGAAATAATTAAATACTAAAATTAAATATTAAAACTATTTCTTCTTTATTCTCTTAATCCATGTAAGTTTTTTTAAGTCTTAAAAACTTTAGCACTTCAGCTAATTTGTTATTGTTAGCAGCAATTAATTTGTTATTTCAGCAATGATGATAGCATTTCCTTATTCAATACATCTCGTTTTATAGGTGTTGGTGAATGCCAAGAGGCTCTGTACTGGGTTACAATCCCTCGGATATGAAATTGTTACTGGTGGGACTGATATCCACATGATGCTTGTTAACATCAAACCACAAGGGTTGACGGGACAACAGGCTGAGTTTGTGCTTGAGCATGTTAATATTTCCGTTACTACTTTTCCAAGTAAGATATTATTTTTATGAATTGGAGAAATAAATTTACAACCTGATATGGCACTCAGGACTCTAAATTATTATGACTTAGAGAGGGATGGGTTTAAAGTTTTCTAAAATATAAAAAGCGATTGTGTACCATAATTCCCGCAAGAACTCTAACTTCATGGCGGGAATCTTAACCTTTGATAGCGATAGCTATCAAAGGTTTAGCTTAAGCTAACCAATTGTGAATAGCTTGCTTATGTGTGGGTAGTTTTTAATCTTTGTTAAAATATAAATGGAATCTGATTGGTATAGCTAGTGATTCTCAAACTTTTTGTCTCCACCATATGTTGTAATACTTATACATTAAGGGATCTGAGCCTAACAGACCCCGTCCTTCAACGGTATAGGATTGATATAATCAGCCCGTAATCTACAGTCTTGTCGATGCCACCGATAAGACAGTCCTAGTTTTAATCATAACTTTTTTATTTCTAAATAGTTACTTAATAAAATAAAAAAGAAGAATCAGAATCAGAATCATATAACTTTGTTAGTTACATGAAGTTCCCATATTTATGGATATTTATTAACACATATTTATGGATAGAGGGAAGGGTTATAATTTAAAAAAAAATAAGAAGATTGATTTTCTGCTGAATTATCCGTTAAACTTAAAGAAGGCTGTGGAATAAGGTGTCTCCAGCTATACTTATTTAATTATATTTCTGATTGTGATGACCTTTACATGATTTACTATGTACACATATTTTTGCGCATGTCTTACATGTTTTACTTGTTTTTTTATGTTTCCACGTATATTTGTATTTGCAGTCCCTGGTGATAGCAAAGGTCCTCATGGGAATGGTCTTAGGATAGGGTCTCCAGCGTTGACTACCAGAGGTCTCTCTGAAACTGATTTTGACAAGGTCGTCAATTTTTTTAACGATGGTAAACTTATTATTTTTCATTAAGTTAGTTGCAGTTAGACATAATTATTATTTACGTAAAATTATTACGCTTGTATTTTTTGTTATTAATGCATTACTTAAAATTTAATTAAAAGTTAACATTAAACACACACTAAATAACACTTAAAAGACAATTTATTACTATTTTTCAGCAATCAAGATCGGTGTTGAAATAAGGTCTAAAAGCATAGGAGATTCCTTTGAAGATTTTAAAATAATAGCTCAAAAAGATCAAGAAATTGTTCAAAAATTAGAACAACTCAAATTGGAAATTTCATTATTTGCCCGGCAATTTCCAATACCTGGAATGGAAGCAACGAACTTATAACTTAGTTAATGTATTTTTCTTCTCTTTGAACTTAGGCAAACAACATAAAACACGACATGAAGAAATGAGGTACAAAATGTTTACAAGCTTTTTCTTAAAGCAACAAGCTTGCGCGTTATGGACATTTTTGGTGTAGAAACAAATAAAAGAAACCAACTCCACAACACTGTATTTATCTCTATACTAATTATTTTTGTAAGGTATTCTTACCTAAGATTTTTTCACTATACTAAGTATAACATTAATCAGTATAATGTATGCATTTTAAATACAAACAATTTTTATATGTTTTAATAAAATAATGAACTAGTAGTATTATCTTCTTTCCTATCGGCCTGTCTTTTAATTCAACGCTAGCTCCCTGATGGGTGGAATTAGATCGAAGGATCTTGAACAAACGGGACGACGTATATATTTTATTCAATATATATTTAATTATTTAATATATTTTATTTATTTATTTATTTATAATTAAATAAATAAATAAAATACATGGCAAATGGACTTAATGCGTTATCCCCTTTGTTATAACAATGTGACCCTGCTGAGGATAAAAAATAGAGAAGGATCAATCGCAAAACATACGTTAAAAATAAGCTGCACATGCTTAGTATGAAATGTCAATGGTTGGTACCAACAGGTTGATTGTTACAAGAAATTACAGGCAAGCCGCATATACCCTTTTAGCAAAATTTTCAATAAAAGTTTACATTTATGTAAACTTTTCTGGTGGTGTGCGTGCGTGTATGTACGTATTGTTTGCCTTAGTAATTCAGTGTTCACGTGTACTTGTAATAACAACCGAGTTATTTTAATTTTTTTTTTAAACAAGTTCTATATTGGCAAAAGTATTATTTTAATTTAACTTGACTTATTGGTCAACTCCTTCAGGAATTAATAAAAAGCAACATGTAAAACAATTATTTATATTTTTTGTTTTAACATAGATTATAACATATACATTATGGGGATATAAAGCCATAAATAAACATAATTATACATGGCTTACAAACAGTTTTAAAATTATAAACATAACGATATCTACAAATTATTTTAAGTTCGGTGCCCAAAAACCAATATATCTTCATTTAGTGCAAACACTCACACAGTTATTATTATTAAAGGTTTGTTTTTAAGGCTCTTCCTAATGATGAAATTCAGTCAAAATTATAAAAAATTCCGATTTCTATGCAAAATATTAGTTTTTTTTGACAATTCGCTGTTGGGCGTAGATAATTAAATTATCTACGCTAAAGAAAATATCAAAAATCTAAAACTAAACCTCTCCTCTGATATCTATTCTGCACCACCTAAGAGACACGTTTTGAAAATAACTTGATGCATGATCGAAGTACAGAGTACCCCAGAATTTTTCCTCACCTTATCGGATTTTCTAAGATCATCCTCACCGCCTCGTATTTGCTTAGCTCATCCTCAGAATGTGGAAAAAACCTACACCTCAGATCTCGTTGACAAAAAAATCAGTTCTAATCGCAGCGGTTAAGATGTTAGAAATTTATAAGGTGATTCAATTCAATGTAAACATACCAAACGCTTTCTTAGCTTATAACCTGACTTTTTACGAATGATGAGTGACATCATTGCAGGAATAGGTATTGGTAGTCAACATGGAAAATTAACTATTTATTCCTGCAATGACGTCTATTCACCTTATCACCTTATAAGGTGATAACCTTATCACCTTATCGGTCTATCCACCTCGGTCGAATCACCTTATAAATCCAATCAGCTTGCTCAGCGGTCACCCATTTGATAACTAACTAAGCTCGATACTTTATAAATGTGATTCGGCAAAAACCGTAGATATACTTACCGTATTTAAATAAATATTTGTTATCTAAATGGATACACTCATACCAAATTTCAGTTCAATTGTATGATTTTTAGATTTGTAACCGATTTTTAAAAAACGTATCCATTTTTAAAAATATACATCCATTCCATAAAAATTGAACTAATGGTAAAAATGAGATGACACGTGACACGTTTGTTATTCTAATATATGACTTTATAAGTGGGTTACATTTGAAATTGATCAGTTTATTTTTCCGTGATTTATGAACTTAGCTGAGTCATTAATGACAGTTAAAGACGTCGTAAAAAATATTTTCGGATAGCACAACTAGACCTAAAAATTGATTTTTATACCAAGTTTCTAAACTTGTCTAGCATAAATAAATACACTGAGAGCTACAATTCTAACAGACACACACATACTCACATACACAAACGCACACACATACATACACAATCATATTGACAGGCAACTTCAAAAATATTAAATCACTTAGATAAAATGACTCAGATAAAATCCCGATTTCAGATTTGTAGTGCAAATACATCTGCCTCCGTAGCCGTGGTATAGGACTTCGGCACCAGAGGTCCGAAGTTCACAGCCCGGGGGTAGTCTCTCTGTTTTTATGAATAGACTTTGATGTAAAAAGATTTCGCCAACATTAGCTTTACTTTGAGCATAGTAGATGTGACCCACCCGAGGTGGTTCCCGCAGGGCGAATAGGCCGGAAGGCCCTAAAACAGGCATTATTATTATTATTATAATGCAAATAATACATATTTCCTATATAACAACAGTATAAATGAGAAGCATAAAAACAGTAAAATGAACAAAATTAATATTTTATATTTTCATTATAAAATTTGCACTAATTCCAGTTTTATCTGACTATATTTGTTTTATGGACGAGCCTTAGTTATCTATCCATTTAACCGTATTCGACTTTTAATTTTAAGATTATTTTTTAAATAATTTAAAACGTTTTTCGGTTGAAACATTGTTGTTTAAAAACAAACCTATTGTCATATTTTATATTAAAATTTATTTAAATATTTTTACAATTTATTTTAATTAATCAAGTAATAATTAAAATAAGGAATTTTTTAGTTACAATAATGTATTTATTATTTTATCTATAATTTAATTTAAAATAATGAGATCTATACACTGCGATGTTTAAATTAAGAAGCAAAGTATTTTATTGATTCATTTTTTATTTACAATTTTAATTAGATTAATATTCATTAGTTATCACTTTTTGATTTAAAGATTATCATTAAGAGGAAGAAAATAATGAAGTATAAGATGTTCAGAGCAAAAACTAAAAAAATTTCTTACTCCTGTCTTAAAAAGAAAAAAAATATAATCTGTTGTTGCATAATTAATAAGTCAACAGACTGTGCTTTTATTCAGACTGTGCTTTCTTTTATTTAAAATTATTATATTAATTTTCTCAAATTATATCTTGTTTAAAATTTTTGATTCTTTAATAAGTTTTTTGTTTTTTCTTGTGAACCTGATATTCTTTTTTTTTCGTCTACAAAAGAATCGTCTAAAAAACGATTCTGCATATTTATGTTATTAAAAATGTATTATTCTTATCAATTTTTGCATATGTCTATGGTATCTGCCAATGTTGTCTATTTTTCTACGATGATCGTCATTGGCGTTCATTTGGTCAATGATTTCTGAAAATAGCTTATATTTACTCTATTATCTCTGTCTATATTTCTAACTAGTCTATTAAGTTGTTAGACATTCTGTGAAATTATCCATTTTGTGAAAGACATTGTCATTTTTGTCCATGATGTCAATGACATCGTCAATTTTCTCCATGATGTCAATAAAATCGTTAATTTTGTCCATGATGTCAATGACATCGTCAATTTTGTCCATGATGTCAATGAGATCGTCAATTTTGTCCATGATGTCAATAAAAACGTCAATTTTGTCCATGATGTCAATGACATCGTCAATTTTATCCATGATGGGAATGACATCGTCAATTTTATCCATGATGTCATTGGCATCGTCAATTTTATCCATGATGTTAATGACGTCGTCAATTTTGTCCATGATGTGAATGACATCGTCAGTTTTGTCCATGATGTCAATGACGATGTCAATTTTGTCAATGAAATCTGTTTCATAGCGTCTATTTTGTTTGAGATGGCTGTCAATAACATTTGTCAAGTTTATGATGAGTAAGCTAATGGTGTATTATGTCTGTCTATAGGGGCTTTCACTTACATTCTTCTAGTAAATGTCTGCGGTCTGTTTAAAGACTCTATATTACCCTAACTAGTTAAACAATATGTCATACTGATTTTCAAATTTTATCTTGTTTAAACAAATTGAGTTATGCTAAAAATTTTTATTATCTTAAGTTTTAGTATCTTGAAAAAAATCATTCATTAAATTCAAGACAGTGAATTTATAACTAATAATATTGGAGACCCCTTTTGTCTTAAAATTTAATAGTTAAATAGATACTTCTTATTAAATCAGGCAGATTCTAATTGATAACTAAAATTGCTCACTATAGCATCCCCACTACGAAAAAAAAATATTTATCCCTTTTCATTTTCATAAAAATATTGTTATATTTTTTTTGCTTTTTTTAAAAAATAAATACTTTATTTATTTGGTAATGAAATATTCAGAAGGTAAAAGAATAACCTAATAGCAGAGTTATACAGTGATACTTCTGCTATTATAACTAATGTATTACTCTTTATATAGTTAGAGTAAAAAATTAAAACATTCTCATACGAACTAATCTTTGTTAATATTTAAAAGTTTACTTATGGGGTCTACTTGAACCACCAACCATCAACTTATCTGTAATTTTACAATAAATAAGACTACAAAACCTAAATCAAAAGAATTCTTTGCCATTAAGTTATTCAAATCTAGCGAATCGAATTCTAACCTAGGAGTTTTATTTTATTTTATCTATCATTTGAAAAGTAAATTGTGTAATTATATTAAATTTCGTTAACATTTTGATCATTTATAAATATATATTTTTGTTTTAATTTTCATTACAATGTACCACTTATTAATTACAAATAAATGGTTTTAATTATATATTAAAGGTAACTATATTTCCAACCAATATTTTATATATTAAATTAAAAAACTAAAATTTAATTTAATATTTAATCTTACAATCATACGTCTTCTAATGTAGAAGGCATTGTTAGGATATATAGTTAAAAATTATGGTAATTTATGGCTGCATTTTACCAGAAGAAACCATTTATATATTATTTTGTAAGTAAATAGTTACGTATTATTTACTTTCAGAACAAAGTTATCTCTATATTTTCACTAACCAACTCATTTATCTATTTTTCTTAATCTAATCAAAGGAAAAGTATACATAAAACAAATTATTATTAACTTCTCTCTGTAATTTTAATAACCAATAAAAATGTAAGTAAAAGGCTTTAATTAAATACTTAATCATAAAGTTCTAGATTCAACATCTAATAAATGAGCCCATGTCACATACATGGTCAAGTGTCACAACAACAAAGATGGTCAAGTGTTAGCCGCACCCAATGAAGTTGTCGAGAGATGGAGGGAGTACTTCCAAGAACTGCTGAATATTGAGAGTGAAGTAACCCCGACTGATGAAGTTTACCATACAGTAGAACCTTTAGTTGAGGAACCCACCCTGGTTGAGGTTAAAGACGCTTTAGGCAGACTAAAGAACATGAAAGCCTCAGGAAACGACGAACTACCTGCGGAACTGTGGAAGTATGGAGGTGAAGACCTTGAAGGCTGGCTGCATTCACTGGTGTTAAAGATATGGAAAGAAGAAACCCTGCCTTGCGATTGGAAAACTAGCATCATATGTCCAATTTGTCCAATTTATAAGAAGGGTAACAAGTTAGAATGCAGCAATTATAGAGGCATTGCCTTGCTTTGTGCGGCTTACAAAGTCTTTTCTCTTATCCTTCTGAACAGACTAACACCTATTACAGAAGAGGTTGTTGGAGACTACCAGTGCGGTTTTAGAGCAGCTCGGAGTACTATCGACCAGATCTTCTCATTAAGACAGATCCTCGAGAAATGCTGGGAGTTTAACATATCGATCCATCAGCTTTTCGTGGACTTCAAACAAGCTTATGATAGCATATTAAGAAAAGCTCTTTGGAATGCTATGCGAGAATTTGGTTTCCCTTCTAAGCTTATAGCTCTTGCTAGGATGTGCGTCGAGAATACTTACGCTAAAGTTAAAGCAGCTGGTCATCTCTCAACTGAATTTGAGGTAACTACAGGGCTGAAACAAGGAGATCCTCTTTCTTGTTTGCTTTTAACTTAGCCTTGGAATGGTGTGTTCGAAGATGCCAGACTTCTCTACTACAAGGTTTCGCCGCTAATGGACCAAAACTTCTTTTAGCTTTTGCTGATGATATTGATGCTGTCTGCAGGTCATCCTTAGACGTTCGAGAGATTTTTTCCATTTTCGAAAATTCAGCCAAACTAATGGACTGCGAGTTAACGAAGATAAGAGCAAGTATATGATAGTTAGCAAGTCAAGACGTCATCGTGTTGGTCAGAATGTTTATATGAACGATTATAATTTCGAAAGAGTAGAGTCGTTCAAGTACTTGGGTGTCAACATCACTTCTGACAACACTGTAAGAGCAGAGATCAACGCCCGGATACAAGCAGCCAGTAGGTGTTTATATAGTCTCTCTAGACTACTTGCCTCGAAGAACCTTTCAAGAGCTACTAAAGTCCAAATATGTACAACCCTGGTGCGCCCTGTTCTTACGTACGCCTGCGAGACTTGGACATTAACTAAGTCCGACGAAAAGACTCTTTTAATCTTCGAACGCAAGGTTCTTCGTAAAATATTTGGCCCCGTGATTGACGATAACACCAGAGAATTTCGAAGGAGAACTAATGCTGAATTAGAGGAAGTGTATGGTCCAGAAAACATTGTTAGATGGGTCAAGGCTCAAAGGCTCAGATGGGCAGGTCACGTTGTTCGCGCTCCTGATGATCGACTCATACACCGGGCCTTCTTTGAACGTCCGGCAGGTTCAAGGTCTATTGGTAGACCACGAACAAGATGGAGGAACAACGTGGAAGGAGATCTCCAAGTTCTAGGAGTGCAGAACTGGATTCTGGAGGCACAATTCCGAGTCACTTGGAGACAAATCGTCGTCGCGGCCAAGACTCATCTAGGGTTGTAGCGGCCACCTTAAGTAAGTAAGTAAGTAAGTATGTCACATACATAGCCAGGCCCATGTTCAACATCCATTTGTTCAAAAGGATTTTTGAACAAATAAGCTTAATATTTTGAAAAATATATTTTTCCTACCATATAAATGGTAGGAAAAATATATTGCTAAATAGTTATATATATATATATATATATATATATATATATATATATATATATATATATATATATATATATATATATATATATATATATTATATATATATATATATATATATATATATATATATATATATATATATATATTGTGTGTATATATATATATATATATATATATATATATATATATATATATATATATATATATATTATATATATATGTGTGTGTGTGTATATATATATATATATATATATATATATATATATATATATATATATTGTTAAAAATTTAGTGTTGTTGTGTACTGTAAGCTTTTTTGTTATAAATCCCATTGAGTGATTTATAAAATATGAGTGAGATCTATAAAATTAATGTAGCACATGGGACAAATTGTTATTCTTTCGCGCCTACACTCCTATACACAATGTATTATATGTACAAGTTTAATTAAAATACAAGAAGACAAATAAAAAGGAAAAATATATAAAATCATTTAAATATAGGCACAAGCTAATCAGGTTATTTAAGAGCGAAAGCACAGGTAACGTATTCCATACACATATTTTTTTACATAATTAGAACATTATTATATAATGATATGTAAGTAAATTATTCTAGCAAGCAGCAAATAAAAGATAATTATTTCAAACCATATTTTACAAACAATTGTTAAAAACACGTTTTACATAAATTAACTTGCTAACAAGTTAAAAAAAATAAAAAATTAATTTATTTAAATAATTGAGCTAATTTCTGACAAAATTAAAAAAAAATTATATTGCCAACTAATACTGCGACCGTAAATATACCTGGTGATCATTAACTATTTGAACAGTTTTTTTATTTATGCAATTTATAATACATTATGAACATATATTTTTTAACATTCTTGTACGAGTTGTATCAAGCATCAGAAGATTTCAAAGATTCAATTTTACGATAAACATTAGTGTAAATGCTTAATTATACTCTAAAATAAATCTTTGCTACATTATAATAATAATAATAACAATAACAAACTTAATAATTATAATAATAAGGTAAAATAACTAACATTAAATCTTAGTTAATAGTAGTTATAGGATTTCAGATTTACTAATTTACAATTTCTGTAAAATAGGCCGTACTAAGCTAAATCCATGACTATAGTACAGTAAATAGTTCTAGGCCATGAACGTACCATAGTACGGCCTGTTTTTATAGAAATTGTATTTTTGTACATCACAAATTCTTAACATGAGATAAAAAACATGAAGTAATAAATACATGAGATCTTTATTCGATTCTAAAATATAATTTATAGGAGTATTCTTGTAGTCAGAAGTAGGCAAGATTATGTACATAAAGGTTTCTTCTAGCAGTCTAACCTCTTATTTTATCTTCAGTTCTTTTAATTTTCTTAATTATGCATTCTGTATCCATTTTGCTGAAAAATAAAATGGAACCGATTTATTTATTTATTTTTTTAAAATGTACAATAGACACACATTTGAGAATAAAATTCACAAATAAAATTTTATCACAGTAATAATAGTAATACACAAAAAATAAAGCATTTTTATTGCACAGCCGCAGGAACAAAACTCGTGCGCAGTACTGAAGTACTAACTTTGTATAACATGAAATCTAATATTTTTTATTATTATATTATTGATATAATATTATATTATTATTATATATTGAAATAATAATTTATTATTTTAAATGATTATTTTGTTTAACAAATTACTGAGCGAATTGTTATAATTTATAGCAGTTCTAAGACTAAGAAATAAAAAAATAAAATAAACCTTTTATCAACTCAATTGTCTGGCTTAAATATTTTTTCTCATTTAATTTTAAAAGTTTTAAACAGTATTATATTCATAGTATTGTTGGGAAGTAAATTATAAAGTCTGGGAGCAGTGAAGGAGGCATGTCTGGTAGGGGTTGTAGTTCTACATAAAGGTTCACTATTTAAGTTCCATCTACTCGTTTAGTCTTGTATGTTCTACTTTTTCATACTTCACTATGTTTTTTTTAACAATTAGTGTTTGTTTGTATTTCGGACTTTAAATTGTTTAAATATTTTATTTGTCAAATATTTTACATTCTTTTTTAGGCATATTTTAATTATATTTTTTTGTGTTATTTCCAGGAGGACTCTGATGGAAAGACTAACTCTGACTCTACACCACCCTAGGATACCATTATTATAATTATTAATTAAAGGTAATGAGCAAGCAGACATCCTTGCATAAAAGGGGTCTAAGACCACTCCTGTGGGCCCTGAACCCATAGTAGCCATCCTCAAAACTATAGCCAAAGGTGTGCACCACAGGAACAAATCCTCTGGCATGAGGCACAGTAAACTTATGTTAAAAGGACCCAGTCCCAAAGTAACTGAGGACCTCCTCAGTCTAAGCAGAAGGGGCCTTAGAAAAGTAACTGGACTACTGACTGGTCACTGTCACCTCCGAAGACATCTCCATAACATTGGTATCTTCAAAAATAACCCCGTGTGTAGGCTTTGAGAATCCGAAACCGAAACTGCCCCTCACATACTTCTAAGATGTAAAGCCCTAGCCTTTCAAAAGTTTTCCTACTTTGGTAGCAGCACTCTCACTAAGTTTGACTCTACCAATGAATCACTGGTTAAAAGATCCTAGACCTAGTCCGGGGAAAAGGATTATTCTGACCTGGACCAATTGAGGGGATTGTACAATAGACTTCCAGTCGCAGTGCAAATGGGGTCTATCCTCGACTCCAACCCCAATCATTAATAATAGGATACCATACTCAAGTAAAGATTGGCATAGAGCAAGATATCCGTTACGTAAGTTAGCTGAGGACAGTATTCACCTTAACTGGTAAAACTTATAAATAGTTTATCTGATGTTTTTACATAGATGGTAGATAGAAGTTTTGCACTTGAGATATTTATCTACGATAACACCCAGATATTTGACTGGGTCTGAATTCTCGGTAAAGGAACATTGACAAAATAACTCTCCTATAAAATCCAAGACATGCATTTTACACTGTTTGTGCTATTATTGCTTTGAATATTTCCAGGTTCTGTTAAAGAAAATGTTAGGTATACAGTTTTGTAAATATTTAAGAATAATTTATTTTTATTTAACCATGCATTAATTTCTTGCATACCATTATTGGCAAATAGAAAAATGTTTCTCCCCGAATTATTTGTAAAAATCGCAGCACTGGCGTCACAAAATGATATTACTTGTCCTGATTCTATTGCAGTATGTTTCAGTAAGTAGTTAATGAAAATAAGGAATAGAATAGGCCCGAGACAAGTTCCTTGAGATACTCCTATTTGAATAGGTAGAGGATGACTCAGCTCTTTGGCATTATTTAATACAACTTAGTGAATTGTCAGTTACTTAAATTAATAATTGGTTCATAAGCGATGTTATGCTTACTTGGAAACCTTGTTGTTGTTGTGTGTAGTTATAATTAGGCTGAGGATCCTGTTGTAGAAAAGGATTTGTTGCTGGAGCAGGTGCTCCACCAGGAATATCTAGATTTCCTCCTGATGTATATGTAGCACCGTATCCTTGATCCTGCCCTAGTTCGTGTAATCTAGTGCTGGATAATGCTCTAGGCATGGGATTTGATGGAACACCATGTGGCGCTAAATGCACAGTTTCATCTGCAACCTGCAAATTGTGAATTAAATTTCACTAAAATAAGTATTTACACAATCAAAATTATGTTATACATATTTCGACGTTAAATTTCTGATAAATTTAGTCTTGAGTTTATATCTAATTATTAATCTAATGTTTAATTAATCTTTGTTGGGAATATTAACAATAATTGGAACAATCATTATGCATTAAGCGGTACTTATTGTCCTGGGATCTTAATTCCTCTTTTTCTCCTTTATTTGGAATAAATAATTGACCCACATACTATTAAGAGTTTTACTTTTAATTATTAATCATTTACTAAATTAAAAACCCATAGATCTGATCACGCCACCTTCAGATACAACAAAAACTTTCTGCGGCAAGACCAGAATAATAGAATCTACTTTTTACTTTTCCTCATTTATACCGTAGGTATATAAGAAAAGTATTGTGTTTGCTAAAAATACGAGGTTACCCGATTTTTTATTTTAGTTCAAAGAATTCTTCTGTAACCATATTTGACGTGTTTCATAACTATATTGACTCATTAAGTATTTCTTCCGTTATCATGACTACTAGAAATATTTATCAACTATAAGCTTAAAGAAAACTGAGGCTGATTTCTTGGACAAAAAAATGTACCTGATGTGGATCTTCAGATACAGGTATTTCAGATACGAATCCAGTGTCTTTTCTATAGAAATTTATGAATATAAAAGCAGCCAGAACTATGCCGCAGAGAAGACCATATGCACGGAACGTTGCTGTAGTACCTGAAACGCAAATGGGAAGTAATCAATTTCTTAAGCACACATTACTAGGAAAAGAACTACTTAACCAAAAGAATTATTTAGGGAAGGCTTGACTTCAGTGTTACACAATATATATATATATATATATATATATATATATATATATATATATATATATATATATATATATTATATATATATATATATATATATATAATATACATATAATACATAACAAGATATAAGAAATGAACTATTTCTTCGCACTACCCACAAGTGGAACAGAATGTTTTTTGCACATTTACCATACACATTTATACAAAAGAAAATTATTCACAGTAATCTGCCTGACGTGCTCAGTTTTTACCACGTTTAACATTTGAGCCAGAAAGACAATACTCATTGTTCATAAGACCTCATTAGACTCGATTAAACCATTTTATAACTTTGATATTTATTGACTACAATTATTATGGCAAACCAAACCGAAATGTTTAGTTCCGAATAATTACTAAAGTAAAATACCTACAACGTATCTTTCTTTACCTAAATAAGAGATAAAGATTCCTCCAACAACAGCTCCACACCCTCTGCCTAGACCATGGTGAATTCCTTGAAGAACACCTTGAGCAGAACATCTAAGATGTTGAGGAGTATTGTGCGCAATATATGAACAGCAAGCTGCCCATACTGCAGCGTGAGTTATTCCTACAAAAGGCACATCATCAGCAAAAACATACAAGGCACACACTTCCTACAATGCACACATATTACCAAAAATTATACAGCTCTGACACATACTTAATTTTACATGTACACAAAATGTTATTAAAATCGGTCCATTTTGACGGCAGTTATCGCGACACGTACAAACAAACACACAAACAAATATACGCGCCGTCCCAATCTTCTGAAATTTAAGAACTTACTAACTTTTGTTCAAAGAACTAACTTACGTTCGTTCAAAGAACTAACTTACGTTCGTTCAATTAAAACTATTATTTTATTAATTAAAAGTAAAATGAGAAAGAGTTATGAGGTTTTGGTCATACAAATAAAAACAACATTTAATTTTTCGGCCATGTGATTAGGTCTTCATCATACCTCATAACTCTTTACTGTTTTTATACATATAGTCAATAAACGCTATTTGTTAAAAGGAAAATGTATAAATCAGATTTTAGAAATCAAAACATTTTATCCCAATTACCTCTATATGGATAGGCAACATTTCATATTTTACTATTATAGTATAACACACGGTTATAATCATTTTACAGCGTAGGAAAATAATGCGAGGGAGTCAATGAGGTTAGTGCTGGATTTTAATTTCATATTAGGCCAACTTTATTGGTTCCTCGACACTATTTTCCTACGCTGTCAATTGATTTATAATCAATTATCAATTAGTAAACTATAGTTATACTATAGTTTACCTTATACCTTTTGCTACTTATATGCTCCTTAATTCTCAACTAAAGAAAGCTTTAATTTAATCTATGCTTCTATTCTCGATTACTAAAGAAGCCTTCCTCTCCCTCTACCACATTTATAATCAATTTTAACAAATCCCATTCCTATTAATATTAATGAGATGGAGCTGATTATTCATTGACGAACTTGTCAGAAGCATCTATCATTGATCATTTGTTTTATTGGTACTTTAAACGCAAACCCACATTTACAACTTGAAATGCTTCAGCAACATGGAGAAGTTTGTTGTCTACATCATGTCAATGTTTTTACAATCTATATATTTATAATACACTCTAAAATAATACAGTCATAACTAAACCAACATTTACCTTGCATAAATTCAAAGGGTAAAACCCACCACGGATTTCGTAGGTAAGAAATATACAAAAATCTCACTACGTTTCCAGCTAATCCTAAACATAGGACCTGTAACAGTGAAATAAATATATATTTATTTTTACCAAAAGTAAATCTTTTTTTTTTTTTTGAGAATAAAAAACTAACTAACTTTTTAATAAAATTTACTTATCACAACTAATTACTACAATAAGTTACAAGCATTTTTACATAACATGCAAAATCTTGGAGTTTTTTTTTATTGCCAATAATGGTTATTTATGCAACATGTGATGAAAGAAGGTGTTATGGCTTAAGTTTATTTTTTATTTAAGGCCAAAGAACGAAAATTTAACAGCTCCCGAAGTCGACAGACTGAGATAGATAAACTAAGCTATATCGAGACTTTCCATGGGCAATCATTTAGGCACCGAAGCCGGGAATGAAATAATAAATAATACGAGAGCTGAAATATTTATCTGTGTTGGATTTCTATTTTTATTATTATACATCTATATAATTATTGAATTGTTTAAATGAAAAAAATTGTAAACATACCTTAACGTGCCCCATCTGAGTAATAAGTTTAAAGGAAAAGAAATAAGCAAATATTTCCGAAATATGGTTGATCACCGAAGCAACGCCAAAAAGTGTTGGCGAGCCACCAAAATCTTGAAGATGCCAGAAAAGGAAGGTAAATATCAACCCGATGCCAAATCCCATGAACCAGGCAACGAACAAGAATGATCCGCATTTAAGATTGGCAAAATGACGAAGAACTGTTACCCATTCTGGCATTTCTTTTTGCGTCTGAGCAAACATCTGAGTCTGAAAATAAAAGAATAGGATACATTAGCTCAAGTTTTAATAAAGCTTTGTTTTATTCTATAGGTTGAATTGAAGTCATCGTTAATCGAGAATGCAGATGATGATCTGGGAATTAGAAAGAGGGTTGAGAGATCAAGACAATTTAATCTTTAGATTAGACATATATATGATTATTTACATAATCATATAGCATATTATTATAATCATGTTACTTTAAATCATGTACAGCCGTCATTTGGCGTACTATCCTTCCAGGAAGCATTTCGCTGATATTTCCTAATCTCTATATTTTTTATTGAGATCATTAAAAATTAATAACCGGTTTTAGCTAAAAGAAGTGTATTTATTCTTTAAAATTTCACCACTTTTCATTCTTTTATGTATATCGGCTTAAACATAACCACCTACAACCGTTTGGCTGACAGTCAATCCTTTTCTAATCTTCTCGTCGGTCTCTAGAGCAATGGTGTAGATATGATCTATGGAATGGATATGAGGAATGGAATACATTCTATGATCTCAAACGAAATTAAGTATGTTTGCCGAAATTGTTTGCGCTATCTATGAATACTTTTAACATAATTTTTCAACAACTTAAACATACCCTATTAATATTGGGTGGAGGCTGAGGTGCCGATGTATCCGATAGTGCTGGCAAATTTAGTTGCTGAGCGAGTTGCTGTTGAAGAAAGTCCTCTCGAGTTGGCTCAGGTGGGGGTTTTGATTCCACAATATCAATTTCAACAGGTGGATCGTATTTAAAGTTTATTTGAGTAGCCGTTATTAAAGCTGCGCCCATCAGAACACTAAACGTAGCAAAGCAAATAGTGTAGTTCTTTTCTCGTACATTTGGAGTACAAGGGTGTTCAGGAAAGGAAGTTGAATGATCCAAAGCTATACCGACAAAAAACATAGCTAAACCCCATCCTAAAGATCCAAACATTCTTTGGTGTCCATACTTGTCAGCGTCTTCCCCTAACAGCGTTATGACGGCTGAATCTGCCAAGGTTATTGCTGGCGCACTAAAGAATTCTCCAATGATCACCAGAAGAATCAGCAAGAAAAATGCTTTATTAATATCCTGAAACAAAATATTTTATTAAGGAAATATGTCAATCGCTTTTTAGGAATTTGTATGATGTTGGCGATGTGCTAAAGATATTAGACCTGGTTTATTGGATAACATGCTATTCTTTATTCTTAGCCTTTATTTGAAATTGGAATAAGGCTGGATGCAATATTTTTTCATTTAGGCTTTTAATGGAAGAATACAATAGAAGGCAAAATTAAAAAAGCTATGTTTTAGATTCAAATAGAAAAATGTTGGGTCTTTTCTATTTCTCTTTCCAACGATTTTTTCGTCACATTTTAGTTTTTTGGGTTTTTATGGTCAATAACCATTTTTATTAACCAAAATTAACCACGTTTTAACAGAAATAACTACATTTAAGTACATGCTAAAGCTTATATAAATGACTTGACTAAGTTAAAGAAGGTTAGCTTATTGCTTGCTTATAGTGGTTATCATTGGTATTTAATGATTACAATTGGTTAGTAATGGTTACAAAAGGATTATTTATGGTTGTTTAAATATCTAAATTTAAAAGTGAAAATTTGAAGTAGGGGTTTACAGAAAAGACCCATCATTTGTTTTGATGACATGCAGTGATTCAGATCTGAATCTTTTTACTATTCCTTATTTATACTGTAGGTATATAGGAAAAGTATTGTTCGCAAAAAAATCCGAAACCGAGATGCTACCGGAATTATCCGTTTCAGGTGTTTTTAAGACCTCCTGAGTAGTTTTTACAAAGAGTTCTGTCTGTATGTGTGTGTGCCAGTTATCATCAGTCGTCTGTTGAGAAGATCATAAATACATGTAATTTGAAATTTTCAAATGTAGGATATGAAATATAAATAGTGGTAAATTTAATCTTTGCATATCAGATTAATTAAGTCTCCACAACGTTAGTAGTTATACAGCAAGGACATGCGCACATACTCATAGGTGAGAACTGAGAACTTAAGATACTAGGTATTAAGATTTACCTGTGTTCTGTACACTATTGAGCTGAAGAGAGGTGTCACCCATGAACTTTGCTCTGTCTTATCATAGTTTGTTACAAAATCAATGCTCAAAGGCGATAAAAATGCTGGTGAGTGGGGACGTCCTACAGACCTCGGAATTCGCTTTAAGGGTGCAGCTCCTTGGACATTAGGTGTATCAACGGAGATTTCACCTTTTGGCTCTGGCTTTTCCCAAACAGCCTCTCTCTTCATGACTGTGACGACTTTAGGTGTTTCTAAGAAGTAGTGTGAATTATTATGAACTAGACATGACGTGGCGGGCGGTTGAATAAATCCGATTGGTAGAGTAAATAGTATCCATGCTGATAGGGATGCGAGTAGAAGTGTTTTTCCTTTTTGCCACCTGAAATATCATTTATATCCTCGTTTATGTATGTACATAGAAACTATTTAAACTTAACTAGTTAAGGAAACATTAATGACTAAAAATATATATTCAAATAACCCAAAATTGAGTGGTTCCATGTAGCAGTATACAGCAGTATATATAGTATATAGCAGCAATATATAGGTTGTAATGTAGTAACATACATTCTATGAATTATATCATGTAAATTGCAATGTGAATAAGTTTTACACTCTGATGAGTATAGAAGTCAAATCGGAAACTATAGAAGAATTATTTATTTGTATTGTTCTCTGAAAAGATGTTGAAGGGGCTCTTCGGACAAATATTCTCGAGACGATAATGCTACGTCTCCTATTGATGCCCCAACAAATGTCAAAACAGCCGACAGCGACACAATAAAACCAATTTCAGCTGAATCAGATAATTAATTTTAAGTGACCGGAAGATAAATACATTGATATGAACATATGACGTAATTTTTAATCGAGTCGAGCAGGGTGTCGTAATTTAAGTATTTCGTTGAGCTAGTATATGGTAAGCTGAAGGCCCCAAACGAGTATTTTATTTAATTCAAAATTCGCTATATTCAAGACCAACGGTCAAATCCTCCCAGTGAACTGATGCTAGAGAGTTGAAACTTAGTACAAAAGCAATATGTAGGTCTAGTTGTGCTATCTCAAACATATTTTTAGACAGTCATTAACCGTCATTAATGATTTAGCAAAAAGTAGTTGTTTTGATTAAGCGAAAAAAATCATAAAAACACGGAAAAGCTATCCGACGATAGCCTACGCAGTTTATGATAGCTTTGAAATTTTGCACGCATGTAGTCAAAATCAAGACCAACAAATTTGATAAGTTTCATCTCATTATTAACACTGATAAATTTTATTCTAGGTTAATTAATTAAGACTTCAGTCCTTTAGAGTTTTTATTTACATAAACATTAATAACTGACGTTTTACATGACGAAGCCAGGTATCTTCAGTGTTAAACAATAAATTTTAATCTAATGTCATGTCTAATGAAATCTGGAACGAGAGCATCTCTACGTGGTTTTATTTTTACACGAATACACGTTTTTTGGTCCACTTACGATAACCAGAATGGATCCAGGTCAGTACCTGGATGCGTGATAAAATGGATAATTTTGCTGTTTGAGAAAGAGCAAAGCGAGTCCGAGCGTACTGCAATATAAAATTGATTATTGTCCTATTCTGAGGACGAGCGAAGCGATTCCAAAGTGAATTAGATGGCGAATCGTTCCGAGGTACCGTACCCGATTTGTCGCCCTTGGTTTAAAAATAAGTATGAGTTTAATGTTTAATGTTTACTGTTACATTTTACTTTTTTCTTCAACCACTCTACCTTACTATCATATTACCTCTTGTAACACTTCTGGTATTAACCAATGATAATCCAAATCAATCAGGATATAATGATGTTCTATTAAATACTTTTATTTACTTCCACTACATGTTTGCGACAAATCCAGACGTTCGTCTTCATTTTATTTTGTTTTCTTTTTATCAACATGATTCTATAATGTTTACTGGTGAAAATTCAGTTTTATCTTATCAGAGCTCAAGTAAATAATTTGGTTTGAATTCAAACAGTAAAATGATGTGATTGCTAAATGATTTGATGATTGTTAAAATCATTAAAAGGCCTTTTGCAGTCTTTTTGTGTATTATACTCGTATAGTCTCGTTTCCATATTAGATAAAACAAAAAAAGAAGAGAGGAAGGCTAGTGGGGGCCAAAAAGTATTATAAACATAGTAAAATTTTAAAAACTTTAATTATAGTTATACTCTGTTTTGAGTTTTTCTGGAAACATTAACTTTGAGAATTTCACGCGCGCTATTTGTATTGTATTTTTGTAATAACATTTTATTACATGTTAAGTAACGTAATAAAAGAGTAAACGAGATGTTAAGTTGCACCATTTGAGAGCGCCTTGTTAACAAATTAAATTGGTATAAATTAATAGAAATCTAAATAAAATCAATTTAAACATAAATATAGAAATCTTTGTGTTTACACACAATAGGGCAAAAAACCCTTAACAATGATTTACTTCATCAAACTATATTTCACTCCCTTCCGGAGCATAATCATGGGCATATTACTAGTAAAATAAATTAGAGAATTGAACAATTTTAAAAGTCCTAAAAAATTCTTTTCGTCAAATATGTACAAGATCATAATCTGTAAGATCATTATCTTACAGATTATGGTCTACTTCATGGTCTACAATGGTCTACTTCATCAAATTAAATTTGTCAAGTAGACCATTAAAAAGGTGTGTTTTGGCCCATTGTGTCAAAATTAAAGAATTCTACAATTAATATGGGCAACAATACTGAAAATTTGCATACAAATAGAAATTTTTATGTTTAAAATTAATTTATTTAACTTACAGGCTGGATTTTACACTACCTAGGCCGAGACGAGAAAATATTGGCGTTGACTGCTGTATTTAAATGAAAATTTAATACTGCTTTTCAATTAATAAAAGAAAAGTTGTAGTTTTATTTTTTGTTAAGTGCATAAAATAAATTGACGCTTTTGATATTTCTATTTACATACTTACTATCTTTTTTATATAAATTAAATTTATGAATGAAGTCGGCTAAGAGACGAAATTACTCCGTAACCTACATCATAAATTTATTTATGTTTGTTCATATACTTAAATATCTCTTCACGTTATAAAAATAAAAATATAACATTATTAATTTCAGACTTAACTAAAAATTGATTATTTAAGACCTAATACTAATGTCTACATTTTTGTTGTGTTTATAATTATGCGGAAATTATACAGGGAAGTAGCTATAGGGAATATTTTAGGTCAATGAAATCTACGTTAAGGAAGGAAGTAGGCTTAAGAGTTTAGGAGTCATTGATCGATGTATTTCAGGAATTTATTTTATTCAGAATATCCATTGTAAAAAGGAAATTATACTGACTATTTAAAAACATTAAATAAATCATGTGTTTGGAATGAAATTAATTTAATAAGTTGAAGGGATGTACCTGTCAGCAAGGCCTCCCCAGAATGGAGCAGACAAGAATTCAACGAACGGTCTCGAGCCGATCAGCAAACCACATTGTCCTGCATTCATACCCATCTGTTTGAAGTAAACTCCCATCAGAGGAAAAAGTGACCCGAAAGCGGAATAGAAGAAAAAGTAAAAACTTTTTACAGTCAGTAGTTCTTGGTCTACAGTGCCACATAGCATTTCAATTATATCTGATTTTCCTCTAATTTTATGCGTGGATTCTTTTGCTTCTGGATAAATAGTTGGGTCTACTTCCCCCAAGGCTTCAGGGTCCTGAACGGGCCTGGGACCCTTAGCCGACATCGGAATTGAATCCGTTCTACCCCCGTAGCCTTCCATTCCGACCTAACCGACACTGTAACACTGACTGGCCTCACAATCAATAATCCCGCCCCAGTGCCCTCCCTCGCTTCGGCGCTCTTCCTGATCAATACATGCCACTACATTCCCAAGCAGTTTACCTAAGCATGTTTTCTTCAGCTAATTTCGTATGAGTGCACTAGAGAATCCTGTATCAATATTATGGATTCATATTTACTTGATTTATAAACCACATTCTCCTTTGAGTGGATAATTGAATAGTTGATATTTTGCCATAACAATACCTCAATCATATTAATACCTTTAGAAAATAATTTCGCCCTACTAATTAAAACTTTTGTCCGAAAGACGAATCTATTTTCGCTTGAATCCGTTTGTTTGATTGACTTTTAAATTTTTGAACTTAGCGCCACAGTTATTTTTTATATATCTTAAAGGCAACACTGCTTTTAAAAAAGAAGATAAAAAAGAAAATAAAAAAGAAGAAGAGCGTCCGTTTGCTAACTTTGTGCGAGCCGTGTTCCATTTTTGTCATTAAAACATTTTAAAAACTTTTAATAATTAATTTTAGTATTTTACGCTATCTTAATTTTGTTAGTTATTGAATATAGATAATTCCTGTGCGTATAAGTGGTCATTCTAAATGATAATGAAGGGTTTCTTTAACCATGGCGCGAAACGTTACTGGCCGATTTAATACCGTTTATTTTGATTGATTTCGTTTCATTTTTTGACTAGTAAGTGAGATGAATAACTATTATGGTTGTTAATCGTAACCACTATTAAGTGGTTGTGAATTTTCGTTTTCACTTCTGTGATAAAATTAGAGAGTTGGATAAAGCTCCTTCTGACTTAATTTATTATGTCATATTCCTACTTAAGATTTCTCACAATCCATTATACTTAAATCTCCTTCTGACTGTTTAATGAAGTCGATTCTCTCCTAATAACTACTAACTATGGTCTTTGGTTGCTATCAGCTAGTGTGGGATTTATTTTGACTTAACACTATTGGGGAATAGAATCTATCCACTTTACTTCAATCTCCCGTATGAGATTAACTAACTTTATTTTTAGACGCTAAAGAAGTCAATATACAGACAAAAACGTTAACTACATTCACCCAGCATATTAAATGTGTGAATTGTATTAAGTACACTAGTTAAGTATGGTTAAAAACACTGTATGAACCATGTGAAGGGAATCCCGTCAAATACTCTAGAACAAGGTAGATGGAATCTAGATCCCCTCCACTGTTGGGATTGACAAATTACTTGATCAAAGAGCCTAATACTTAGAGGGAGGATAAAACAGCTCATATCATTCCCTGGGTGCTTGGTATCATGACTACAGTCTATTTTAAAAATCTTGACAGGTCAGTTTAGGCAACGCTGATTCTTAAAAAAAATCCCTACCAGAAAGAAGCAGGAAAAAACTTTGTAAACAAATCAGGCTATTTTACCCTTAATTTCTTGGCGATGTTTTTTACATTTATCTTATGTAGTTTTATTTTATAATATCATTTTCATGATTAATTAGAAAGTAGTTTTAAAAACAATGTAAGCACTAGAAAAATCACAAATGAAGTAAACAATTAAAGGACATTATTTCCCTTCTTCAGTTATGGAGTGGGGGGTATTTTTTCAAGTGATGGGTTGGCAGCGGCTTCTCTGATTGGTCAGTCCCCAAAATGCTTATGTCATTGGGGATTTTAACTAAGCGATCGACTGTATTCATTGGTGATACCTTCTTTTGATTTTTTATGTTAATTAAAATTTTGCATATATATTACATTATTTTTTGACTATTTTGTCTTAATTAATAATATATCTAATTATAACTATAAATGTCTTAAATTAAGTTAAATCAATTTAAAATAAGTTTTAATTATTAGTGTTGTATAAAGTGATTTTATGCGATGCCACTGAAAAATGCCTACTGTTTGAAGGGTGTATTATTTTTGCAGTACAAACCTTAGGGTACAAAAATTATTCACTTATAGGGATTGTAGAGGGTAGGGAGTCTCTAGTTTCCCTCTAGGGAGACTCTAGTAGGAGTAAGTACAGTTATGGCACCTAATGGAAACTGTCACTCTTTCAAACCCTTTATCGCTGTGTTATTTTAAGTCCTCCCTCTACATATAAGTCTCTTTGACTGACTCACTCTTTGCTGTCTTTGAAATCTCTTAGCAAGTATTTAAAACCCTTCCTCTCTTGTTCTGGAGTTTAACATATTGTTTGTTGTCGTAATTTAATAATTATTGTTTTTTCGCAATCTTAATTTTTTGTTGTTACTAATAACAATGAATGATATCATTTTTAAGAGTAATTATATTCTTTTATATATTGTGTGCTGTAAGTAGATAAAATAGTATATACTACATTACAGCAAAGGAAACATTGCTGACGCAATCTTGCTATCACTTGATCACATTAGTTCTGTAATGGCTCTGCCTCTTATACCATAAGCCTGCCTTATACGTATATAAGGCGTAATATACTATTTTATAGATTGTGCTGGAGTTGAGCCAAGTTTGTTTTCACTTTAAGACACTTTAAAGAAACAATTTTCTTTAAATTAAGACTTATATGAGCCTCAGAGGTTGGGTTGAGTAGACATTTTAACCTAGTTATAAACCCTGGTTTTAATGCTGCCAAAATAACATAAAATTAATTTAAATTCATGAATAAAATATTTTTATTGCTAATTAATAAAATTATTAATATCAACTAATTTTCTACCTTGGTTGAGTCTGGCACCCTAGTTGAGGGTGGTTACTGTTTATAGGGATCCAGTTTATTTCAGTACGCAGGTTTGACATTTTCAGAGGATTTGTTTAGATAAGCAACAGCTTTTCAAACACGAGTCAGACTTTTCAAACTTGCTTCAAGTCCAAAAAGGGACTGATATTGATTTGCCACATTGCTAGTTTTTATTTATATTTGAATAATGAAATTTGTATTGCAACATTTGATAGTTTAAATTTTTTTAGAAATATCCTCTATTATTTGTGATTAGATAACAATACCTTCGGGAAGTATTTCATTATGTTATCTATAGTGTAGCACACTGTTATAATCAGTTGACAGTGTAAAAAAATAATGCGAGGGTGCCAATGAGGTTGGTCTGATATGAAATTGTGGGTGTGGTTTAATATCCATGACTATTTATTGGCATTATTTTCTCACGCTGTTAAGTGATTATAACTGTGTTTGATACTGTGATTAATGAAATCTGTGCATTGTCAGTTTTGTGTCTTACTACCACAGGGATTTAATTGAGATGAGAAAATTTTGTTCTCATATCTTGTGTAATTCTAATTAAAACCTTGCTTGGTTCCTTGTAGGTTCAGACCAATCAAGGTTTTCCTTTACAAAACATATTTCTATCCAAAGCATAAAATGACTCTCATAGTGTAATTGCCGTTATGTAGTAATATAAATGTTTTTATATTTTAGGTTACGTAAAGTAAATACAAGATGTCACATTCTAGAAGAGAAACTGAGGATTTTCGTGTCAAAATAGAAAAGGTGGTTGAAAGGTTTTTAGGTTTTAATGAGCCTGCATTGGTTGAAACTGCGCTACACTGTTTAGGAGCTGGTTATGACAAGAAGAAAACTACAGGTACCAGTTTTTTATTATGAGCCATAATTTTTCCAATCTCCTCATAAAGCTGAAAAATTACTGTCCCTATCATTACTTTTAGCTACTTGCTTTGTAATGTATTAATGAGGTGTTATTGTATTCTTTGCAGATTTATGAGGTGCTGACATACCTGAGATCATTCTCTTTTTCTTGTATTCTTAACTTGAATAGAAATTAATAATGGTAATTTAATTTTTGCAGACAAACTTTCTTCACTGCTTGATTCCGTTAAAGCCGAAAAGCTGGCAGAGAAAGTACTTTCTATTAATGATGGAAAGGATATCAGGGATAAAGCTGGTCGCAAGCGTCATCATGAATCTTCCGAACATGCTGATGCCAAAAAACCTAAATCAGAAGAGAAAAGTAGTGATAAGTCAGATAAAGGAGATCTGTCCCAAAATGATGTTAGTATAATTGATCTTACCGTCTCTTTTTTAAGGCATGATGAAAAAAATAAATGTCTATAATTAGGAAACCTCATTCACAGAAAAAAATCCAAAAAGAAGATGCTTCCACTGTATCTTGCTAGCATTGTAAGAATCTTGCTTATCTCTTTTTGGAGCAACGGTTATTGTTATTTGAGGTTATAATATAAAAACTTTTTTTTTTTGCTGGGCGGCTGTAAAGTAGGCTCATAACATCCTCAAAAAGTAGGTGAAATGCGTTTTTTACTGTCTGCAACAGTTTTTTTTTAGTTTTTACTGTCAGTGACTAAAAAAATTGTTGCTGGTGAAGTTCCTCAAATGTCCACTAAGTGGGCGCTAGTAGTTTACATCAAGGTTATGAATTAACCTTACTTCATTCTTCTTTTATTTTGTTCAAATAAATAATAGTACAGTTGTTAACAAAGTTTTGTTATTTTCGGAAAATGAGTTATTAATGATTTATTATTAATTATTACTACCAAATAATCATGGATAATGATTTAAACATTGAAAATACCCTGTCAAAATTGAAACTTTTGGTCAATGAGGCAACCGAAAGAAGTTTACCAGCAAATTTTTATTCATTATACTGATTTTCTTCTAAATAGTTATTTACTGTTACTACTTCTGAAAAAAAATTGCATATGCTACACAACTGGAAATGTTTTTTTTTATCTCGGCTCCTTTTACTGTCTTGCTTTCCTCAACAGTAAGTATAGTCGCCAAAGTAAAAAAAAGACCTTCTTCTCAGTCTTATAACATGATATACTATTTTATCTAAACATCCTATAATATTATTATAGGATGAAAAATGTAAAAAACAGCCTTGGTGGTAAACCTTGTGTAGCCAAATGAACAAAGCATATCGACTATATACTCGGTTTCGCTGTGTGTTTTTTTCTAGTGTTAGGATTTCGGTGGCCATCTTGCTGTGAAGCAGCTTCTTTTAAAAACATTAAGAGTGTTAAGTTCCCACCCTATATGGGTATAACAACCAAATCTTGTATGTTTTGAGAAAAAGGTTTACCTTGTCTCAATATAAAGAACAATTATTATAAAGATCATGAAAATGTTAACTGCCCTTTTTTATTATCAACAAACTGAAGTCAAGTTAAGGAAGTAATATCTTTTTTTGTGGCTAAACTTTTTTTACACAAATTAAATTAACTTTATTTTTGATGTTTAGATTAAAGCAATGATGGCAAATGCTCAGAAAATAATAGAAGAAAGGAAGAAAGCGTTATCAAATTTAAAAGGAGCTTCAGGAGCAGCAGCCGCTGTGGCTGCTAGTGCTTCACTTGCTAACAATGTAGCCAAAGTTGCTGCTACTTCTAGACCTTCTGTCCCTAAAGTTCCCGATGAGAAGGCTAGGAAAATAGCTTTGCTTCAGGTTTGTTACAGTTTATCATATTATTAATTTATTGGCTTAAGTTTGCTTCCAGCAAACAAAAAACCTTGGTGGAACAAAATGAATATTTAATAAAAGAAACATGTGGCTTTGATTTTTTTTTTATCCTTCCTTAAAAATTATTTAAAATTAAATTATAGCTTAAAACTCTTTATGTATGCGTTATTCGCCCAATATTAGATAATTGCTGCCCTTGCTGGAGTCCTCTGTATAATAATAACTCTTATACATTAGAAAGGGCACTGAACAAATTTCTTACGTATATTAAAATATTTTAAAAGAAAAGTAAAATTATGACTATTTATTTACCAGTTTGAAATGTAGAACCATTTCAGACCTATTTTTTTTACAAATGCATTCATTCTCAAATTGACTGTACGGATATTGTCCAACTAGCTCGTCTTCATCTAGCATCACACAATGTTAGCAATCCTATCCTATATCAAGTAGATTTCTTATATAATAAATATATAAATGATTTGCCAATACCAAGATTGCATAATATAGCCAACCTTTATCACCACCAAATTGATATTTTTAATTGTTCGATTTCAGCAATCAAGAAGTTGCATGTCATTTTATTATAGGAAAAGTATTGTGTTTATTGTGCGAAGAATCCCAAACTGGGATTTTACTGGGAATATCCGTTTCAGGTGTTTTTAAAGCCTCCTGAGTGGTTTTCACTAAGTTGTCTGTCTGTATGTGTGTGTGTGTGTCTGTTATCATCATGGCTCCTAGTGTATTTATGCAAGAGAGTTGAAACTTTGTACAAAAATTAGTCTACCGCTGTAGTTGTGCTATTTGGAAAAACTTTTATGAGGTCATTAACCTGCAATAATGACTCAGCAAAAATGTCAAAAAAACATAAAACATTAAAAAAATGGTGTGATAGGATTGACATTTGGCACAAATGTAGCCATGTGTAAGACTTACATGTGTACCAAGTTTCATCTCATCAGCATTAATTCAATTTTTATCAAATGACTTGTGTACATTCTTTTAAAAAATTGTAAAAATCTAAAAACAATCTAATTGAGTTGAAATTCTTTATGTAATATAAGTACACTAAGTTTCGTTTCAATACGACATGTATATCCATAATTTTTGTTTGATCATAAAAATTAAGCAGCATTAAGTGTGGTCATTGCCTGAATGGGTGACCATTGAGAATGAAACGGATGCATTTACTATCTGAGGATGAGCGAAGCGAGTCCGAAGTTGGGAGGATGAGCTTAGCAAATCCGATGTGATGAGAAAAAGTTTAGAGGTACCCTATACCCGATTTTTTCTCTTTTTTTAATTTTTTTTTCCTTTTATAGTTTATTGTTTTGTTTATTATAATAAACTAAGATGTGTTTAATTTTTTTGTTTATTTTCATACTTTTGCATAAGGTTATACATTTTCAAATACTTTACATTCAACTATAACATTTATTATTATATTTTTATGTTAACAACATATCTCAAACTCATTTCCTACTTTTTACTTTTAATTATTTCTATTCCAGTTTTACTCAAAATCATTTTTATTTATTTAATTTTTTCCCATTAATTTTGTTCTGATGTCTATTTTGTTTTCAGATGTTTTAATGCAATTCTTATTTTTTGTTATAGCAATTTAAAATTGTTTATTTTGTATTTTATAACACTTTTGTATTGGTCCATTGGTCTGTTTAAAAAAAATAGCCGGAAAACCGGCAGATAAAGTATTTTTTAAAAATCTTATGGTATTTTAATTTTAAATGCCATATGGAGGGGAATATTAAAAATTGGTAAATAAGATTTTTATAACGTAAAATTATAAAGTAAATTTATAATGTGATATTAAGGTCAGAAACTACTAGGTTCATGCATGTAATTATCTGAAATAGTACACTTTTAGACCCAATTAGAGCCTCTAGATTGTTTACCTCGCTACTTCAGTGTATACTAGAGTAACTTGGAGTTAGAACTATGCTTGGGGTGTCCTAGCATGTATTATAAACTTCCCTTAACATCACTACAATGTATTTTTATAACAAATCTTAGGCAAAAAAGAATCTTACTCTAAGCTGCTCTTTTTCTTCTCCTAAAAGATCAAGTTATTATTATGCAAACCCTTGCATTTATTTGAAAAATTTATTTTAAACTCTATTTATGCAACTTTATATCAATAAAACAAGAAACCTTGATGGGACAAAGAGAATATTTAATAAAAAACACATGTGGCTTTGATGATTTATTATCCTTCCTTAAAATTATTGGATTGGTTATCTAAACTTGTTGCCTAAATAACCAGCTCGATGATGAAACATTAAGGAATATTTACCTCAGTGGTAATTTCATTAATTTTCTCTTGTATTTTTAGGAACAAATTCAAAGTAAACTAAGTAGTGGATTACTTGGAAGTGTGCTAGGCGGGAGTGGTGAGGCTCTCCCAGTGACAAAGCCAACACCTCTTATACTTGATAGTGAAGGAAGGACTGTTGACAGCAGTGGCAGAGAAATTCAGCTTACTCATGTTGTGCCCACCCTTAAGGTATCCTGTCATATTTCTCCCCATTTAATACATAATTATATTGACTGTATTATAAATATTATTATTTTAGAAAAATGCAATAAAAACATTGTGCTTATAAGAAAAACAATACAAACTGAAGATAAAACTTCATATTGATGGAAATCAAGGAAGAAAAAAAATAGAAAGTAATTGTATTTGAGACAGAGGTTGGAATATTACAGCAAGCCCTGGAGCCTTAGCCAGTGTACACATAACTGCAAATGTCCCCATTTTATTTTGCAGCATGTCTCCTAAATCATCTTTATTCTTAAAATCTCCAAACTATCTAGAGATGTCATTTACCTCCCATTGATAATACATGTTACAAATTTCATAACCTTCATCAGAATGTGCTTATAAAAATTGCTAGTGCTCACCAAATCTGACAATACATTTCCTTGTTGTCTGTTTAACATGAACCACATCCTTCACTCTTAATTGTGTAAACACCGGACAGGATCTTTACTAGAGAGCAAATCGAAAAAAATGTATGTTCTGAAAGCTGACTGTAAATATAGTTTACTGTTTGTGGAGTGACTGCTGTTTTTATTTATTTATTTTCTGTTAACAATTTTGAAAAATAATTTCAAAAATTAAATAAAAAAAGTATTATTATTTTATTTAATATTTTATACTTTTTTAATAAAAATCTTTTTTACATATTAAAATATTATTTAAAATATTTTAATAAACATTCAATTGTGTATTTTTTTCTTCAGGCTAATATTAGAGCTAAGAAACGTGAAGAGTTCAAAGCTCAAATGCAGGAGAAACCAGTTGAAGATTCAACCACTACAAATAAATATTTTGATCCCAGAGTTTCTCACAAACCATCTCAGAGAGGACGTCGTATGTTGAGATTCAATGAACCTGGAAAATTCCAACAAATGGCTGATAGAATGAGGATGAAGGTTTGTTGTCTGTTGAAATTTTGTTTATGGGGTTTTTGGAGAACAAATAAAACATGCATCTGGAATTGAAGTGCATGTGTCCATTAAAAAATATATTATAAGGTTTACATTGACTCTAACTCATTCTTTTTTATTTTTATCTGTACCTATGCAACATGTGTCTACATTTTGCCAGTGGCACCTTTGTATTTGTTGTGGCACCTCTGTTTTATCTCCTCTGAGATTCAACAGTAGCTTTTTTAATAGAGCTGTAGTACTTTTTATATTGTGTTAACATCTCTTTGATTTTGTTATCTCATTACAAAGAGGTACTTTCAATTATTTCTTGAAGTTATTGTTTCCAATATGTTATTATAATGATTAAATTGCATGCTAAGAACAGGCAGGAACAGCTATTAAGTATTTTTTGCAGCATAATGATACCTCTTAGAACATTATAAAAGTACATGAAACGGGTGATTATGATGAAGTTTTGGTTTTGGATTTTTAGGTGTTTTTTTTTATGAAGTAGCCATAATTTTTATAATTTGTTCAATAATTTCAATGCTGTGTTATAAAATAATTTTGTTCTCAGGCACAATTGCAAAAACTTCAAGGTGAGATTTCGCAAATCGCTAAAAAAACTGGTATTACATCAGCGACAAAATTGGCTCAGATTGCTCCTAAAGTTGACAGTGATAAAACCGAAATACCTAATGTTGAGTGGTGGGATTCGATAATACTGGAAGATGAAACGTAAGTGTCTCTTCACTTTTACTTTGCCTAAATTTTTTTATATTTTTATTCTGTGTTCACTGGGAATAAATGGAAAGGAGAATAGTTGGGATTATTGATAATAATGGTTGCAAGAATAAGTAAACTCAAGTAGTATAATATTTTAACTTATTTAGATGTTTCCTAAAGTTTGAAGGATATTTTACTATAAACATAGATTGAATGTTGCCGAGGGTATTTGAACTTTTAATTATGGTTTCTGTGAACAATTATCGCTAGGTTATAAGTATTTTTAACCTATGAAGTGTTATTGGATTCCATTATGTAAGGCATGAACAATCTGGGCTAGAAAATTTGAGCTAAACCAAAGAATTTTAAATGAAATCAGTAATAATTTAGCTACTGGATCCTAAGTATTTAATATGCAGAAAGTTACTTTGATTTTACATTGTAACTTTGTTAAACTCCTTAAGAATGTTAAGTGGACATAATGTAATTGAGCCAGCCCGATTTGTGCTAACACCAGACATGAGTCTCAACTCTCATTACATTTCCCGATTGATATCAAAGAAGTCAAATACTTACCTACACTATTGGTTAGTACTTTTACCATTAGCAACCTCTTGTTAATTTATTTAATTAGGTTATTACATGACAAAACTCACATGATAAAATTTATATGATTCTATAGTATTAAGATGTAGTATATGTCTTAATAGGCTCTCGCCCAATTATATTGTGTCAGTCTTTCCCGTTTTCAAAACTCAGTAGTGCCAAATTAAATACACCAAGTTTCCTCTATTAGTACATGATTTTTTCTAAATTAGGTTGTTCATACGTTGCCTGATGGAAGTATGGAAGCCTCTTTATTACTGTTGTTGCTAAATGAAGTTTATTTCTAGTGAACACAGTTTTTAGAGGAAACAAACTGTTTTCTCGGGGTTTATTTTATTATTGGAATAATTATCTCTTAGTTTTGGGATTCTTACAGCTTTGAGGCCGATTGGATTCCAGAGAGCATCATATTCTCTCTAAGTATGTGTCCTTGTTCTCATTTTATTTGCTTGTATTGAAATGATTTTATTTTTGAATTATTGTCAAGATTGTTAAGACATTTTGCCGCTTTTCCCTCTGTTTCTTGGTTTATAGGTACGGAGAGGAGGGTAGTGAACCTAAAATCAAAAAGGATGCTATTACTAATTTAGTCGAACACCCTACTCAGATGAAGCCACCGAGTAAGTACTATTTTAATTGTATTTATCTGTTTTATTTTAAATGATATTGTTAAATGTAAGTTTATTTTCTCGTAAATACCATCCAAACTTACTGCAGAAAGGAGTGAAATTCACTGTATCTGAGATTAGATTAGAGGTAGGGGGGTTTCAATACATGAAAGCTATGTAGTCTAAAATTTCTTCTATTTGTGTTGAAATGGGGAATTCTCTTTGTTAACATTGTATTAAAAATATATGACTTTTTACAAAGCATTAGCATCCTAATAGGTCAACTATTAAGATGATTTGGTCAAAAAATTTGATTGTGTGTAATTATTTTTACACTTTTTGCTGACTTTATACTAGCCTAATGATGAATTTTTCTTAAAATTTAAAAAATAGATCTTTATTTTAAATTTTATATAAATTTAAAATTATTTATTTTAAATTTTTAAATTTAAAATCCAATTAAAGTAAAAAATGGTGAACACTTTTAGCCCTGAAAAGAAATAGATGCCAATCAATAACTGGTATTCTTCTTGTTCATTGTTGGCCTAATCGGCACCTTAACCTAATGGGACTTGTAGCTAGTCCTTATCTGTAGGTTTTGTGAGAAAGCCGAGAAACTCCTTACATATCCAAAGCATTTGTCCTACTGTGACAAGTGCTCAGTTGGCAGATCATTGGTCTTGCCAGTGTTTCTTTAGAGGAACTTTTTGAACTATATCTTCCTGAGAGTCAATAATAATAATTAATTATTTAGGGGGTCAAAAACTAAAGATAATCTTTTTCTTTTCTGGGATTGCCCTAATAAGGCCACCTGAGTGATATAATGCTCAGTTTAAAACCCCATTTTTTGTAATAAAAACCATGCATAGTTACATGTAGTGTATTTAAATTTCCCACGACTTTCAAGGTAACCAGGTATGACTGTGTTCCTCTGGCTTTGTCACTTTCATGCTAGAGGTTTTTAGAATATTTTAACTTAAGTGGTTCCTATCAGGTTGATTCATGAGTTTCAATTGCATTAAACTAGATATTTTAGTGAATTTCCTAAGAATAATGAGCTAGTTTATTCAATGTAATACAAATCTGATGATTTTTTTACTTTTACTCATTTAGTGTAGGTATATAGGAAAAGTATTGTGTTTTCAAAAAAATCTGATACCAGGATGCCACTGGAATTATCCGTTTCAGGTGTTTTTAAGGTCTCCTAAGTAGTTTTCACTAAGTGTCTGTGTGTATGTATCTGTGTCTGTTATTATCTATAGCTCCCAGAGAGCTATGATGATATAGAGAGTTGAAACTGTACAAAAATCAGTCTATAGGAGTAGTTGTGCTATCCAGAAAATAATTTTTTATAACCTCATTAAACTGCAATTATGACTCAGCAAAAATGTTTAAAAATCATTAAACAATTAAAAATTATCTGATCAGATTAAAATTTGGCAAGCATGTAGTCATGTATAAGACTAACATATGTGCAAAGTTTCATCTCATTATCAGCATTAGTTCAATTTTTATTAGACGACTTGTGTACGATTTTTTACGTTTCAAAAATGGTAAAAAATTGGAAAGAGCTGAAATTCGGTAAAAGTGTATACCTTTGCATAATAAATAAGTACAATAAGTTTAGTTTCAATACAAGTATATTCATGATTGTTGTTGAATCATAAAAGTTAAGCATGAGTGTGGTCAGTACCTGGATGAGTGAAAGCTAGGAATAAAACGTATGTATCTGAGGACCAGCAAAGCAAGTCTGAAGATGTATTGTTGTATAAATTTAATGACTTGTTTATTCTGAGGATAAGCAAAGCGAATCCGAAGCAGGGAGGATGCTTGTGGTGAATCCGATGTGATGAGGAAAATATTTTTTTTATTTACTATTATTTTCAAATAATTTGTGTAATGTTTTATTTTTATAGCTCAGACACTGAAGCCTACATTTTTACCTGTCTATCTAACCAAGAAAGAGAGGAAAAAATTGAGAAGACAAAACAGACGAGAAACTTGGAAAGAGGAGCAAGAGAAGATTAGACTTGGTCTTATTGCTCCTCCTGAACCTAAGGTAGAACCTTGTTACTTTTATAGCTAATCTTAGTATAATACTATGTATAGAAGGAGAACAGGACCGTAAACACAATGTAATTCCATTGATAACACGAAACCGGTTGACTGGTGCAACTAAGTAATGCTGCCAATCTGCAACAAAACATTAATTTTTATAAATATGGTGTCATAAATATCATTAATGAAAAAGATTCGTAAAGAAACCAAATATAATAACTTAAAACACCTGCTGAGTATTTAAATAAAACTGGAATCTTAG
>JACMZG010001870.1:31961736-32049236 GCA_018340805.1 Microvelia longipes
GTATAAGCGTTTAATACATTATAATTATCGCCATAGTCATTTGCATCTCTTTGTTTTGGTTAAAGCAGGTAATAAAAGTTTAATTTAAAACAAATTAAAATAAATTTAACAAACCCGATGCATTTTTCCACTTCTTTATCAGCATTTTAAATTCCAAAATTAATTTTTTTAATTGAAATTGGTGAGTGGATTAAGTTTTATATGATGAACTGGCCGTAGATGTAACTGGTTGGACTCAGCTGTTGAACTTAGTTTGTAGTACTTGTGGACTTAATTCTTCAGTTTTCTGAGGGTAAGAGCCTACAAAGTGGTAAGGCATGAGATTCTTTATTGTTTTCTCTCATCTACACTAACCAAACTGTCTTTCACATGTCATTTTATAAACCATATTTATCTAACACATAAAATGCTAAGTCAGAATGTAATACATTATTTAACAAAAACTGTACCGATTAAAAAGAACTTTCTTATTTTAAACAAATTGACAGTGGTATTTAATTGTTTAAGCAATTATGGTTTATTAAAGCCTGAAGATGGCCACAATCCTGTTTTTTATATATAGCTATTATTTTTATAACTTATATAACTATAAGCCTATTTTAATTAATTTATTTAAAATGTAATCATTACCAGAATTCATTACTGACATAGTAAATATTGTTAAAAACTTTAATCTGAATACTAAACACAAAATACTTTCTGTGTTAAAATAAAAAACACCATCTGGACAAAAAAAATTTAAAAATAAATGATTAAAACTAGAAAATGAAAAGTATTATTTGTTAAACGATTTTTTGTGTTGTCTGATACAGTTTGTAATAAAACTGCTTCTAAAGCAGGCTTAATTTACAGACGAAAGCTCAAATTTGTATTTTAATTCTGACCAATACCTCATAACTCTAAACTTGTTTATTTGTTAAATGTTTTAGTTGAGAATCTCAAATTTAATGAGAGTGCTTGGTACTGAGGCTGTACAAGATCCAACTAAAATGGAAGCCCATGTTAAAGCTCAAATGGCTAAAAGAGCTAAAGCTCATGAAGATGCTAATCAAGCTAGGAAACTAACTACTGAACAAAAGAGAGAGAAAAGGAGACGAAAACTGGAGGAAGATACAACTTATGGCGTTCATGTCTCTGTGTATAGGTATTCATTTATTTTATTTATTTGTATGATATCAAAACCTATGTAATGAATCTAAACCCTCATTGAGTCATAGATGAAAAAAGAGTCTTTCCACAAAAATGATTTTTATTGGCAAAGCGCTTTCAACCAATAATGAGGCCATCATTAGAGTGACTCTTTTCTTTCGCCCATGATGAGCGACTCCATTGGTGCTCAATTTCAACCTCATTGAGATTTTTATATAGCTTCCTACAATTAAAAACCTTCCTCTACCGCCTTTAAGCATTCCCTCTTTTATTGATGATAACCCGACACTTGCTCTAGTTGGTACTGATCAGTTGACCAAAGAGCTCTTCCGTCTTTAACATTCAACATTATGTTGAAACTTCAACTTTTTTCTGTTCCTCGTTTACATAGGAAAAGTATTTGCAAAAAGATCTTAAACCAGGATATAACCTACATTATTTGTTTCAGGTTTTTTAAGGCCTCCTAAGAGGTTTTCTCAAAGTTGTTTGTCTGTATGTGTTTGTGTCTGTTAACATTGTAGCTATAAATTTATTTATACTACAGAGTTGAAACTTTGTACAAAATCAGCCTCTAGGTGTGACGCCATTAACCAGTAATAATTCTCAGCAAAAACTTCAAATAATTATAAAATGCAGGAAAATGTTGGCACGTATGTAGTCATGTATAAAACTAACATATGTGCCATGTTTCATCTCATTATCTCTTATTGTTTCTTTTTCATTTTTCAGAATTAAAGATTTATCTAATCCAGCTAAAAAGTTTAAAATTGAAATTAATTGCAAACAGCTGACAATGACAGGAGGTGTTATTATGTTTAAAGATTGCAATGTGGTCATAGTAGAGGGAGGCCCCAAGCAGCAAGATAAATTTAAAAGGTATTTATTTTTGATTTTCCTTTATACTTTTGGCATAGGAAATGTATTGTGTTTGGACTACATTTCACAATAAAGATTTCATCCTTTATCTATTTCAGATGTTAAGACCCTCTGAGTGGCTTTTACCTTCTTGTTGAACGAACGTAAGTGAGGTTATTACATTCGAATAGATTGGGACGGCGCGTATGGTTTGTTTGTAGTTTGGTATGTTTGTGGTGTTTGTTTTGTACGTGTCGCGAATAACTGCCGTAAAAATTGACTTCGATTTTTGATAAAATTTGTATAGCAGGTCAACTAATTATGTGTCAGAGCTGTTATAGTTTTTGGTAATAATTCCCGAAAAATATTTTTCAAAATGGCAGCCCAAAATGGCGGACCGGATAAAATATTTTTGAGCGAAAAAATCGTGTTGTATATCGTTTTCAAAGCTCTTAAAGAGTAGAAAAACAGAAAATATAGTTTCATTGGTCAGCATTTTAAAATTTGATAAATTTAAAAATGGCGGCTAAAATAATGAACTCAAAAATTTAAAATTAAAGGAATAACTCGAGTAATATATGTTGTAAAGCTCTTGATTAGTAGAACAAAAAATGATATTACTAAATTTCGAAAAATTCAACATGGCGGCCATAATTTATATAATATTAGTTTTTACTAATTTTATAAGAATTTACCAAGATAAAGATCTATTGTAATATGCTTTAGATACTTTTATACAAGTAAAATTAACTATATGTCAGAGCTGTATAGTTTTTGGTAATATTCCGAAACATATTTTCAAAATGGCGGCCAATATGGCGGACCGGATAAAAAATTTTTGAGCAAAAAATCGTGTTGTATATCGTTTTAAAAGCTCTTAAAGAGTAGAAAAAGAAAATATATTTTTACATGGTCAACATTTCAAGTTTTTTTTTAATAATTTAAAAAATGGCGGCTAAAATAATACTCAAAAAAATAAAATTTTAAAGCGAGCCTTTTTAACTATGTATTATTATAAACATACGCAATCAAGCGAGCGAAGCGAGCCTTTTTACTACACATAATAATAAATATAAGCAAAAAAGCGAGCGAAGCGAGCCTTTTTACATATATTTTTTTAAACATACGCAATTAGCGGGCGAAGCGAGCCTTATACAATATATTTTATTTTAAATATAAGCAATTTAGCGAGCGAAGCGAGCCTTTTTTGCAATGCATTAATATTAAATATAGCAATCTAGCGAGCGAAGCGAGCCTTCTTTTAACTATTTATTATTATAATATACGCAAAAAAGCGAGCGAAGCGAGCCTTTTTACAATATATTTTATTAATTATAAGCAATCTAGCGAGCGAAGCGAGCCTTATTTTCTATGTATTTATAAATATACGCAATCTAGCGAGCGAAGCGAGCCTTATTTACAATATATTTTATATAAATATAAGCAATCTAGCGAGCGAAGCGAGCATTCTTTTACTATGCCATGAATATAAATCCTACGCAATCTAGCGAGCGAAGGAGCCTTCTTTTACTATTTATTTAATATAATATACGCAAAAAAGCGAGCGAAGCGAGCATTTTTTACAATATATTTTATTATAAATATAAGCAATCTAGCGAGCGAAGCGAGCCTATTTTTAACTTTGTATTATTATAAATATAAGCTATCTAGCGAGCGAAGCGAGCCTTTTTTTGCGATGCATAATATTAAAATAAGCAATCTAGCGAGCGAAGCGAGCCTTCTTTTCTATGTATTATTATAAATTACGCAATCTAGCGAGCGAAAGCGTGCCTTATTTACAATATATTTTATTATAAATATAAGCAATCTAGCGAGCGAAGCGAGCCTGCGTTTACTATTTATTTATAAATATGCGCAAAAAAGCGAGCGAAGCGAGCCTTTTTTACTATATATTTATTATAAATATAAGCAATCTAGCGAGCGAAGCGAGCCTACCTATTTTAACTTTGTATTTTTATAAATATAAGCTATCTAGCGAGCGAAGCGAGCCTTTTTACTATGCATTAAATATAATATAACGCAATCTAGCGAGCGAAGCGAGCCTCTATAAGAATTTATCATATAAATATATATATTTATCATTATATATACGCAATTAAGCGAGCGAAGCGAGCCTTTTTTACTATGCATGAATATAAATCTACACAATCTAGCGAGCGAAGCGAGTCTTTCTTACTTTATATTTTATTACAAATATAAGCAATCTAGCGAGCGAAGCGAGCCTACCTATTTTTAACTTTGTATTATTTTAAATATAAGCAATCTAGCGTGCGAAGTGAGCCTTTTTCACTATGTATTTTTATAAATATACGCAATCTAGCGAGCGAAGCGAGCCCTTTTTTAACTCTGTATTATTAATAAATATAGCAATCTAGCGAGCGAAGCGAGCCCTTTTTTATCTTTTGTATTATTATAAATATAAGCAATCTAGCGAGCAAGCGAAGCCTTTTTTTACTATGTAAATGTTTAAGATACCTAAACTAGCATGTGAAGCGAGCCTTTTTTTGAGTTTATACTTTAAATAGTATAGCATCCGAATGTTTTAATAACTCATTTCGCTGCTTTAAATAAATATTTTTTTATGTATTCTTTGACGTGAGTTCTTGATGCAACGCATTACTAGTTTATCTATATGTTTGTGTATACTGTTATAATTATAGTTCCCTGTATGTGTATACTAGAGAGTTTAAACTTGGAAAAAAAACATTAGGGTTAGTTGCCCTACCCATAAAATAATTTCTCTATGGCATAATTAATGATAAAGCAAAACTTTAAAAAACAAAAAATTATCTGATATATTTGAAATTTCTCACTCATATAGTCCTATGTAAGATCTACAAATCTGATGTTTCATTTTATTATCAGCATTTGTTCAATTTTATTGAATTGCTTGCATAGGTTATTTAAAAAAATCTTAATAATCGGAAAAGCGTCCAATAGAGTCGAAATTAAATCATTAGTTGTTTTGACAGAGATTTTGTGGTATATGTTAAACATGGTTAATATTACCACCAATATTATTGGTTTGTGTGTGTATGTGTGTGTGTGTATGTATGTATGTGTGTGTATATGTGTATATGTGTGTGCGTGTATATGTATGTATGTATGTGTGTTTGTATATGTTTATGTACAAATAAATAATACAAAAATACAAATAAATAAATTTATTATAAAAACCATTTAATTATATTAAATTTATAATAACATAGGTTAAGTTCTAGAAATTACTAACATAGGTTAAGTTTATGCCTAGATTAAGTTGTTACAAGTGCTAAAAAACTATCTATGTACAGAGTTAAGGAACTCCCTCTCCGCAGCGCAAAGCGCAAGCTTTATAGCGGAGAGGTAGCCTTATTTTTAATATATTATGTATGTGATATAAATATTGTAAAACCAATTATTATTTAATAAAGGCATTATAAAAAAAATACACTTGAGTTTAAAAAAAATTATATATTTAATTGTCAAACCACAATACATAAAAAAGAAAAACTGACCGGTTTCAACTATTAGTTAGTCATCTTCAGAGTACTTTTTATAAACTAGTTTATAAAAAGTACTCTGAAGATGACTAACTAATAGTCGAAACCGGTCAGTTTTTCTTTTTTATGTATTGTGGTTTGACAATTAAATATATATTTTTTTTAACTCAAGTGAGTTGAAATTAGGTAAGAGTGTATACATACATTTATGTAATGGGCAAGTATGCTAGTTAATCCACAGTTGTTGTTGGATAACTTGTGTTAAGCAGCATTTAGCTTGGTCATTTGGTGAAACTTGGTAATAGCTGGGATTAAAACTAATTTCTGCTGTCCCAGGATGAGCAAAGCTTGTCTAAAGTGGTGAAGATAAATGTTGTGATTCTGATCAGGTGAAAAAAAGTTCTGAGGTACCCGCCTCATTTTTTGAATATAAAATTAAATGATATTTTAGATTTGGAGTTTCTTGTAGTTTTTAGGTTTTTATTTTTAAGTTAATTTTTAGTTACCAGGTTTAATTGGCAATAAAACAGTAGTATTTATCAAAATGTATTACAGTTAACATTTAGAAAGTTTTAGATTTGGGTTCAAATCATATTTTACTGTTGAGGCCAAAGTGTCAAGATGATAGTATTTGAGCCTTGATGATCAGTATAAGTTGACCTTTTTTTCTTATTCATATTTAGTTCCAAACTCCCTATTCTTTTCCTATAGAGACATTAAAATATATTTAATTTAAGTCCCTCCTCAACAGCCTTTATTTAATCTTCAAACCAAATATAACTCAGTTGTGTGTACTTATATTTTAAATCTTTGATAAACATAATAAACAACTTAATTTATTTATAGGCCTCTTTTTCATCAATATTCTTGTGTGTGTTTTCAGATTAATGTTACATAGAATTAAATGGGAAGAAGATAACTGTAAAGTAGATGGAGCAATGACAGATATTCCTAATCGGTGTACCCTTGTTTGGGAGGTATGTGTATTTTTAATAACAATTATTGTTAAAAAATTTATTTAAATTATAAATTACCAAGCCATATGTGTTGCATGAACACAGGCTCATAAGCAACCTAGAGTCTACTTCTACCAACAAACAGACAGTCGCTCCAGATACATAAAATTAATAATATAATACAAACAAAAACTTAAACTAGATACAATAATAGAATGATAAAATATTGTTATTTCCTTGACTTTATATTAAGTATAAAATTGCAATGCTAGGCCGGCTGTTAACTGGTACCGAAGTCAGTTGTTTCAATTACTTTATTTATAGCATATTGATAGACTGAGCACTCACTTGAGTCCACACTATGTGCTGAATTTTTGCCAGCTCTTTTAAAATTTGGACAAAATCCAGGTTGGTCTTTAAAGTGACTGACCTTGAAGGAATGTTTTTTGTGCACAGTGTCCATAGCTTTGGCACTTAAAACACCTGGTGGTTGTTATAAAGTCCTCTACTCTGTGACTTAGCCAGTCAAAGAAATCATACCTGCCTGTTTCAAAAGGAGCCGAATTTTTGGTGAAACTTCCACTACAGCATTATGCGTTTCTTTGCCCTTCCGTCTATTATGTTATCTGATGATGAAATTGTCTTCAATTCTTATTGACTAATATTAGATTTTCTATACACAAGATCATTATAGATACAGTTCTTCAGATGCTCTTCTTCTAATCCAGTTCTAATTTTGTAAATAATCATCTTTGGGTTCTTTTTATTGATTTTATATTGACATTGATTTCAATATTGCTTTAGCTAAATTTCCAATTCAGTGATAAACACACAAAATATTAATATTTTTGTGCCTAAAATATTGATAGTCTTAGAAACATTTAGTTTTCAAGACCTATCTGTTTTAAAATTGTAACCCTACTTTAAATTTATTCATTTATTTATTCTCACATTTATATTTATACTATATGTGTTATTATAAATGTATGCAGGAACAAATATTTATCAGAAAACTAATATATGACTTTTGATCAAACTTTTAAACAAGATTAAAATTATGAGGTAGTGGTCAAATAAAATACACTAATTTGAGCTTTCAGCCGTGAACCATCCTTTTTTCAGAAATAGTTTTATTACGAACTAAATCAGATAACACAAAAATATAGAACATTGGTTACAATAATTTAACACAAGCTTACTGGGTATGCTATCCAAGAATGAAAACAAAAATTTAGCTGGAAACAAAAGGGGTCTAAAATTACAATTTTTTGGAAGGAGTGCATTATATAAATACTATACTGAAAATGGTAAAAAATTTAACAAAACAATTAAATTTGGAAAAAATATAACAAAAATAAATTATTAATTTTATATTTAATGAATAATAAAGTGTGATTTGGTTAATAATTATTAATGTTCAATATTAAATTTCTGTAAATATAACTTGCATGGCTTAAATGGTTTTTTATTTCACATAGAAGGTTCAGATGTTACATGCACCTCAGTTTATAAATAAAGGTTATACTTTACGACTGAAAGCTCAAATTTTTGTTTTTATTCTTTCTAACCACTACTTCATAACTTTAAGCTTGTGGAAAAACTTACTATTTTGAAACTTTAAATATTATTATGACTGCAATTTATTGTGACCTAAAAATTAATTTTTGTGATTGAAAAGACACCTAAAATAACTAAGTTTTAAATATAATTTAAAGTTTTAAGTGCGCCGGTTGTATTTGATTTGACCATTTAAATTGAATAATAAGAAGATTTAATAGACTACTCAAGAAGGATCACCTTTCAGTTTTTTCATAGGCCAAAGCAGGTAGCCTAAGGTTAAAAAAAATCAATATATTTCATAAAAAGTCCATGTTTGGATTCTGGACTAACTCCATCTGCCCATCCTTTTATATGAGGAGACTTCCATTTAAAAGGATCTCCAATGAACTTTTGAATAAATGCACAAATAAACTTTTCTTTTCAATACCTCTATTAATAAGTAATTTTTTTTGTCATAACTGTATTTTTTAAAAATAATAGCAAAGTAAAGCTGTGCAGTCCAAATACAAGGAAAAATAAGAATCACGTCTCTCCACTGATGTTATAATTTATTGACAAAGCCAGCTTTCAGACTTAACACTCCAATCTGATCCATCATCAGTCTCCACTGATCCATCATCAGTGCCTAACCAACAAAGTATAAATTGTAATCTTACAAAAACACTATACAAAAGACTAAACAAGATAAATTAAAAAATTACAAGTCACTAAAAACCATTATAACAATAATGAAAATGAGGTTAAACGTTTTAAAAATTAGCATAAACTGAGCTTTAAATTAGTGCGAATTATGCTGAGCAGTGTTGATTTGAAATGATGAGCATTGTTTTGCATAAGCTATGGGATAAATATGGGCATTTCCTCCAAAAAAATAAGTGACAAGTAGTAATGTAACTGCTCATGTTATGAATCATAAACTGGAAACATAGAAATTCATACATTCATAGAAATTTTATCTGGCTTGTGGACCTCCGTGCCAAAATGTTATATGACATAATTTAAGATAAAGTATTGAAAAAACTGTACGAATACTCTATTATACCAGGTACTTAAGAGTAGGAAAGGGATGCCACTTATGTAAAACTATTATGTATTAATTGTTTATTTGGACTCAGCAATTTTAATTGTAATTATTATTTTTCCACTGATACTCTTTTTTTATCCTATCCTATTGACATTTTGTTTTATTTAGTGAATATTCAATTTTTTTAAAAAATAGACGTAAATGACGAAAATTAATTGTAAATGATCTAATTTACTAACATAAAACAATTTCCAAACAAATAAAAATGGAAATATGTTTAAAAATAATAATAATAATGACAATGTCCTTAATTGGCATACTTTGATAGGCATTCTACATTTAAATAAAAAATATATATTATTGAATCAGAACTATAATTATAACGTATGATTGTTATATAAAAATGGAAAAATTATTAAATATAATTATAAAATCTACAGTTCATAATCGAATGTTTACCATCTCTTTTGCTATTATCAGTGTGGCTTCGGTTACTAAGTGTAACTTCTAATTGTTGAAGAGAAGCTTTCAAGTTTGTATTTACTATTTAATGTGGTAAGCATAATATTTATATTATATTTTACTTTGAGAATTTGAGGTTGTTTTATGTGGATCTTATTAATAGATTAATATATAATTTTTTACATGGATAGATACTGAATTGATATCTCTGGATTTAAATAAATCCAAATTGAAACATCTTCAAACATCTTTCTCTCAGGTTTTCCATGCTTCCCTTTTTCCCCTATTTTATTATTTATTTATTATATTGTCAATATTATTTTTATGTTTTTTTTTTGCTGTAAGTTCTTTTTAAGAAATAAAAGTAGTTTTAATTTTCTAGCATAACTTAGATTTACTATGTAAACACAGCGTATCAGATGTACAGTTAAATACAGTTTAACTATGAGAAGGGTATCTAATCCCATTTCGAAATGCTAGAACAAGAGAAATGGAGGAATCCAGTCCACTCTGCCAATGGGCTCTCATGGTTCTAGTCTATCATATTTTAAGTATAACCTGTTAAACCTTAGAACCTCATCTCGGTCATTTACAGGGGTATCGTTCCTGCTGATAGTTTTGTTCCCCCTATATTTCAGGTAATCCTTTCTCACTATGTTTCCTTGTGATTTCATTTGAGTATATATATATATATATATATATATATATATATATATATATATATATATATTATATATATATTTTGTTTTTAATTTTTCCCCCAAAGTCGCTATGCCATTTAGACATGTGATACAATAAGGGGAATTTAAAAAATTATACGTCCAAAAAGATTAGGAGTATTTAATTGATAGATTAAACAGTCATTAAGAATATTAGTTAATATATATAAAGACTTATTTATGGCTTAATTTATTTAAAAATATGTTTTATTGCTATTGAAGTTTATGCGCAATTGTTTGAATAGGAATTATTTTTTTAAAGTAATTTTTAGAGGTATGTCAAATTGGCTTAAAGTGAGCAATACAGAGAAATTTTATACTGTGTTCAATGGTTAACAAACTATTATTTCTCATTGAATGAATGAATGAACCATTTATTAGATCAATACAAAAGAAATACATTTTTTATGATTTTTAATATATAAATATCATTTTACGATCTAAATCAGCCTCAGCTGTGGTCATATAGTTTATTTATTTCTCATAATAACACCAATTTTTTTACCGAATATTTTTTAAATATTTTTTTTCTTCAAATCTAACTTTACTATAATGTAAAGAAATAATTTTCAAAACACATGTTTAGTTTTTCACTTCCTCATAACCAGAGTTTATTTTCACTCTAATCTAAAACATATGATGTTTTGATGGGTTTTGTTTTGACGTCATTGTATTCAATCACCTGAACTAATATTGTGGGTAAGAACTGGAGTGTATTGGATGTGATATATGACCCACCTGTTAAATACAAGGTGGGGACATAGTAATTGTTTACTTTCAGGGTTTTATTAGACATGCTGATCACATTGGATTTACTACTTAGATTACATTTATAATTTGAAATATAGAAAATATTGAGGTTAATTTGTTGTAACTTTTTAATAGACCTTCACTTATTTCTTCCGTTATTTTATAATTTACCAACCAGATTTCCTATTCTTATTTGTTTCTAGGGAATGGTTAAACAAAGGAGTTTTGGTGAAATGAAATTTAAAGTTTGTGCTACTGAAAAACTAGCTAGAGAGCAGTTAAGAAAACATAGTGTTGAACATTATTGGGACCTTGCTTACAGTGCTGCTGTTCTTGAGAATGAAGAAAAATAAATGTATTTAATTTGAATTTAAATGTTTTATATTAGACTTCAGATTTTTAAAAATATTTTTTTATCTGAAAAATATCTAATAGTTCATTAGATTATCTAAAAAATATTTATTTAAAGAAATTGGTATTTAAGAATGGTAATGCTTGTTCTCACTTAAATTATTTTTAAATCTTTAAGATGTTGAAACCCTTAAGTTTAAAAAATTGTAAACATAGCTTCATGAGCTGGAAGTCGAATTGAACAAATCCTATAGTCATGGTATTTTTCAAGATCAGTGTTTATTATTGTTGGTATTCATTCTATGGATAGTAAGAATAAATTGAATATAAAACATTTTTATAATAAAACAAGCTGCCCTATTTCTTTTACCAAAAATCATAATAATTAATGTCTAAATTTTATAGTGGAATCCCAATAGATTCATACTTTAAAAATATAAAAAAACATGAGATTAGTGAAAATCCAATATGCATTGTATGCAAGTATTTCTGGCCTCACAATCACATACCTAGCTCGTATTTTGTTATTTTATTTATCCCCCCATTACTATACCACTCTTAAATTTTTACACAACATTAACAGTATGAACTTCTTTAGTATGTAAAAATAATAAAAGAAGAAATAATATTCACGCTCATTCTACTAGTATCTTTTTTATTTATTTTTTTAAATACTTTTTTAAAGTATGATTAGTGACATTACCATAATTGGGAATATAATAAAAATGACGCCAATTTTAAAATCTCTATCAAATTTTGATGAGATGCTATGGCAGTTTCATCATTTATAGCCAACATTGATGGCTCAGCAATCATTTAAGATGTGGTGCTACCAATTTTTCTTTTTTGTTACTTACATCAAAGTGTATTGAATCTCAACCAATCTGAGTTTGTCAAGTAGAATAGGTGTATTAAGGTAAAAGAGAAATGACCCATTTACTAAAGAATACTTGATATATTGCTAGGAGTTGTGTCTTAATAACTTATTCTCATATTTTCTGTCAATATAAATTTATGAAACTTAATATTTGCTGACTACATCAACTTATGCATATTCATATTTACTGTCTGCATTTACTTATGTATCATGATGGTGCTGTTTGGCGTTAACTTATTTTGTTCCCAGTCAACATTACTTGTAAGTAATATCTTTTTCGATTCTGGTGTTTTTTGTTATAGAAAAAATTGGCAGCTTAGTTTGTAAACGTTTAGCATTGGCTTAGTATTTTAGCCAATGCTAGATGTTCCTATCTATCAATGTGAATAGCCTCAAAAACCCTGAAACTGAAGTAATAAATTAACTACATTGTATAATTTTTGTTTAAATAAAAATTTTTATGAAATAAATCAATATGAATGTAAAATACCTTTGTTAAATGTATCTAATCCTAGTTTCATTCAGGCCTGCACACAGCTACAACTTGTAGGGGGAGGGGACTTTTCAGGGACTTCTCTGTACACTATAAAGAATTCTGACTGAATTACTGATGATGGGAGCTATACACTGAGTCAGAATTTGTTGGTTAAATCATCAAATTTAAATTCTTTCTTCATCTGTTCCTTTAACTCAGAATCAATACTAGGTAGTTGCTTAATTACCCTGTGCTGAAGCTTCTAACTTTTCCAGTAATATCAAATATTTCTCCTCATGTATGCTTACCTTTAATAAGTTTAAGACAAAGATTTAAATAATCTTAAGTCTTCTTCTGAATGGTATGCATTAATTTACAAAGTTGATCTTTAGCCTGATCTCTGATTAGGTTTTGGGCTGATCACTGAAAGTGTAGATTTGGCCCAGTAAGTATAATTAGTATCTTGAAAAATTAAGAACTGTTGAGATTGGTAAAAACCTAGAAGCTCGCTAGCTGGATGAGACTAATGTGATCAGAGTAGATGGTGGGACTGGTGAAGTATACTACACAAACTGATCACAGGTGCAGTTCTGTAAAGGGGATGGTATAAGTACCAAGGCCTTACCTGATTGCAGTGTGTGCATAAACTCACAGGGTTATCAATAGAGTGGCCTTCAGGAGAGTAACACTAAATTGACCTTATGGGTTCAAGCCTTATAACACAATGTATATAAGAAAGGGGAAATAAAAAACAGTAATTAAAATTTTTCATATCATCATAAATTTTATTAACTTTCTTATTGTTATTACAAATAAAAATCTTAATAATTAAAAAATACAATTAATAACAAAATTTTTCTTCATAATATACAAATTAACAATAATACTTAAAACATAAAGCCATTTTTATAATAGTCACCTGAATATTTATGTATTTTTGTCAGTAAAAGACAAAATTTAGTCAACATTTTCACTAAATATAAATTATTCACACAATAAGTACTTAAACATAGTAATCTAAATTAAATGAATGGACGAAATATGAATATTATAAATATAATAAAAGAAAAATAAAAGTGTGCGATGGTCAAACAAAGTTTTATTCAAATTCTTTATAGGGTTATATGTTATATTTCCAAATATTTTAAAATTTAATGCAATTTTTTAAAAAGGACTCTGCCACTAGAGGGATAGGATGGTCTCTCCACGTAGTATGTTAACTGAAACTAAGTAGACTTTCAACTTGATCGGTCATCTTTAGTCACATAAAAAATAATGAAGGTGTCGAATCTTAAGATAGAATGAGTGGGACAAAGACAATGCAAAAATACTAATCTGAAATACAATCTAGTTTGACCATCTTTTGCTATAAAAATAACCTTTACATAAATAAATTAATAAAAAAAATTTACAAGTATCTTTTGGAATGAGATTTTTTTAATGAAAGAAATAATTAAGCAGTACTTCACAGCCAAAAATAAGAACAAAAATTAATAGTAATAAAATAAATCTTCAGTTCAAGGATAGTTTTAAAAAAAGTACATATTACTACTTGAAAGCAACTTTATAGTTAACTGACTTACTTGATTAACATTTTAAGATAAAAGGTCTGAAAGGGTGGTATTCTTTCATGGAAGTATAAACCATGATAGTACCATAATAAATTCACATTTCTGTTACCTGTCCAGTACACTTAAATGTACGGATAATGTAATTTTGTATATAATGATCAACTTTTAAATACTTATTACTAATTTATCAATTATTTAGGCATAACATAATGGGCAAGTAAAAATTAGAGTTAATATAAAAATTAAGTCAGTTATGGGATGTAATTTTTTACTATAACTCCCCACTCCAATAATGGGGGGGGGGTATACTAACTATTGCACTGGTTAAATGAAAATGGCCCGCATCAAAAAACATATTCTAATATTGATAATTCGTAGGATTATTTATTTAATTTTCCAGAGTTCAAGCTGTATTCCAAACAACTTAAGGTAAGAACAAGGTTAGATTACAATTTGATTATCCATTGTCAATTCAATAACTAAACACAAATTATAAACGAAAAATAAATTTTCTGCAATGTTTTTCTTTTAGTTGCAGAAAACCATTAATTTAATTAACTATTGAATTAATTAAGTAATTCTTGTAATCTTTATGTTTTATATTAATTTCCAAAAATGTAGTAAAGAAGTACAAATAAATTAAAACATCTCATATTCATGCTCACTATATTGTAGGCACTTTATTAGATGTTACTAACTAATGATACATGAAGACATTCCAATGTTATATCAGATTTGTGCACAATTAAGCTTATTACAAACATATTAACCAAGTAAGCATTACGAGTTTACATGTATACTATAACTTCGTTTATAACAATTTTAATACCAAAATATTAGAGGCAAGTCAAGTAGTATTTTTAATATTTAAGCAAACAAAGATGTAGAACGATTTCAAATCCATTTGTTTTGGTAAACTGATTAACTAAATAGGTCTATCCATGAATCATAATTTGTCTACGAAAATGTCGTAAAACATAATTCTATTATTTCAACATGTGTTTGCCCTAAAATGTTTTTAAACTCCCAGACTTTCTCATTGACTTGGTTATATAAAATATGTCTAGATTAAGAAAGGGCAACTTAAAAGATTTTAAAATGTCCTTTATCTTATAATAAAAAAACAATTCAAAGACATTTCCTAATAAAATAACTGATACAAAAATTTAACACAAGTAGAATGTAAATTGATTAAACTTATGTTTTTAATTTTCATAACTTATACAAATAAACAGGTTCACAAGTGTTAACCAAAATTAAAATACGACTAAGTTCAAATTTAAGTTACATGTACCAGATGTCATAACTCAAGTTCCACTTGTCAGATTTATTTTAATTTTACATTTGAAACTTAAAAAAAAATAACAAGATTCAAAAGACTGTACACCAATATGAAATATGTATATCATAATAAAATTGACATACAATCCTCTTAAAACTCTTAGCATTTCTATGTTTTACAATATCCTCTGTAGCCTACAAAGTAAAAACACACTTAACTAACTAACTCTAATTTTTAATGGAAATTAATAATTACTCATTATTTTATTTAACAGCTAATTTTCTAAAATAACACTGTTCACTCCATATTTTTATTATTATAATTACACACATTAGTTTATTGATTTATTCATTTTTTGAAAGAAAGAAAAACAGAGTTTAGTATAAAGCTGTAAAGGGCATTTACAATAAAAACATAACCCTCATTTTCAAGAAAAAAATTTACAAAAACGACTCAATTAATATAATTTGTATTGTGTAAACAAAATACCTGTATAGATTTATAAGTTACAGAAATATGACTTCCCGAAAATTTCCATTTATATATTATAAAAATTAGGTACGTGGGTACTCAACATTTTCTCACCCTATCAGATTCTCAATGCTCATCACCACTTCAGACTTGCTTTGCTCATCCTCAGAAAGTAAAAAAAAAATCAGTTTATTCCCAGCAGTCACCCATCCATGTACTGGTCTTGCTCAATGCTCCTGGCACTAGTAATTCGGCAAAAACTAATCGTACGGAAATTGAACTTTGTATACTTTTACATATTTCAACTCAATAGGATGGGTTCCTACAGTGTATCGTCAAGTATAAAAATCCTCAAGGTCATATGCATTTTGGGGATCGACCAATCAGAGAAGCCGCTGCCAACCCCTCTCTTGAAAGAGAAAAAAAAATCCCTACTCCCATAACCCCTGTAGGGAAATAACCTCCTTCCCGGCATTCGTTCACTTCGTTTGTGGTTCTTCTTGTGTTTATTATTTCCCTTCTCAATTCATTTTTTTCCACATTTGCATAGTTCCTAAATAATAAAACTACACCAAAGAATTGTAGAAACATCGCCAAGAAAACACGGGTAACATAACCTGATTTGTTTACAAAGTTTTTTCCCCGCTGCCTTTTTGTAGGGATTTTTTTTCTTAGAATCGGTGGTGCCTAAACTGAGCTGTCAATATTTTTAAGGTCGTCGATACACTGTAAGTTTTAAGATTTAAACGTCATTTCATAAAACTTGAACATATGAGGTGAAAATTTGTTGATATTATGTAGGACTCCAAGGGTGCTTTAAGTTTAAAATCGATTCAAGCATTGATTCCGTGGTTAACTGAGAAGTTAATGAATTTATCATAAAAATTATTCGGATTAATTTAGTTATTTTATCTTCTGAATTTAAGAAAAAAATGTTAAGTGTAATGTTATAACCATTCTAGTCATAATCCAATCTAAAAAAATAATACAGAGTTTAGTCTAAACACAATAAAACTTAACATTATTTAAAAAAAAAACTATTTCTCGATAACACAACTAGACCTAAAATTTGATTTTAGTTTTAAAACTCTACCATAAACACTTTGGAAGCAACCATGATAACTAAAAAACATGGTAAAACGACTCAGGTAATCTTAAAAACACATGAAACAGATAATTCAAGTGAAATAGTGGTTTCGGATTTTAAAGAGTTGAAACAATGCTTTCCCTAACACCAATAGTTTAATTAGGGAAAAGTAAAAATGGTCTTCATCCTTAAAAATTTCTCAACACATACAAGAGTCCACTCAGTGGTTGATTGAAAGTAGAATGGATAACTCAGTTTTAAATTATCCGACCAGGAGTCATATCATTTCACCATTAATTATTACATGATAAACAATTTTACATTTCATACTTTAATTTTGATATAACATCCAGGTCAGGATAAAGCAACCAGGAGAGGATCAATACAAAATAATCTATACAGGGCATGGAATGGTCTGCTTGTTTCAGTACTCACAACTAATAATTTGTTATATTGCCTCTAAGTTTGCTAAAAACAGATGTATCCTATAGATAACTACTCTATTTTTTGGAAAATAAAACAAAAGAAGAAAATAACTTATTAACTAGAAATGAATTATTATTATTCTCGTTGCAAGTCAACAATTAGTTGCCTTGGTATTTTAAGGTACTTCTAAGATAATCTAAAATACTTATCCCAGTCAAATTGTAACAGACAGTACCTATAAGGAAATTTTGAAACTTAAGTTAATTTAAAATAACTTTTATAAAAACAATAATGAAATAATAAGGTAATAATATATCAACTAGTCAAAGTAGTAAAAAAAGAAAATTTAGGAATGTGAACAATTTTTATAGGATGCTAAAATAGAAATGATATTATTTTTCAAATCAATTAGTCAATAAATACAAATCTAAGACAATAATTTGGCATTATTTATAATTACGTTAAACAAATTAGATAAGAAAACATAAACAAAATTAAAGAAATATGTTTAGATGATTGTCTATTGAAACATAGAGTTTTTTTTGTTTACAAGTATTATTATATTTATTTAAAATTATTTACAAATAGTTATTTTGCCTTAAATTATGATTTAAATTTACCTTCTATTGATACGATTTCAATTAGAAAAACATCAGAAAAAAGATTTATTCGTGGAATGGGGAGAAATCACAGAACTTTTATACTTTTACAAAGATTTTTTCAAAGTATGTTTTTTATTTAACCTAATTTATACTTATAATTATTTTAAAACAAAAATAATATATTTTTAATTGTTTGCGGAATGAAATAAAAAGGAATGATGAAAATAATTTCCATAGATTGTATTCTGAAAAGTAGAATTTTTACTTAGATTTTTTTAAAGTATTTTAATAAATTAATGTTTTTTTCTTTGAAAGTAAACATTAGGTGGCTTAAATCTTCTTTGTTGACCTTAATACTAATGTTAAAGGCATTAGAAAAGAGGTCAATTTAAAACATCACTCACATAGTTTCACTGTTAGACCATCAATATATAAAGTAAATTTTAAAAATTGAACGAAATCAAATAAGCTATATTGACGAAACAAGAATATTTCCATCATTTTAAAAATAAAAAGTAATAAAAGGACATACAAGTCACTAACCTTGAAAGAACCAAAATAAAGAAGCGAGAATTATTGCAATAATACTTAAAACAATTTTTTTCTGAGATCTGTTCATTAAGTACTAAATTATTTCATTAATTTTTTATTCTTTCATCCTTCCTACAAATTAAAACTGTCTTTTAAAATTACTTCTACTTTTTTTTCTTTATTGTCTTAATATAAAACATATTAGGGGTTTTTATATTTCTTCCTCCCCAAAATTAAAATATATATATTTATAACTTTTACATCATATGTATATTTTATTTAAATTTAACATATATATGATTTATCTTTAGAAGAAAATGGTTTTAATACCATGTTATTTTATTCATTTTAACATTATTGACATAGAAACAGTACTTATTAACATTCATGTTTATTTAAAACATTTTTTTTTATACTTCTATAAACTAAATATTAGGGAAGCTATAATATAACAATTTCATTTAATAATATTGTACAATTTATCAGAATAAAGTAATAAATTAATAATAATAATGAAAACAAATTTATATAAAATTGGAATGTTATATATTTAGTATGTAACAATCAAAAAGGAATAAATTTAGTATAGTAATATTCACAAAAATCTCTCAATATTTGTCTTTATTGTTATAAAGTCAATTGAAAGATTATGTAATATTTAAAAAAAAAATAATTTTTGTTAGGAACAATGAGAAACATTCCTGTTTTTAGTGTAAACTGTACTTGTTAAGAATCCTGACCAAAAAAATTAAAAAAAAGTGCAAACAGTTATGTGTATGATTGTGATTCCTAGTATTGGCATTAGTCCTAATCTTCTTATGTACAGTTTTGACATGCATGTAACAATTTTGTTACAGAGGAAGGTTTAACCACCTATAAATGATGAATAGCCTCGAAACCCCTTGAAATTGAAATCAAAATAAAATAATGTGAACAAACAAAATTAATGCAAAATAAGGTTTCCATTTGATCAAAACCTGTCTTTACTAACAACCAAAATCAATGCTCTCCAATTTTTTCAGTTCTTGATTTGACTCATGACAAGTATAAAATATTGTAGTACTAGCGTCTATTTATATCAAAATAATTAAAGCAGTAACTCAAATTTCCCGATAAATTGCTTGCAAAAACAAGAATCAACAACAAATTGAATTGATTCTAGTTCTTAAAAAATCAAATAATATTAAATGTATCATATTTGAGTTGCTGCTTAATTTTGTCTTTTTATTTTAATTCCAAAACGTGCCAACTTATGGCACTTGAAGTACCAATTTTCACTGTGAGAGATATGTATGTTCTACCTTTTAATAATAAATAAATTAACCCAAGCATCAAGTACAAGTTGGTTTTCATCAAAATTAAGAAAAACAATATCATCATTATTAGATTTAAAAACTAATCAAAACTATGATTATATACTTAAAAAGTGTTGTTCCTCATTGTGCCTCTTTTAACTTTGGCAGTAAGGCAAAGATTTGTTACTTAAATTAAATTTACCTTCTTAGTAACTCACCAAGTTTTGTTTTTGTAACAAATTAAGTCATTTTATTTTATTGCTGCAAGAGATCTGATTAGAAAATATTATTTTTATTAAAGGTGCTTAAACTTTTTGATTGCCACAATAAAATATTATTAACATGCTAAGAAATTATACAACTATAAGAAAAATCATAAGTAATATTTAAATAAAAATTAATTTAAAAATTTAATTTCATGAAAATTTTTTAAAAACCAAGCTACTTAAAAGTCAATAATACATAGACTAGCTTGTCTAATTTACGAAGACAAGTAAATAGTAAAATACCTTAAATACTCAAAATTACAAATTTTTAAACTAATACTTGAAAAAGTTTAAAAATAAATAAATAAAAATAACTATGTACATAATATAGAATCAAAGCTCCTAATACTGATGATAATAAAAGAGGGCAAGATATATAAACATCTGTAGAAATATTTCTAGAAATAAATTAAAATTATAAATTTAGACAATATATATTATTATTTAGATTGTTTTAAGGCGTTTTTATAGAATAAAATCTAGGAGTATCTATAAGTATTTTAGTGTATATTGTTATATCAAGATTTAAAAGTCAAAAATATTCAAATAATCAATAAAATAAAAAATTTTAAATTACACTGAAAGCATCTTTTGATGAAAATAGAAAAAACTATTTTTAGGCCTGACACATTTTTTAAGTACAATTTATATTACCAATAAATGAGCTTTTCACACAGTATTTTTAATTTTAATAAAAAAGAAAAAACAAATGATTGCACAGTTCAATTTTTATTATTAAATGTATGCGTTTTACTATCCATTAAGAAAATCGTAAAGCTGTTTCAATTTTATCAGTCTTTCTTTTTGAAAATTTCTAATTATATCAGTAAATTCTAATTCACTGATTGCAGCATACTTACATTGGGGAGTTTTAGAAACATTATAACTGACAGTTTTAGCGTAGCCAGCATTATTGGACTTTTCAACGCATTTAATGAAAAGTTGTCTATTTAGTTCAATGAGGCGTTCGACATCGGACGTCATTCTCTCTTTACCATACCTAAGAACGGCTTGTTTAAATTTATAAATAAAAAAATTATACAGTTTAGTATCCGCTGAATTAACATCCAGTAAAGTTTTAATTTGATCAGGAGTTAATTTATTTTTGTTTGCATCTATACGAGAATTCAATTTTAAAGAAACTACTTTTTCTAAAGGCCAATTCATCAAATCAGCTAATAAAACTAAAGACATTTCCATGTATTCCGTGATCATAACCAAATCAAATGCTCCATTAACTTTACTGATTAATCGAGCTATTTCTATATTGTTATTAAAATTCTTTGGATCCATACCCAAATCCCAGGACATTTGATTAATACCAGTTCTTCTATTTAACCTGACCGTAAATGCTTTGGTAACATTTGAAGGATTTTTACAAAAATCTGCAAAAGTAGTATTATATAATTTACTAAACCCATAATATGCATATAAAGATTCATAAAGAGTAGCTGGATTTCTTAATATTGTCACCCAAACTGCACCAGGATACATTACATCGTAAACACCAAACCTATTCCACCTAGTATGATGAGTAAATATATTATATTTACCATTGGGTGTACTTAAAACCTCGGGAATCAAATGTTTATTAAAAGGCTCAGGACTTCCTAAATAGTTTCCGTCACTGGGCAAAACAAAATCCAACCCGTTTTCTAAACCATACCTCATTAATATATTTTGCACAGTGCTGCTACTGCATTTGTGCATTTTTAGGAAAAAAATATTCTGCTTCTCGTTGTTAGTTTCGTTGAAATGTTCAATCTTCTGACTACTGTTTAATTCTTCAAGAAAAGTTTCATCTAATGGGCTGTATTCACAGTGGTGCCCACAATGTTCCCTGGAACATAAACAAATTATTAAAGATGGAGCATCATTTTTACAAGGTTTACTTGATCATTAATGTGAAAAAAATGATAGAGACTTTGACTGTAAAAAGCTTTAGCTTCTTGGTAGTCTTTGAGTAATATGAAAATGGTCAGACTCCAGAGAGGGAAGGAAGATTAATGTCATATGCTGAACCCCCAAAGGGCAGAGACTTTGCACTAACTTTTGGCTGTCACCTGATCGAACCTGAACAGTTGATCAGAGATGTCTACATAGAAGCCATCTTTGCTAGTTAGCATATATTCAAAATGATGAATATTCAAAACAATACAAAATTACACTTAAGAGGTAGATCACAAAGAAAAATAAAGGGGATTTATTTCCGTTAGGGTTACTTATTTCTAAAAAATTAATTGATATGCCTTACATGTTTACTCATAGTCACCCATTTAATTTATTTGTTAACTTTTTATGAGTAGTTCCAACTTTTGTCTTTTGATTTTTATCAGGAATAAAATTTTCTTTAATTTTTTATGCTTCTGAAGTTTTGTTATCTTTAGAAATTTTTTGAAAATGGACAAATGTCCGGGTTTTATTAATAAATAAATAAATATTTAAGATACTAAAATAATTTTGAAATAAGGATATAGTTTTGTTGGTCTTAGGTCCAGTGAACACATCATATATTCACTTTAAATTTGAGTTGAATCAATTTATATATAGATAAATATCAGGTGCTAAGTTATAAAATACTGAGTGTAAGTCCTAGATACTATCTTAAGTTAGTAAAAATCTAATTTGAAACTCTTTTAAGTACAGAACAAAAATAAACTTACTTAAAAGAAGACTGAAGGGAAGGTTGAATTTTATAGAAAGGGAATAAAACTATACACTATCTAGTTACTCCAATTAGAAATATTCTGATTAGATTTAATAGTATCTGAAGAATCATCCACTTTACTATCGTTGGAGCGCACTCGGAATTTTTCTGGAAGCTTAGGGTATGTATTTGTACGACCAGCTTTGCTTCCTGTACGTGATTCTGGTTGAATATTTTGCATCATTGCTGGACTAGAGCCAGTCCTCGAATGTGTAGGTGAAAGTATACTAGTAGCCGAACTCAGTCTCTGAATGGGTTTAGTAGTTAATTCACTTAATTTAAGAGGCAACATCTGCTGAGAATCAGGAGATTTGGGAACTTGTGATGAACCAAAACTTCCTAATTTACTAGCAAGTTTTAAAGGAAGTTGCTGTCTAACTTGATTTGTAGATACCTTAACCTGATTTTGGGCACTAATAAGATTTATAGGCAAAGTAGAAGATTTATTAGGCATTTGTTGTTTCCATTTCAGAGAATCTGCTTTACGCCGAGGAGGATCACTCGGTGGAGTACAGAGAGGAGACGGTATAACTGACTCGTCTTGCGTTGGTGTCACATTCATCCCTGGACTCATTACTATACCCTGATTACTTAAATTTTCTAATTTTCTATAAAGCTGTTCTCGTTGTTGGACTATATCAGCTTCTTCAGCTTTTACCTGTTCTTGTAATCTTAGAAGAGAAGCCCGCTTCTCTTCTAACTCTTTCATTTCAACTTCCTTCTCTTTCAGCCATGTCTCTTTTTCACTTTGTAGTTTATCTTGTAAATTTCTCAATTCTTCGAGTTGGTGATTATGCCTATAATGAGGTCTAGTGGAGTCAAACATATGGCTTTTAATAGTACTCAGTTCTGCTTCTAGGCTGTCTATTGTAGTCATTTGTCTAGATATAATACATGAGAGGGTATAAACATGCTCTGACAACTGTGCGGCGGCTAATCTATAGTCATGCTCTGGTATTGATTGAGCATCTTTGGATAAATTTTCAGCGTCTTTATATGCATCATTCAATGTGTAACCCTGCACTTTTTCTTTATCATTAATATCAACAGTATCTATGTCTGTATTAACCACATTTTTAAGGACCCTATTATTCGGTGGATTCGGATTGTCATACCCTCCAAACGTTTCCGCTCGTTTTGGTAAAGCCAAGGAAACATAAGATGCACTATGACGTTCACCAACAGAGCTTACACTCCGAGAAAGATTAGTGGAAGACGAGCATAACGACTTAGCTAAGAAGTTTACCTTTTCAACAGCATTTAAAACATCCCTCCACACTTTAGTATTATCTAGTTTGTCAGAAAATAATTTTTCATAGTTTGGTTTATCAGGAAGAGTTTCAACTCCACAAGCAGATAAAAGTTTAAGTTGAAGAGCCATTTTTTCTTCAAGGATTTGAGCCTGCTCCTTGTCTTTTAACCGGAGTAACTCTACAATATTTGTTATTTGTTTCTTCTTGCAGTTAGGAGTAGAGATTTGAAGAGGTCTGGGGAAGTCATCATCTTCCTCTGGACATTCCTGAACAGCAGTTCGAATAGCTTGAATCCAAATTTTCTTATCTTTGGGTTTGTGAACTCTGAGTTCAAACATTTCTGGCTCATTTGGATTAGATGATATTAAATAAATGCCTCTAGAATCTTGCCCAGCCTTTTCTCTTACTAAAAGTTTTTGTAAAGACACAACTCCAGTTTTATTATCAGGAGTAAAAAATGTATACTTCTGATTACTTTCAAGAAGAAAGCACAATATATCAGATAGAACAAGGACCATAACTACTTGCATTTTTCCTCTGCCTTGCATTAACATAGCCACTCCTTCAAACTTCAACTTTCTTTCAGCTGTTAAAACATCCACTTTCTTAAATTTAACACCCCTGAACACTGCAACTGATTTAGGGTCTACTTTACCATATATTTCTAATTTTCTATCTTCTTTTTCCTTCTCAGCAACTTGAGAGTCAACTTCAGTCAAAATTGATTTTACTTGTTGTAAAGCTTTAGTAAGTCGGTCATGTTCTTCTGGGTTTTCTTTAGATGTTTTTATGAGAGGTTCTATTAGAAGAGGATATTTGGTTAATCTTTGTGTTACAAATAAAATACATTCAGGTATCCCTTTCTTCTTTAATAAAGGATTACCTTGACAATGCTTCACAAATTCAGCAAATTTTCTATCATGCTGCATAAAATGTTTATAATAATCAACAGCAGTTCTATGGTTGGAACAAAATTCCCCATAAACTGATTTTAACCTTTCAGCATACATTCCGCTAAACTGTTCTAATAGAACATCACTGATACAATCAACTACAGGTGATTTTCTCTGTTTTATTCTGAGTTGTCTAAGAAAATTTAGATGGATTTCAGTAAGATCTAAGAGCCTAGGAAACATTCTATCAACTGTGGTACCAAAATTCAGGTGTTTTTGTAACCCTTCAACAAAAATTTTCTGCATAACTTTGAGAGTGAGGCAATGATGTTTTTCAGTCATTATAAATTCATATATGTGCTCTTGCCTTTTAATTTCTTTTTCTTTTATTTTTTTAAGGATTTCTTTGGAAACAGTAGGAGCCCAAGAATCAGGTTCTTCTAAAACCAGACCAAGGGCAGGATCAGTCTCTAAATCTTTAACAGTGAGTGGAAGTTCATCAAGGAATTCATACTGCATTAAGGGTACTGCATCTGGATAACTCACAGAAGATTCTTGATACAAAGGTTCATCATCATGACCTCCAGGTGAACCACAGCCTTTCTTGTTTTTAGACATGAACCCCATTTTATTTACAGGTTTCATCATTTTACCTTTACAATCTCCAACATTATCTTTGCAGTTTTTTTGATGAACCGTAGCAGCACAACTTTCACAGTATACTGATGGTTTATTAGTTAGAGTTTTATTACAAAAATCACAGATCTGAGAGTAGCCATAACATACACTCACCCATTGATGACTAACCTTTTTGAGTTTATCTTTTTTCTTTCGAAAGAAAATGCTTCCTCGCTTGCGTCTTTTCTCTGCCTGTTTCCCCTGGCCAAGCAACACTGCAATAACTTCATCTTCATCAGATTCAGCAGTGAACTGTCTCAGCTGATAAGCTACAGGCAGTGTGGCAGCTGACTTTTTCTCAACTGGTAGTGGTTCAGCAGAAGCCAGCTCTCTGACCGCAATTATAGAGGGTGTTGAAACAGATTTTTGTAATGGTGACATTATCCTAGCATTAAGTAATCGATTTTCTGCTTCACGCTTTAGAGCTACTTTTTTGAAATCATTTTGAAGCTCTGCTTCATTGAGAGAGTGAGTGGAAGAATTAGCTGGGGCACGAGACTGCCTCACCCTGGGTTTGACTTCATTCGACCCCAATAGATTGGCAGTACTTTCTGAGAACGGATCATCCACATCTGACTCCATACTACTGAGACTCACGCTGCAAAAATTATCATTGCGTTTCTGAAATTCTGGTTTGATGTTCCCCCTGCCATTTGAAAGATCTTCTAACGCAGCCCAACTGCGTCTTCTGGAAATATCACAACCTGAAGGGGGAGGGTCAGCCTGGGGATTCCTATATTCCCACTCGTTAGATCCTCTTTTCCTTCTTAAAGCCCTAGCTGCTGCAGGGGCCAGTGTAAGAGTCTGGGAGGGAGTAGAATTAACACTAGAAAGTATATCTATATCTGAAGCAGCTGCTTCCTGAAGTGAAGGACAGGAAGCAGTCATCCTATTTTCCTGAGTGGCAGACGTGGTGGCACTCAAATCCTGTGAGATTCTTAAAATAAATTCTCTCATATAATGCAACTGCTGTAGATTTTCTTCTAATACAGGGTAATGTTTACCAGCTGGCGAGTGAGGAGTTACACTAATAGTAGGAACTAGAGGTGAAGTATTAGAGAATTGTTTTTCACTAATATCTTCGCAACCTAAATAATCAGTTATCAGATCTTCTTCACTACCACCGCTTTCACCGCAGCAATCGTCCGATGAAAACGGTGTTAAGCGCATATTATTATCTTCGTTCGATTTATTCATAATGAACTTCCAAATACCTATCATAAACAAAAACGGAACTCGAAAACACGATGGTGAGGGATGCTTTAAAACACTATATTTTCACTTTATCACCCGCATTTTAACCTGAGGCACTATCCAACGACATTTAATTCTAAAATAATACAAATTTGACCGAAAACATCACAATTATGGGAACTAAACCTAAATAACTATCCATAGATAACACGAGAACTACAAACTGAGGGTAATGTACTAGAGTGTGACGTCATAACAGTCACCCTTTCTCCCCTCTCTTACATTTTTGCCTAAAATAACATTCTTTTAACTCTACTAAAATCAATTTAATAACAAATTTAAGGACTATCCAATAAATGTTTTATCTCAAAAATAAATTTTACAACACTTTTGATTAAAATTATCCTAAACAATGTCAAAAGTTTAGTTAAATACCGATGTTTTGAGAAAGTTTGATAATAAACAGGTTAACCTGTTGAAGCCGCTGTTGCGCATAGAACACCAAATGAATTTAACAATTAAAATTCAGATCCAAATTTAAAATTTTAATCTGTTTTTGAGATATTTGAATGAATTGTTTGTTTTCTTTAAAATATCTTTTTAAGTATTTTTAGTATAATTATTTATACTGTTGTACATTTTAAAATATTTAAACATTTTATACAACACTGACAGTATTTAATAAATTTAAGTATTTTAATCAGTTTATTAGAGAAAAAGTTAAAAACTTTACTTGATCTTAATTCATTTTGAAATTAAACATACTTTTATTTTAAATTTTATTCTAATTAAGGTTTGTTTAAATAAATTAAAATGACTGAAAGTATGTGGAGTAACCTCAGTGCCACCTGAAGCTCCAGATGTGACGCAATAGTCGTTTTACCTCCTACAATTTTAAATCAACAAAAACACAACAATTAAAAAATTACGTATTATTAACTTTATGACAATATTAGGTGTACAGATAATTGCAATACGTCGATTTAATTGCGTATCTTAAATTTTAGTTCCAGTTATTTGTTTAATTACATCATGCAACTGTATAGGTAACTTAAAGCCCATTTTTACTTTTCCTTATTTATAGGTAGTATATAGGACAAGTAATGTGTTGCTCTCTAATTCCGAACCCGAAATTTAACATGAATATCCGTTTGAGGTGTTTAAAGTTATTTTGAATGCTTTCTAGGAAGTAGTTTGTCTGTTTTTGTGTGTCTCTAATGTCATCGCAGGTCGCATTCCTGTTTTTGCTTGAGTTTAAAATTGGTACAATTATCATTTTAAGGGGTTGTTGTGCTTTCCGCAAAATATTTTTTTCTATGACTCATCAACAATTTTGTATAAATAATCATAAAACACGGAAATATTGTTGTATCAATTTGAAATTTTCTTATATAGTCGTAGTATATAAGACCAATAATAATCAATATTTATTTATTATAATGTTTAAGTTATAAGTTTACATAAAGTTTATTTTTATGTAATTAGCTCAATTATATAAAATTAGCTTATTTTTTTGTAAAAGTCGGAGTATCATCTAGTTGAGTTAAAAGTTGGCACGTATTACGTCTTAAACAAAGTATACATCTTTGCTTTTCGAAACGGCTAGTATATTGTTTATGCTGCTAGATTGATTTTAAATAAATTGAATAAAATAAAATGTTTTAAAAATTTGACAATTAAATATAAAAATGATTTTATACTCTGTCTTTCATAACTTGGTGTCTCATGTATATATTTTAATATTAAGTTTTGATACTTCTTGATAAAATAATTATGAAATAAGGCCATGATTTTGTTCTTCTTAGGCCCAGTAAAAACATCATGTATTATTTTTTATTTTAAGCATGAAATTAATTCATCATTCATGCATAGGTATAGATAGATATTTGTGAGGAGTATCCAGAGGGATTTAGATTACTACAGCACCAGGCTCTATGAGATTTGGAGCCACTGTCATAAGACTTAATTGGAGTGCATATATAACATGTAGCTTTATAGGCATGTGTTGTATAACCACTCTAGACTTGCTGAACAGAGCGAAAGCGATATTTTTTTATATTATTAGCTTTTTAGTCTAAAGACGAAAAGGCTATTATATAATGAGGTAAAGGCAAAATGATGGTGCTATAAAGGGACTCTAGGCCCTTACATAGGCTCTTTACTTTAACCTCTTAGATACAATAATTCTCTCAACTTGGTTTCATGGCAAGAAGAAGTTACGTATAGATGTTATTTTTAGCAAATTTTCGTATTGTTGTCCTAAAAATATGCTCGGTTTTTACAGATCGCTGGAGTTTAGCAGCATTGAGCAAGGTCAGTACGTAAACAGGTGACCGGTGGGAATAAAACAGATTTGGCTCTGTTGAAGACTAGTCTGAATGTATACTGAAATATACATTTGACGATTCCCATTGTCTAAGAGAGAGCGAAGTGAACCGAATAAGGTGAGTAAAAGTTCTGAGGTACCACGTACTTACCCGATTATTTAACAAATATACTGATAATAAAACATGTAATACTATTGAAATTGTACAAGTGACAGTTTAGATAGTTACTATCTATTTATTATACTAGTCAATGAAAAAATGAAGGTAATGCATAAGCATTTATTAAGTTGGTTAATTTATGTTACGTGGGGAATTTAATTTTTATTTATCTTTTGTTCTTGATGTGGAAATAAATTTTACTTCCTTATCTCCTATAATAGGATTAGGAAAAGTATTGTAGAGGGGAAAAACATGACACTCACTTTTTTTTATCTAACTTTAACAGACCTATAGGAGAAAAAACAGATAAGATTTTGGGCAAAATCCAAGATGGAGTTTTAATAATAATGATATGGGCAAAATCCATATTTGTATTTTAAATTTAAAAAAATTGCCAAAAATGATTTATAGTGCTAGTTTAAAGTTTTCTTAGTTCAACAAGACCTCACCACGTCTGTGGCTTTAATAGTTCTCGAGATATAAAAGATCAAATTTAATTGTTTATCTCTTTCCTTTACATTTTTGCATTATTTAGTTTTATTTACATTAATTTATTATGAAAGAGTTGTTTACTAACAAATTCTTTGTAATTTGTTCTTTATAATTCTGCGGTCATGGCAGAATGTTTTTAATACATTCGATACATAAGATTGGAAAGCTCCATGTTTGGGCAGCTTCTTTTTCATTTAATTTCATATCAATAATCGCGGAAACCAATAGAGTTATACTGTATTGATATAATTCTATTTCTCGTTTTTTTTGCGAATTGGATTGCGAGCCTATAATCTCTACTTATTATGAGAGTTCACCTTGGTCATACAAGAACCTTTGTCATTTTGGCAGCTCCGCGGCCTCGACTGTAAGGGCGTCGAAACAAGGGGCTGCGCGGTTGTCCTAATATCGTGCCATACTGCCACGACGATATTAACGAATATCCATGTGTATAAATCGAAAAACATCATTTTTTTATTTGTCAAACAATAAAATCAGAACTAATGCTGATAATAAAATGTATAGTCGTCAATGGTGTTTAACTTTAAGGTTAAGAAAACGTTTACCCACTTGTTGTAATTATTGTGGAGTGCTGCAATCATAAACATTTTATGAATAATAGGGATAAGGAAATCTGTGGTGAATTTTTGTACCAAGTTTAATTCTAATCCGAAAGATCGTTAAAAAGTTTATATGAAAATCTTACGTGTATGTATGTATAATTATACAATGATTAATAATATATAAATTTTATGCATGCTATAATCGAATTCGCAAAAACTAAGAAGCAGAATTGCAGAATTATAGTAGTAACACTAATTATGTGTATATATATATATATATATTATATATATATATATATATATATATATATATATATTAATGTGTGTGTGTGTGACTATGTGGGTGAGCGTAACCTGATCACTGATCATCCTTTAAATAACATTTCCCTCCATCCCATGACCCCAATCTCATATAGTGTTCTTTTATCAGAGACTTATGCATAGTTCCTTACAAATCCGCTAAAAAATTAATTATTATTAATGTAATGCTAAAAAAATATTTATTCGGTAATTAGAGAACATTTAAAAAAATGTAATTTTCAATATTCAAATAATATCATGTTATTTTAATTTATGCTTTAATAAATGGTTTATTTTGTATACTTACTTATTATTATTTACAGCTATGTATGTAGTACACATAACGAATATAGTCCAACCTAGAGTTATGAAAATATTTACTTTCATTGTATATAAATCTTTTCCGTATTTACACCGAGTCCTGAAACAAATTTAAATAATAAAGTAAGTCTAATAGGGGCTAAAAAATCGTTAAAAAGAAAATCGACCCGGTTCTTATTCCTGACTACCAACTTTATTTACTTACTTTGCGTACTTTACTTTACTTTATTTATGTTATTGTTAGTCTACTCTCGACTACTTACTTCATTAGTCATTTTTTACTTTTTAGTCATTCTTTTACTTACTGTGCCTACTCTTAGTTCACTCTTGACTTCTTACTTTACTTGATTGCTTACACTTCAATTTACATACTTATAATTTTACTTACTATACTAAATACTCTTAGTTTACTCTTAACTTCTTTCTTTATTTAATCTTTTACCCTTAAATTTACATTTTTATTGTTTGACTTACTGTACTAACTCTTAGTTCACTTTTGACTTCTTATTTAACTTAATTGTTCACACTTCAATTTACAAATTTATTCTTTTACTTACTGTACTAATTACTTTTAGTTTACTCTTGACTTCTTTCTTTATTTAATATTTTACTCTTTAATTTACATATCTATTATTTTACTTACTGTACTAACTCTTAGTTCACTTCTGAGATCTTATTTTACATAATAGTTTACACTTCAATTTACAAATTGATTCTTTTACTTATTGTCCTAATTACTCTTAGTTTACTCTTGACAGTCTTCTCTTTTTCACTTTAATTTATATAGTTATTATTTTACGTACTGTACTAATTACTCTTGACTTTTTATTTTATTTACTTATTCTTTTCTTTACTTTAATTTATTATTTTTAGCTTACTATTGACTACCTTCTTCATTTACTTATTATTAGTTAACTTTTTATTACCTAATATATAACACAATATTTTTCGTATTCTACCTATAGTATAAATAAGGAAACGTAAAACTGAAGATTATCCACAATATAGGCCAAAACCTTGAGTTTCAACAGCGCATGTTTATAACTAAAATACCAAGTTATACCTCCCGAACGGTTTTCTCTCTAGGTTATAAACAAATAGTTTATTGATGTTATTTCCTCTTTATGTAAGCGCATTTGTAGAGTTTTTAATGATTAAATTTTATCACTATACAGATTTGATTTGAAGGAACCGCATTGTCACAGTGACGTAACCTTTCAATTCGCAACTTTTGCTATTACCTACCAAGGAATCAGCTTGTAAGGGTCAGTAGGTTTCCTTTCTAGAAGTTATCTTTACAGGGATAACAAACTACAGCGTCTTCCTTTGCGTCACCCATAGTGCCATTCATTAAAAGGATGACGCATTATAGCGTCTTTCCTTGCGTCCTCCATAGTGCCATTTATTAAAGGGATGACGCATTATAGCATCTTCCCTTGCGTCATCCATAGTGCCATTTGTTAAAGGGATGACGCATTATAGCGTCTTCCCTTGCGTCATCCATAGTGCCATTTATTAAAGGGATGACGCATTATAGCGTCTTCCCTTGCGTCATCCATAGTGCCATTTATTAAAGGAATGACGCATTATAGCGTCTTCCCAGAAATAGTTCAATTTTTAGTCCAAAATTGTTATTATTTACTTAAAAAAAATCTGTGACAAACTATAAAAGCTGAATAAGTTACGGACTTTGTTCAGTTCGAAGTCAGTATCTCCTTTCACAAAATCATTTCAACATTCTTTACCCGTACTTTATTCCAAGTAAGTGGTTTCGATGAACAAAAAATTCGGAAACTGTGTTAGCTAGTAGATCTACGTTTAGTTTAAAATTATAGATTTAAGGAATTGGCAACACTGAGAAGACTTATAACAAAACAACGGGTAGAAAAAAGATAATAAAAAGTGTACTAGGTGTGCTATTATTAAAAGTTATTGTATTAAAATTTGTTTCACTAATAAAAGTGTTAAATCTATTAAAGTGTTAAAGACTAATATTTTATAACCAACATGGCGCAGTCGACGGAGATTCGAATACCGGCCCCAGTTGTATGTGATGAAAACATGGCTGAAAACTGGCAGCGATTTAAAAAACAATTTAGAATATTTTTACTGGCAGCTGAGGCTGATGAGAAACCAGAGGCCACAAAAGTGGCCAAATTGTTAAATTATATAGGTGATGAAGCATACGCAGTTTACGAAACTTTCTATTTGGAAGAAGAAGGGATTACCCTAAATAAGGTAATAGAGGAATTTGATAAATATTTTAAACCTGCTAAAAATGAAATATTTGATAGGTTCAAATTCTATTCTAGAAGTCAAAAACAAGGGGAACCTTTTGAAATATTTTTAAAAGACGTAAAAATACTTGCATCTAAATGTAACTTTGGTGACCAATTAGACAGTATGATACGTGACCGGATTGTGATGGGAATTTACGATTCGGAAGTCAGGGAGTCCTTGCTAAGGGTACATGACCTAAAACTGTCAACAGCCATTACTAGGTGTCAAAGTGTACAATTGGCTCACCAACAAGCTACTAGTATGGACTCAAGTACTGTAAAAGAAGTCCATGCTCTTAATAATTATAGAAAACCCAACAAACAAAATGATAATAATAATGGAATTGGTGGAGTACCAGGGACTAGTTATCAAAATGCTGGAGTTACGAGGACAGGAGATATGTATAATTGTAAAAAATGTAAATCAAGACATGGCCCGAGATCTTGTCCAGCATATGGGAAGACATGTGCAAAATGTGGAGTACGAAATCACTTCGCCTTGGTCTGCAATAATGAATATATGCACAAGAAGGTAAATTCAATTCAAGAAGGGCAAGATTATTTTTATATTGATGCCATACAAAGTGAAAATGCCCCCGATAACATATGGAGGGAAAATTTAATTGTTGAAGGTACCGTTGTAAATTTTAAATTAGATACTGGGAGCCAACTAAATTTATTGCCTTTAAAAATATTAAAAAATATACTGCCAAAAGTTGGTTTGAGGCGAACCAATAAAAGAATTCAGTCATATGGTGGCTTCATTCTGACTCCTTTAGGAACCATTAATTTAAATGTGAAGTACAACACTGTAAGTTACTCTCTTGAATTCATAATAATAGACAATGATGATTGTGTACCAATAATGGGTTTAGAAGCTTGTGTAATGTTCAAATTAATTAGGAAAACATATGAGGTAATTGACAAGAAGGTTAGTAATGAAAAAGAGATTTTTATAACAAATAATTTTGATGTGTTCAATGGACAAGGAGAATATCCTTTTATTACAGAATTAGCGTTTGATGATAAAGTAGAACCTGTGGCAAGGCCACCTAGAAGAGTTCCGTATGCAATCAGGGATAGGCTGAAGAAAGCACTTGATGATTTGGAAGAAAGAAAAATAATAGAAAAGGTTGAATCGCCATCAGGATGGGTTAGTCAAATAGTAGTTGTAGAGAAACCTGATAAGTCACTAAGAATTTGTTTACATCCTCAAGAATTAAATAAAGCGTTAAAAGAGATTTTATTGAAATACCTAAAGTGACTGAATTAAGTGCGGAATTAGGAGGTAAGTTATACTTTAGTGTGTTTGATGTAAAAGAAGGCTTTTACCAAATTAAACTAGATCATAAATCTGCTGATTTGTGTACTTTTAGCACTCCATTTGGCTGCTATAAATTCTGTGTTTTGCCATTCGGAGTACGAAGTGCCCCTGAAAAATTTCACAAAATAGCTGTAAGAGTGTTTGGAGGCATAAAATATGTTAAAGTGTACATTGATGATGTTATTGTTGCAGCTCCAACTAAGAAAGAGCATGATGAAGCTGTTCAAGAAGTTTTACGTATGGCCAGGAAGTTTAACATTAAGTTCAACCAACAAAAGTTACAATACATGCAAGAGAGAGTGAAATATCTTGGATTTGAGTTTGATAAAGAGGGAGTACACATAGATAAAGAAAGGATAAAAGCATTAGAAGATATTGAAAGACCAGCAAATGTGAATGAATTGCAAAAGATATTGGGAGTTTATAACTATGTTAGACCTTTTATTGAAAATATGGCTGACTTGACAGCCCCACTAAGGGAACTGTTAAAGAAAAATGTGGAGTTTACATGGCTGAAGTCTCATGATGAGGCACTAGAAAATTTAAAGAAAGCTCTAGTGAGTGCACCTGCTTTGGGAGTTTTTAATCCGGAAAAGGAAATTTTAATAAAAGCAGATGCTAGTCAAATTGGATTAGGATGCTGCATGTATCAAGACAGCATACCTATTGCTTATGCATCAAGAAGATGTCCCAAACAGAACAAGGGTATGCACAAATAGAAAAAGAACTTTTAAGTATTTTATTTGCTTGTGTGAAATTCAATTATTTACATTATTGGGAAAAAAGTAAAGATTCAGACTGATCATAAACCTTTAATAGGAATTTTCATGAAAGATATAGGTGATATTGTATCAGTTAGAATACAAAGAATGAGGTTGAAACTGCTCAGATATGATTTGGAAGTGGAATACATACCAGGAAAAGATATGGGAGCTGCTGATTTGCTAAGTAGATCCGGATTGCCAAAAGAAGCAATTGTCTCAAAGGAGGAAGATTTAGAGGGCAACGTGCACATGGTGGTGAATATTTAGGCTTGAGTGACAAGCAAAGGGAAAGAGTAGTGAAAGCAACAGAAAAAGATGAAGTTATGAAAAAAGTTATAAATTACTATATGAAAGGATGGCCAAAAGATGGGTCTAAGCATGAAGGAGTTGAAATATTTCTGTAAGAATAGTGAAAAGATAACAGTGGAAGAAGGGCTAGTATTGTTTGAAGATAGAGTGGTAATACCGATAGAGTTGAGGAGAGATATGCTTTATAAATTACACGAGGCTCATTTTGGAGTAGAGAGGACAAAAAGAAGAGCAAAAGAAATTATACATTGGCCTGGAATACTATCTGATGTTCAGACTTATGTTGAAACTTGCAAAACTTGTCAAATGAATAGTAGAAATAATCAAAAGGAAACTCTTATTTCTTATGAAATTCCGGAATACCCGTTCCAAGGTATATTTGTTTGAATTTAGTGGAAAAACATATTTAGTTGTAATTGACTATTTGTCCAAATGGGTTGAAGTACAGTTTCTTCAAAATAAATCAGCAAATGAGGTTTTAAATCAATTGAAAAAATATTTGCCAGATGGGGAATACCCACAGAAATAGTAGCTGATAACAATCCTTTCAACTCATATCAGTTTAATATTTTGCTGAAGAATGGGGCATCAAATTAACATTTTCAAGTCCTAGATACCCCAAATCTAACGGACAAGCCGAAAGAACTGTCCAAACTGTCAAGTCAATTTTTAAAAAAGCACAAGATAATGGAAACGACATTTGGTCAGCACTTTTAGAGTATAGAAATACTCCACTGAAGGGAGTAGAGTTGTCACCCTCTCAAATTTTGATGAGTCGACAAGCAAGAACTAAAATACCGGGAGTCAATACAAAATATGAACCAATACAGTATGACCTAAAGGAGTTAAGGAATAAATTAAGAGAAAACAAAAAGTTAGTGAAGAATATTACAATAAAACGCAAAAGATATGTCTGAGTTAAGGGAAGGAGAAAAGGTTTTAGTGAAATGGAACGATGAATGGAGAAAGGGTATTGTGGAAAGAAAAGATGAAACACCAAGATCATATTGGATAAGAATGGAAAACGGTAAACTAGTGAGAGAGAAATAGATTTCACTTAAAGAAATTTAGAATAATAGATCAAACTAAAGTGGTAAGTAATGGAAATAGTGAGGAAAGAAAGATTAATCAAGAGATAAAAACAATTAATATGGAGATTCCGATGAGCAAGAGGAGAAGGATCGACAGGTTGTGACAGAAAAGCATGTAGAGGATAATAATAGAAATCAAGAAAATGAATGTAACATTAAGTCCAAGACAAGTGATTATTAAAAGTCCAAAAGAACAAGAGAGTGTCAGAAATCAAAATATACAAAGGCAAAACAGTGTTAAAAATAATAAGAATGGCGACAGTACTAAGAGTAGAGTGGGAAGGTTAATTTATAAGCCTGAAAAATTAAAAGATTATGTTACTTATTAAGTGTATTAACTAAAAAGGGAGATGTGTTAGCTAGTAGATCTACGTTTAGTTTAAAATTATAGATTTAAGGAATTGGCAACACTGAGAAGACTTATAACAAACAACGGGTAGAAAATATAAAAAAGTGTACTAGGTGTGCTATTATTAAAAGTTATTGTATTAAAATTTGTTTCACTAATAAAAGTGTTAAATCTATTAAAGTGTTAAAGACTAATATTTTATAACCAACAGAAACTTGTGTCTTTTGTTTAAAGAAGGTACAATTCAATCAACTTCAAATCTAAGAATACTGCTAATTTTATTTAACTTACTTCTCTGACGCGATTTTCTTTTCGTCCGAGAAACCACTTAATAACACCACTTTTTCATATTTTGTCATTTAATCACTTGAACTACCTTCTTTGCTTGTTTAACTTTAACTAATATATGTAATAGAACTTATTTTCTTACATAATTTTTTGATGCCACTTATAATTTTAAAATTGTTATTTTTTTAATTATTCGAATAAACCAGAAAATAGGAAGGTCTACGTCATTCTAGATAATTCTATTTGTTACTTTAAATACGATAAGGTCAATATTTTTATCGCACTGTAATTTGTGAATCGGATTATTTAATTATGTTTGGGAAATAAGTAACTGATTACGACTTTAACTGTCTCATGTAAGCTGGTCGCAAATTAACGGTTTCACTGTTTAAAATTTTATTGGTTTTAATTAAATTATTTAATGTTTTATCATATTTTTAACATATTTTATATTTAAGGGTTAAAGTGGGGTTTTAATGTTAGTTATTTAAAAGCATTATCATACGTTACGTATCGAGGCCATATATTATATACTGTATCGCTTTGTATAACAATGGAAGTTAATAGTATATTATGGTACTTGGGAGCAGAATGGAATTTCGCAGCCGAGTTTTATAAATTAGTCTTCGAATCAAAGGCGAGGAAATGACAATTGACATTTATTTCTTTCATCAAGCAGGCTTAAATTTAGTTAATTTTAGATTGGGAACTTTTCTGTCAAAACAGGACAGGGAACAGGATTCGATCTGCCGGGGAAAGGATTCATATCCATGGTGGCGGACTACTATTTATGTACTAAGAACGGCAGAATTGTTTTAGTATATTTTTATGATGAAATATAACCATTCTAGTCAAATGAACTTTTGAATAGAAATCTAGTACTTGTATTGCAAATTTTGGCTCCTGTCTGCCAGGTAATTGGCTTTGCCCGAATCGGCAGACTAGTATTTTTCATTTTGCCTAATTAAACGGAATCACCTGGCAAAATACTGCTCTGGGAATATTCAATCAAAGCATGTGTATTTTCAAGGAAACTTTGACTTCGTTTGCTAAACGAATTGCCACGTACTAAGGTGGCAGATTACGGGGTCTATAGTTGTAGCAGAATTAGTACTTGAAAATCCAAAAACTTAGTACTTGAAATTCGACTATGGCACTTCTTAGTTGAAAAGGGTCTTTTTAGTAATTTTGAGGTTGCTCTGCCAGAAACTCTTCATACAGAGAGTTTACTTCATACACTAACTACACTAAAATAAACACCCTAAGCAGAATTGAATCACACAATCATTTTACTGAGGGACTTATAAGTCAATATTTGATTATTATTTTAAATTAGTCCACTATATGGTCAATTCAATGGGTCAAACCTTTGGGTCCTCTCACTGTTTTTGTAATAGGCTCTAGGACTAGGATTTTCGTCACACTTTTGGGTCTACCTCCCACCACAAACACCACTTATCAGCGACTTTTTCCAAAGAAATTCGCTAAAAATTTACTTTCTAGATGACCCACCAGTTTTGGCAGCTACCAATTCATTGACGGACAGTAAAGTAGTTATAAAAGCCAAACACACATGACCTGGCTAGACTATGAACTTACTGAGTATTAACTAAACCAATTTTCTAATACCACTTCTCTACTTGACAGCCTGACATTGATATGTATGTATATGGGATTTTTGTTCCAAGACGTTTCTATGACCCAAGATAACTTTTGATCGTTTTTTTTTTGGATGCTACACTAAAACTGGGTACAAAAATTATCCTTATAGATGTCCAGAACGCTATTATTTATTAATTGTGTTGACGTCATGTACCCACAATAATGACTCAGCAAAAATGTCAAAAAACCTCGAAAAATTGTCTAGTTGGGCTGATATTTTATACACGTGTACTACTAAATTTATTCTCCGCATTAGTTTTAATTTTGTCGATTGACATTTATAAACCATAAATAAACCACAGCGTATATAACTATGTTTATACCATAAAAATAAAACTTATAAAGACAACATTAAATAGGCCAATATCCCGAGGGCCTCTATTACTTTTTATAATTTCAGAACAAACTGTTGACAGTTAGTAATTATTTGTTTTAAAACATACCTTTGATTTGAAATGACGTTCCTTTGTCTGTGTAAGAAAACTTAATACTTTATATTAGCAATAATTCGAACTTTTAAAAGTATTTTAAAGAATATTAAGCTTATTTCAATTTTATATTTTACAAGTTAAAACTTACTGATTTGTTAATCCTCTTTGTTGCTGTTAACGTTACTGCAGGAGTGTCGAGATTCATGAAATTACTTTTATCACCATGTAAAATATATTTTTTTTGTAATTTACTGCAAACCCAAGTGTGCCGTGATAAAAATTGTAATTGATGTCGTCTAATATATAATTATTTTAATAGATGTCGATAATTTTGTTGGTGATGAACAGGGTGGGATAATTACTAGACGAATGTTATATTAATAGAGTGAAATTGTTTGCCGGTACAAAATGACTAAACTATTAATACATTACAACATTTTTACTTTTTCTCATTTATGCCGTAGGAATAGGAAATAGGAATTAATAATGATAGGAAAAGTATTGAGTTTGTAAAAGTTCAGAAACCTGGATTTTAACTGAAGTATCCGTTTCAGATATTTTAAGACCTCTTGAGTGGATTTTACAAAATCTACTGTCTGAGTGTGTTGAAACTTAGTACAAAAATCAATTATTAGGGTAGCTGAGCTTGCGTGAAATATTTTTTGTAAGACGTCATTATCCGTAAATAACTTAAAAAGCGGAAAATTATTTGATTAATCTGAGATTTGCCACGCATGTAAATAGTCATATATAAGAATATATGTGCGAAGATTCAATTTTTACCGAATAACTAGTAAACGTTACTAGTCTTTGTGAAAAATGGTAAAAATCGAAAAATAATCCAATTATGTTGAAACTTGGTACAGATCTTTACGTAATAAATAAGAATACTAAATTTCGTTTTAATATGGCAAGTATACATACGGTTATTGTTGGAACATAAAATGTCAGCAGCATCGAGCGAGTTCAGTGCTGAGATAGGAACCACTGGGAATAAAATAAATGTATTTAGTGTCTGAGGACGAGCAAAGCGAGTTCAAAGATAATAATAATTAAGGGTTTTATTTTTTTAAACCCGTAAAAATAAAAAAAATAGCTTATTCGCAATATTTTCTGTCTTATCAGGCATGAAAATTCATCTACTCAGTAACTTAGATAAATTTACAATTTTAGTTGCGATCCTTTTGTACGTTTTGTCATATTTATATTGTATTATTTTCCGATATTTACTTTTTTTAAAAAAAAGTATAAAACTCATTCAATAAAAATTGAACTAAAGCTGATAATGAGATAAATCTTCTCTCATATTAAAACATTTTCCGTGTTTTATTAATTTGCGACATTTTTGATGAATAATTATTTTCGGTTAATTACTTCATATATAAATTATTTTCTGCTGTTTTTCAAGCTAAACTTAACGATTGATTTTTTACTAAGTTTCAACTCTGTAGCAAAATTATGCTGGGAGCAACGATTGTAACTGACACACACAGAAAACTTTGTGAAAGCCAATCAGGAAGTGTTGATAATACGCAAAACAAATAATTTTGGGGACATCCCTGTTTAAGATTTTTATTACTTTTTAATACTTTCCCCATATATCTACGGTATAAGTGAAGAAAATCCAAAAATTGATTTTGGAAGGATGGTATTGTAAACTTAATACTATGAACATGAACTATATATTTTTTTTAAATATTGACTGACTATTAAATATTTTTTTAAATATATCATTTTTAAAAAAATTGACTTACAAGTCGAAGAGTTACTCATTAGACTATACTGCATAAACTAATAAATGATTGTTTAGCTGGAAATGAGGCTTTCCAGAGAAAATTCGTTCGGCTTTTAGACCACCGTGCAAGAATTATTTAAGACGAGACGAGATTTGTTTTAGTAATAAAACACGCATTGTATTTTCTATACCCTGAGAATAGAATGCTGCTAAAAACTTGAATTAGACTATTAATTTTCAATACAAACTACCTGAATTTTCTTTTTGAAAATTTTCTTAAACGTTTTGTTTTTTATATTTGCGCAAAAACATTCCTAACCATTAAATATAATAATCGTCATTGACAATTATCTAAGCTTGATAATGCATAACATTAACGATAATCATAATTATTTTTTAACGTTAGCTTTTAGTTCATTAATTAGTTAATAAATAATAATAAAAAAATGTAACCGTTTTAATTCATTGCCTGCTTTGTTATAAATTTAATTGTTATATAAAAATAATTACTTAAATAATATAATTAAATAAAAAATATAAAACATAAATATAAAAATAATACAGTGCGATAATTATTACATTTTTACACTTTGTTTTAAGACCATCAGTAGTCTTAGGCTTATGTGTATACGTAGGTTTATATTAGCTATTTTTACGTACCTTACTTGTGTTGTATTGACATAATACTAATAATTTAAATTTCTGGAAGATAGACATACTTTACGTAAGCATTAAAAATGCATAAGGTAAAATTAAGGTGTAAAAACTGATTTACTACTAACTTATAATCCATAGTGTCTTATCTGACTCTGTGTAAATATGATAGATAAATGACATAATCTTTATCTCTGAATAATTCAGATGATTGATTGGAATTCCTAATTCTTGTCTATATGTTTGTAAAAATCCTACACTCCGGCCTATTTATTAATTAGACCAGTGGTTCTTAAAGTGGGCGATATCGCCTTCTAGGGGCGATAAAACATAAGGGACAATGAAGGGGCGATGAGTCGTAAACGGGCGAAGTAAGAGGCTAGGAGCAATTTATAAGGATAGTTTTAAATTTAAATGAAAAGAGGCAGATAGCATGACTTCCTATGCAGATTATAGATGTCATAAATGTATACAAAAAAGCCCCCACCTCGAACTTTACAAAAATATTTTTTTTTTTTTTATGCTTGCATTAAGAACAATAAATGCCATTGTTTTATCATTTCTCGTTCTAGCATGTAAATGTATTTTCCAGTGGCGTACCTATTGGCCCGCAATGCTGAGGGCCCCCTGCGGTTAGAGTAAATAAATGGGTTCGTGCCTCAGTAGAGATTAGATTAGTCAGTATTAACATCATTATGTCGCGGGGCCCCTTCTAAGAGTTGTATAAAATCTCATCACCTAAAAATGAGGCCCTGCGTTTAATCTTAGTATAGTCTTTCTTAAGACCATCAAGTCGCGGCGCCTCTTGTTTGAACTTTATACAATATACCAGAAAATAGGGCCCCGCGAGGTGTTGCAAGTATAAAAATAATGACTTCTAGCTTTTGAGGACGAACGAAGTGGGGAGGATAATTTGATAAATCATCTTGCGGGGATGCCCCCAATGCTGTAGTTACGCCCCTGGTATTCTCATATTAGAACAAGTGAGATGAACATTAATTATCCAAATTTAGAGGGTAAATAAGTTCCCCCTAAGCACAAGTTCGAACAAAGAGAACGTGGAATGTTTCTGCTTGTCGTTTTGCGAGTAAAGAATATTTTAAAGACAAACGGGTGTAGTAAAAGGGTGACACCCGGTCTTCTCACCTTAACAACTATGACCAAAAGCATTGCAGCAAAAAGTGGAAAATTTTTCTTGGGCTTCTTCTTGAACCTTCATAAAAAAATCAGCAAAACTACGGAGAGATGGAATATCTTTAATATTTTTTAACATTTATATTTAATTTTTTTATTAGAGAGTTGCCAAGACGCACAATTAATTGATAGACATGATAAAATGTTTATCATTGTTAAATAGTGACTTTTGTGCTTCCTTAAATATTTAAGCTGCGAATATAAGAATAATTTACATTTACAACATCTGCAAAATATGCTCTTTTGGAATGTTTTGTGCACGCACATGATCCTCTTTAAGAACGCATTCCTTTCCTTATCCTCAATAAATAAGGGGGTGATGGAAATTTTATGAATCTAAAAGGGAGTGACGAGTAAAAAGGTTGAGAACCACTGATTTAGGCTACCCAGGCTTCGCCCTTAATATGTAAAATTATGAAAGAATGTTTGATTCCTTTTTTTTGTTAAATAAGGTTATAAGGATTCGCTATTCAAAGTCCGTAGCAGTGCCACCTTGGCTGATAAGAAATCGATAACGAAAGGGTGATCGTTGTTAAAGTCCTTATGGGGTTTTTTGGTGTTTCTAATTTGTGACAATTATTTCTTTAAATTTTTTTATCAAAGTGCTTTAAATTAATTAATTTTAGAGTGTATGAAATCAGTAGAATCACTATTTCATTGAAAAAATGGTTTTAATGGGTTGTCACGAGTATTTAAATTGAGTAATAAGAAGGTGAAAATCACAATATAGTGTTTTATTTTAGTTATTGTTAATTAATGTACTTTTAAATAATTTTAGTTTGCACCAACACACAAAATTACATTTTAATTGCATTAAATTGTTTAAATTAGTTGTAACAGGTATTCAAATTAACTGATAACAAGCTGATTTTCGCCGTAATGGTGTTTTAATTTATCAATCAATTTTATTTGTACACTAAAATAATTAATAACTCAATAAATACACTTTTTTGTTAAATGTTTGTTTAAATTACCCGTTTAGGTTTATTATTTTGGGTTAAATAATAATAGGCGACTGATTTGTGGCGGAAACTCGAAAACCTCCTCCTAAGGTGAGTTCCAGCCTTTAGCTGTCTATTTTCGTTTTTTCTTAAAGATTTCTCCAAAATGGGTGCCTGTTGCAAGTTGTAAAAGGTTGGGTTGGGATCTTCGAATAACTATAGGAAACTTTATTTTCAGAATAAAAACAACTAAAACTTTAGCCGCGAAGCGGCCTCGTGGTCGTTGTAGTTTATCAATTCGTCATATTACTGGTTTGTATGTGACATTGAATTTTCAAATGTGTTATAGTTTAACACATTGCTGAACTCAGTTGACAGTGTTGGAAAATAGTGTTGAGGGACCAATGAAGTTGATCCGAGTTGTAATGTTGGGCGTGGTTTAACATCCACAAATAACTTCATTGGCTCCCTGGTTTTATTTTCCCTCGCTGTCAATTGATTTTAGCCATGTGTTACACTATATTGAAAAAAAAACTAGATTTGTTTACATTGTGTCAATTAATGACAATGTTTTGTTTGACGTATATATGTCAATCAATAAAACCAGAACTAATACTGATAATAAAATGAAACGTCGTATGTTATTGAACCATACATAGTAGTATATGTGAAAAAATGTCAGCCCAATCTAAACAATATATGAAGATATGTGAATTTTTAAAATGTTTATAAGATCATTTTTGTGGGTTATTGACGTTACACATATTTCATAAGCAATAGGGTTCGGGAGATTTTTGAACCAAGTTTCGTTTTGATCCAAGAAATCGTTCGAAATTGTGTCCTATAGAAACGTCTAGGACACAAAAATCTCGCTCATACCTACACACAAAGAGCCAGCAATGGCTTAGTTACGCAGGTCTTACTTGACCTGCCTTTTCCTTTTTACGTACATAGTATAATAATAATTATAATAATATAGCTACAAATAATTACTGTTGGTTGGGTTTCATCTGGTATTCTTGGTTGGGATCCTGTGTTAGTACAACACTCATAGTAGTGCTGTTGACTGAAAAGATTTAGTTAGGTTAAACCTGTTAAGTAAACTTGTATGGTGGGTTTAGTATTTCCCTAAAACGTTCTCCATGTATTAATGTATGGAACTAAGTAAGCACTCGAGTTTATATACTAATTCATAATTTCTATGGCTTGCATTAAATAAATATTTTAATTTTTGTTTGAAATACATGAAATATCAGAATTAACTGAGAAAACTATTTATTTTATCTTCAGGCTTGCTTCGCTTGTGTTGCTTTATGATTGTTTCGTCTTTTCTCATAAGTAGCTTTTAACTAGAAACTAGCCAAAGAATATTCGATGGTAAAAACTAGCTGCAAAACAGACCAAAAATTTTTTTTCATGTGATACATTTAATGGCTATCTTGTATTTTCTAGCTACAACTAAGACAATTTTCTCTTAGCAAATAATTCTTTAAGTCAACATATATATATATATATAATAATAAATATATATAATATATATATATATATATTATATATATATATATTATATATAATTATATATATATATATATATATATCTTAATCAGTGAATCCAAAAAATTCCCCCACTCCTCCCCCTCTATGACCCGAACCTTAAAAGCAATTTTTTTCTTAATTTAGTTAGTGTTGTCATTCTTTGAATAATGCCCTGAAGCTAAAACCTATAGAAAATGCTCTGAAACTTACAATAAGTATATTAAATTTTATATAAATTGGTCCATTATTTAGTCAGTTGTCACATATGCATGTATACAAATTCGCAAACAAACAAATACGCAACGTCCAAAACTTATCTTATACTTAAATGAACTTATATTCATTCTGTTAGATAACGCTTATTGGTACATAGTATAGTAAATAGGCGTATTGTGTGTATATAACATACGTCATTGCTTTATGCCTTATTCAATCATTCTAAACTATGTAGGTTGAATTTAGATTTACCTTATATAGGTGAAACCTATCACACCTAGATTGTTTTTTTTTAAAAATTGGATCAAGTGTTATTGACTGATTGTCAATCAAAATACTCTATAACTAAACTTATCTAATAGGCTGGTCGTTCTTGGAACACTAAATTAACTACACTATTAATTATCTATTATTTTATTTCTTAATAGTAAAAAACTTTATATGACGAGCGGAAACTCGAAACCATATGGGAAACATTCTGGCCCAATGGTATTGAACCCGTCGAATGTGTATTCGCCTCAAGATGTTCATCCACTACTCTCAATGTTTATTTAAAAATGCAGATTATTTATATTTCAAATCATATAAACTAAGGGAAGACCTAAACCTTCGGTTTTAAAGCGAGTGCTATACTACAATCACTATTTAAATCGCATTTAGAAATGTTAAAATGTATATAAATGGATCTACGTGGCTAAATGGTGACTCATTAACGTTGGCAAAAGTGTCAACAGAACATAACGCTTATGAGTATGTTTCGATGAAGAAACAACATTGGAAGCGAAATCCCTAACTCCCTTATTCCTTTTTTCGTCATAACCTCTACAAGTTCAGATATACAATATACAATAAAAAGTGTTCGTTGTTAGGGTTTATATAAATATATATATATATATATATATATATATATATATATATATATATATATATATATATATATATATATATATGTTGTTGCCAGGTTGAGCAGAATTTCAAGGATTTCTAAGGAAATTCACCTAGCAAACGGACCCCTACTGGAACTTTTTTTTATTAACAATATTTTTGATGACTATATATCAAATATTTACACTGAGACTTGTTATTGTCTTATTATAATTAATTTTCTAACTATTTATTTATTTTATTTACCTTAATACTGAAATTCATTGATATAATTCATTAAAATTAAGTCATTACTTTCTTATTTATACTCTAGGTAGATAGGAAAAGCAATGTGCTTGGACTGAAAACCCGGAACCGAGAATTTACCTGAATCATATGTATCTGGTGCTTTTAAGACCTTATGAGTAGCTTTTTCCAAATTGTTTGTCTGTAAATATAAACAAATAAATAAGATAATCAATACAAAAAAGCCTCTCCACAAAGTTAATTAAATAAATTTCAAAACCGGCTTTCAACCTAAACGGTCATCATCAGTGCCTAAAAACAAAAAGTAAAATAGACTAGAAAACACTAAAAAGAAGAATCAAAAAGTAAAAATGACAAACACACAAAATAGTATAAAAACAAGAAATTAAAGCTAAAATAAAACTAACCGGAGAGAAGAATATATAGAGTAGTGAGATGAATTGTTACTTTTATTTTAGCTTTAATTTCTTGTTTTTATACTATTTTGTAAGTTTGTCATTTTTACTTTTTGATTCTTCTTTTTAGTGTTTTCTAGTCTATTTTACTTTTTGTTTTTAGGCACTGATGATGACCGTTTAGGTTGAAAGCCGGTTTTGAATTTTATTTAATTAACTTTGTGGAGAGGCTTGTTCGTTTTGATTATTATAATACACTCCACCTGCGCTTCACCCTAATAACAAATAAATAAGATTTTTATGGTATAAGAATACAAAAATATTTTTATATAAAAAGATATATTTTTTTTTAATTTGCTTTAAGTTTAAAGTTGTAAGTTGCTGAATGCCACCTCTAACCACCTTATGTTTTTGTCTGTTATCAACAACTCTTTTCAGCAAGTTCAAAGAGGTAAGGATGAGTGAAGCGAATCCGAATTGTACCGTAAGTTCCGTTCCCCGGAACTTTTACTCATTCCGGGCTACGCCGCACTCGATTTTTTAATTAAAATTATTTAAGTCATTCATACATTTTTGCCTTATTTGTTAAAAGGTGAAATTGTAAAAAGGGTACCAAATGTTGAAATTTTGCCGTTTTTGAAAGCAATGATACCGTATTTTGGTAAGCAAAATTTCCTGTTAAAAATTTGGTATAGTGTGTCCTGTTTTTTGCTGTTGCAATACTTTATCCTCCCTGCCGGGGGTAAGGGAAGTAAAATGAAAGATCTACATATAAATAAAGTGATTGTGGATTATAGAAGATAGATGCCTTTACTAAAGGATTATAGGGCAAGGGCAATTTATGTGCTTGAAACATTGAAGAGGTTTAATATTTCATAGTGGGGGTTAAGTAAGTGGGTCTGTGCCCTACTCCACAGCTGTGAAGGAGCAATCTCCAATGCAACCTCAGTCCCAACCCGGCTCTTGTGTGTGAATGTAACGTCTGTGTGTTCGATCCTTTTTATTAAAAAGTACGTTTACGTCGTAATTAGCAATATTATTTTTGGTAATTATGATTCTTTTTTTTCTATTAAATATATTTTCCGAATGACAGCTTATATAGCTGATAATTTGTTACTATTTAAATAACTGAGTGTTCAATTGAAAGATTATAGCACTTCTCTTTCTTCACTCTTCTCTTGGTTTAAAGTAGGAATCAGCTAAAACCTAATCATTTGTGTGTCAATACCATTATCTCAATAGAGACGCTCTTCCTGTTTCTATATTTTTTAAGGATACATTCTGAAATTTGTTTTGTTCTCCTTTAGCAATATGTATTTGCACTTTTGTCAAATAAAGATTAAACTGCATAAACCTTTTTTTTAATAGTCAGCGCCAAGTTTTTCTAGCCTTAGCATAGCCATCTTGGCACTTATTAGTGCTGTTGTTTGCGAATTCGTTTTAATGTTATATCAATCTATATGCGGTGGCAACATTAGCCGTGGATCAGCCCGAAAAAATTGCATTGAACCTTGTGTCCAGTTTTCGACTTGTTTTATGTTTCGCGTTGTTTTAATAGGTAATTCTTTCCTCGAAGCATTAGCCTCATTTACTGAGACTCAAAGGTTAGTGGATTGATAAACCATTGTTTGATCACATAAGGATCAATGTACAATTTTGTCGGGCCGGTTCCCCGGTAAGCGTTACCTCTTACTTGTGTTCTCACCCCCTACATAAATAACATTAGTTGACAGAAATCAATAGATGATGAATTACTCATTACAGATTTAGTAGATCTATTACAGATAACGTTGTCAAGCTAGCTCTGCTAATCATCTCTAGATTTGGGAGTACTTAAGCGCTCCAATGCCACAGCTTGCTTGATAGCAAAAATCTTCTAACATGCTAAATGTTCGAATATGCTGTATGTGAATATATTACTTATATTGTCCATAGCAGATTTAAAAAATGTAAGGAAAACATACTGCTATTTCAGGCTCATAAGATACATGCTGTAATTCTTTTCATCACCAGATAAAAATTCTGTTTTATAGTGTTGCCGAAATGTAGCGGGCCAAGGATCTTGAATAAAGGGGATAACGCGATAAGAGAACTTGGCTGACCCCATGAACCCATGAGAAAGGGAGCAAACTTACCTTTCTTAGGTTATAGGTTATATCTTTTATAGGTTATAATCGCGAAACGCAGGTTATGATACAAAGATAAGACGAGCTTAACATTTAATAACACTTTAGGACAGACGTACGATGATATTTCGTAACATTTGCACACAAGTGTGTTCATTACTAAGAGGGTTTTTTTAAGTTTACAACTTTAAAATAATTTTTCACAAACTAAAACTTTTAAAATATACGAAAAAATACTCCTGGAAAGGGAGGGGGGTATTCAGGGGCCTAGAGCCGCTTTAAGCTCCTTAAAGCGACGGGGATGTTTACGCGATGTACTTACAAAATAATTTATTTCAGTTTTTAATCAAACACCCCAGTGTATAAATTACCTGTGACATTTACACAAACGACATTGTGCTTAATGATATGTATTTTGTTAGCTATTCATCCTTAGTTACTTTCTATTGCATGTAATCTTGTGTTAATTTAATCACCATTGCAACAGTTATTTATATTTATTTATACATCTTTTACTTTTCTTGTGTTACTTTTTGCATCTAAATGTTTGATTAATTAAATCTTCATTTAGTCTCAATTTTTATACATCGGTATTAAATTTTTATAAATATTTAATGTTTTCGAAATACTTTTATTTTATTTTTTCTTTAAAAAATTAAATTATAAATGGGTATTCTTTTGCTTGACATATATTTTAGTACGCTGTTAGTTTTTGCATTTCTAAACTATTCACTACTTTCAAGGTTTAAAATGTAAGGACTCTTAATTTGACGTTGCCTATGTAATTTTATTTTTGATGCATCCACATTAATCTTACTTCATTGTTTTATGACTTGATGCAATAGAGGCTCAAATGATGCGCCATTGATGTCTGATATACGCAATCATGTGCTTAATATCAAGCGTTATGATTGGGGGAATTTCGGTCTCTCGTAATTTGGCTCTTAAAGCTTCTGCAGTAACTTTGTTGTCGGTCTCCCGTAATTTGGCTCTTACAACTTATGCAGTAACTTTGATAGAGCTCGATAAAATCAGGTATGGGGTTCCTCGGAACTTTCCTTCACCACGATTCACTACGTTCATTCTTACTACTTTGGACTCGTATCGCTCGTCATCAAAATATACAAATACCTAAATGTACTTAAGCACGTCTTGAAGCCTAAAACTAAAGTAATACATAAACCAAGTAGGGAAACTCCTATACTGACACACAGCTGGCTCAAAAATAAAAAATAAATAAAATTAGAATAACTGCGCATGCGCCTTTTTGGATTTAGGGTTTTTTATTTAATTGTATTGGCAAACCTGATAACATTAGATGAGTTTTACTTTTTATCGTATTTTTCAGTCTTTTAATATGGTACGTTGATAATTTTAATGATTTTGTTATTAAAATGTTGTCTGTGATATTGTTATAGTGATATTATTTACGTTAAAGAAAAGAGATTACTTATATGTAGATGGTAAATACCACATGTTTATTAAATTTTTTATATACATGATGTCAAGACATCTTTATACTTTTTCTTCACTGTTGCTGCCTTTCTTTTCTTTTTTTCTTATTAACTATCGATAACTTCTATTTCGAGATTATCGCATCTGGTTGTGTCGATTTTCTTGACCTTAACCAACGTCTCTTAATTTTCTCCTTCATCCCTAATTTTATGTTGCTGTTTTGGTAATATCTTAATCTGCGTGTAAATTTACTACATTTACAATTAAGTGATTTTGATAGGGCAAAACACATTAATTATCACTTTGCAAAAATGTACTAAGTTAAGTAATCCACCCAAGAACTAAAATTAATTAATGTCGGCCGTCTTAAGTAGATTTCCAAGAGCACACCCGTAGTATTTTAAATGATTGGACTTTAAACCTCTATTGGATGATGGCAGAATTGTAGTATTTCCTTGCGACACAAATTATTAACATTTTACATAACTAGTTCTGTCATTAAATATTATCAATAAGAACAAAAATTTCGTTGGACGTAACCTTCCGTAAAATAGTTTTGTTTACATTTACTGAGGGTTCTAAAACAGAATGGCCCGTCGGCCGATAGGCAAATTTGAGCCACTGCCTGTGTGCGACAAATGATCGTAATTATCTAATAGCCGAGTAATTCCTTGGCGTCTTGTTTTCTCGCTACTTGGTTTTATACGTTTTACATTTTTACCTTATAAACATAATACTCTGCATTCATACAACATATCGAGATTAACTGATTTATCCTATGCAGTTCTAAACTCTTCTAGCGTATAATACGCTGGGAGCAAGCATGCGACGGTCTCACACACACTGCGGAAGTGTGGAGTTGAAGTTATTTTTTATTTTTTGGCAATCTCTTTTGTAAATTGACAAAGACTAATACTAGTGCTGACTTAATCTTCGATGTTGACACACTATATGTTATATTCTTGTACTATGATGTGTCTCGCGCTGGCAATCTCAATATGTATATCTAAAATCATTTCACTATGCGGTGCTATTTGTTTTCTGGTTATGCCAAGACCTTAAGAGATTTGATTTATTTTGTACTAACGTTTCAACTGCTTTATTGCTAAAAACACGCTGGTCATACGACGATTAACCAACTAATACCCATGTTACATTTGTTGCATGCATCTACCCCACTCATACTCAGACACACAAATCCTAAACTAACTGAAGGAGGTTTTCACACCTCAAACCGATAGATTTCCGTTTTGATTTATTTGTAAATCCAAGTAAGGATTATAAAATTAACATACTATCTTATCGATTTGAGTAAGTTCTTCGAGAGTTACTCAGTTCGCCATTATATGCAAAGGTTGACTTGGCTTCCTCGTGATGGTCATTGTTGTTGTACCTGACTTTTTATATAAGTGTATATACTACTTATTATATTCTCGAATCGTATGTATTTTTGTATGAAAAGCCTATCCTTGATCCGTTTCCTCCTACCTCTTCCTCCGTTTCTACTTCTTGTCGTTCTCGGATTCGTTGTATTATGCAATATATAATACATGCCTTATTCTGCTTTCTTCTCATTTTAATAGACTCACTGTATTATGTGTACTGTCTTATACTATGAATACTTTATCGTATCCGTGACCATGGATCTCGTCTTGATAATATAGTATGGAAATGACTAGTGTTCTTATTTTTGCCATGTCTAACAAATGTTGACTTCCTTGCTGTGTTATAAATATCAATAAGTAATGATCCATTCGCAACACTGTGTGTCAAATCTTTGTGCCTTATCTTTTCTGGGTAGCTTACAATCTTGTTAGCTATTACTTTCACAATCTCATACTTGTTCTGTCTCCTCGAATCTAATATTTTTGAAGGCTAATTTACTTTTCCGTATGATTTTCTCTATTTGTTTTGGCTCTTGAGATTATGCGTTTATTTAACAAATTTAAATCCATATATATTCTATCATCTTCTATTTTACACTGTTTTATTTAATGACTTATCAAGCACAATGACTTAAATATGAGCAACCATTCACTTTTGAATCGCATAGTCTTACTTTGAGAAAGTTTGATGGTACAATCATCTCGAAATTATTCTATTGTATATTTTTTTTAACCTGTCTGTTTTGCGAAGGGTTTATGCTTTATATGAAGTTTGCTCTTTTTTTCTCTCGACTTATGTACAATCTCTACGTCCACTTCTTCTTGCGGGTTCAAATTGTGTTTCATCTATCGCTATTCATTTTACCTTTATTTTAAGATACTTGTTCCTTATTTATTGATCCTTCTGTATGGAACAGCGGAAGTTGCGAACAATAAAATACATAGAGTTGTAGCCGACTTAGACTCTTATCGGTGTTTATATATCTATCAGTTTTGGTATATATCTCTTTTTTTTTTTCATCTTAAATAACTTAGAAAATTTTTAAGTTTTATATTTTATTTTTGTAATTTTTATTTATTGATGATAATCATTTTGTTATATAGTTTATTACGCTTTTGTAATGTGGCCGTATTTGTATGATTGACTATAGTCCTTGTTCCCATCAGTTATTTTATAGTATAGTAGTGTTTCTCGATATAGTGGAAATTAACTTTTAACTTGTATTAATAAGTATATTATATATTTTAAACTAATTATCTATTGTTAGTTTATATTTGTATTGTACAAGAAATTACTATTTTCTTTTGTATTCATTTTAATTTTTATATATATTTATTTCTTGTTTGTTATGTCTTTATTCTATTTATCTTTTTTTTTTTTGTTGTTTTTGGTTATTATATGTTCATTTTATTGTTTATTTTTTTTTTTTTTTACTTATTTCATGGGCATTGTTGTTTCTTGCTGGGTGTGTTTGGTTGGGGTTTTGTTGGATGGGTATGGTGGGATGGGGATGTTGTTGTGTGTTGTGTGGTTGGTATTGGGGCTGGTGGGTTTAACTGTGGTTGTGTTGTATGTCGGGGGGCTGGGTTGGTGGTGTCGCTCTTGCTGTGTGTTTGTGCGTTTATGTGTTTGGTGTAGTTGTTGGGCGTGTTTTATTGCTTGTTGTTTGGGTGGGGGTGTCTTTTGGCTCGGCGATGGGTTTGGTTGCGGGTGTATGTTCGTTTAGGTGGTGCGGTTTTTGGGGTTTGTTCTGTGGGGATGTTTGGTACGGGGCAGCCGTGTTAGTTGGGATAGTGTGCGGATCATGTCGCGGCGTGGGCTGCGATGCGTGGTGACTGATTGGGGCGGTTTGTTGAGTGTGTGGTGGAGGTTGGTGGGTGGGGGGGGTGGGTTTTCGTCGTGTTCTGTTGGGTTGCGCGCTTGGGTGCGCTTGTCGGCCGTCGGGTCGCTGGCGTTCGGTGCGCTTTGGTGCTGCGGTCGTCCGTGGCGCACGGTTCCGTGGGGTATGTCCGCGCCGGTCGCCGTTGGGTCGTGCTTCGCCGGCCGCTCCGCCAGCTGGTTCCAGCGGCGGCCTGCTTTCTATAGCGGCAGGGCGGCCCATAACCTATAGTTAGGAGAGACTACACGGATTTCATATTACAGAACATAACTTTGTATATATTAACATAATAAATTTAACATAAAACTATTGATAATTATCTTCCTTGATGTCTTCTAGTAGACTGGCTACAATTGACACTGAGTGACATAACAACAATTGTTTAATACAATTTTTTTTTAAAGTTTACCCACATATATTTTTTTTATACTTTTATTTAAAAATTATGTACTTTTACCGATAATTTTCTCGCGACCAAAAAATAATTGTGTGCGACCCAAGAGTTGAGAACTACTGGTTTATAGCTACTAAATGTATCTCGTCATGGTTTTTTAAATTAATAAATTTGGTTTTATAAACTTACTTTATTAATAGACACAATACAAAGTTAATAACACACATTACAAGTTAATAAATTATAAACTTACTTAATATATGACACAATAATAAAATAATATTTTGCTGTTAGGGTGGTACCACTACTCAAAATCACTAGTTTCGGCTTTCGTGTTAACAATGAAATTCCATTGTTTTACGGTCCTATGCTCCTTCAATATTAGTATTATTTTAAGGATAAGTGGTTCACTTGATAACTTTGTCTATTTAAAGTCTTAAAGAGGGAAATGTAAGATATAGAACTACTAACTCTGACCTCACTATACAATTTGGCTCTTTTGACAAAGCATTTCAAGTTTTCCAATGATTAACAAATTTAATCTAAATTGTGGGTAATATCTGTTATCTACGGTCTTGACAATGTATGTCAGTCTTGATACTGCATTATAGTATTATTGTCAGAGTATAAATCAATTTCTTTTCAGTGTTGATATTATTTTTCATGATTTTTAAAATTAATGCCAACTTCTTATTCAAGTGGTGGTGATAACACCGAAGGATTATCATCGTCAAAAAGGTGCATCATAACAAAGATAAAATCCCTCTCCCTTTTTAAATAAAAACTTTTTATTATTTATTTAAAGTAATTAAATTATAAATTAAGAATATCATGGTTGATGTAGACCAATGTTAAAAAAATCTGCAAATTCAGTTGCCTCATTTTCAATCATATTTTTGTTTAGTTTGCATTCGATTGCTTACTGTTCTGATTTAAAAAATGTAATGTCTCAGCAACCATGGCTAATAACGTCATAATGCCCAAAAGCAATGGGGTTCTTTATTTAACTCTGAAATGTATTCCCGCGTCCAGGTTCCCACATGCATACTAGTAGCTTCAGGAGCGATTTCTATTGTACTGATTTTTAAAAAATGTTAAGGATTTTCAATGATTAAAAATCTTAAACCACGCCAAAACCGTCTCAAGCCCGAAAGAAACAAGGGGAGTTTTACTGAAGTGGCATCAATTGAATCAATTGCAGTAGGGGGTAGAGGGGGCATAATTTTAATTATCTCCCTCGATAGTACATAATGCTTATCGCCACCACTGCTCTTACTTCTAAGACCTAGTTTCATAGACGTTTAAACATGAAATAACTTAATATATTTCTGTTGTATTTTTAACCAAACAGTGAAACTAACACTATTTTTTTTCAATTTGTTGCAGAATTGACTGAAAAAGGAAATTGATTTTTCTTTGCGTCTAAGCTCACTGCCTTTTCATTTAAAGGTTAGTTCCATTTATTAATATATTATTCCGATTTAAAGTAATTTATAATAACTTCTTATTTTGACCCCTATGACTAGGCATTTTTTTTATATTAGACAAATAAAATGGTGGAGGGATTCACAGGGACATGGCTTCCCCAAATGGTATGAAAGTTCAGAGAACTGCATCTGTGAAAACATATGCACTGATACTTTTATTTTCTAATTTTACTTATTTAAATCGTAGATTTACAGGAAAAGTATTAGGTTTTGACTAAAAATATAAAAGCTGGATTACACATTAATCATCTATTTCAGGTGTCTTGAAGACTACCTGAGTGGTTTTTAATAAGTTGTTCGTCTGTATGTGTTGTGTGTGTGTCTGTTACCATCGTAGCTCCAATTATATTTATGCTAGAGAATTGAAAAAATGATGACATCATTACCGGCTGTGATGACAGCAAAAACTACGAAAATATATAAAACGTGAAAAAATACTTTGATCGATTTTAAATTTAGCACGTATGTAGTCATACATAAGACAAACAAATTTGCTAAGTTTCATCTCATTATCAGTATTAGTTTCTTTGCTGTGTACAGTAATGTAGATTTTACTTCAACTAAAAACGATAACAAAGCATATAAACATAAATCTTTCACTGTGGCAATATTAACTGTCTTGCATCACTCGACAGTAAATATGATTACCTTGGTTAAGAAAAAACTTACTTCACTGCCTAATAGTGTAATATACTATTTTGTTTTTCAGTAGGAGTTAAAAATGTTTCATTTATCTGTGCGTTTAGTTAAAATGTAGTTTATTTTTATTAAATCCATCCGGAGACGTTCTTTATATTTTTTTCTTTGTTATCTGGGGATATGTAACTGACTAGACTATTAACATGACTCTTACATCAATTTAACTGATATTGTTAACCAAATAGATTCTCTGTTGCGATCCTTATACATTCTTTGCTAATAACATTATATTGAGTTGTAGGTATTATTCGTTTCAGTCATATGGCCTAAATTATTACTAATATAGAGTTTTTACTATAACAGTTGGAAAACTACTTTGAATAATAAATATAGGGAAAATTAAGAACGTTTATTCAGATTTAAGTTTGCATTAAGAAATTAAAGATTTTGAGATTTAAAATAAAATAAATAGATCTAAAGCCTTAGACAAATACTATACACAGAAGAAGGATAACTAATTACAGCAAAGCCAGTAAGTTCACTGGTGGACTTAAGAAATGCTGCCACCTTAACAATATACAAGTTTCTTAAAACTAAGTTGGCAATACTTCCGGTTGCTTTATTATATAGTTATATATTTAATTATTCCTCGATTACTTGTCAAATAATAATATAAATATTTGTACGTTATAATTTTGGAAGTATTTTGAATTGTAGTTTAATAAACAATAATTGTAGTAAAAAGTATTTTTTGTCAACTAAAAAAATGTCAAAGCTCAAATGTCTTTGAGCTCCTGCTCAAGACCACCAGTGAACTGACTTCGAGTTATCAGTAGACATAGAGATAATTATTACTAGAGGGGCTCTATGGGTTACATTTGGAATCATCGAAAAGTAACCTGACAACCTTCTCTAAAAATAAAATCAAATAATCAGTACAAAAATACAGTAACTCATATAGTAGAACGTTAAAAATACAATTCAAAACATAATGAATGTGCAGGAAGCCGAAATCAATAGATTTATTACAACCTTAACTCACTCTTGAAGGAGGTTTCAATGAGGTTACACAGAGCCCCTGAGAGCCCCAACATTATGTTTCAGGCCTCCCAATGAATTCAGATAGGCTATGTGCCCTCTAGTATATATCTCTATGTCAGTAGAATTCCATTGTTTTCACGGTCTTATGCTCCTTCTATACTTGTATTATTCTAAGCCCGAAGGTGTTTTTTGAAACACCTTTTTCATATAATGTAATGGATTTTCGAATGCGTGCTGTGTAATCTTAATGTCATAATAAATTACTCCGTGATTAATTTGCAATTCTAAACCATAAAATTAGGAAAAACAATTTGTTCTAGTGTATAATTTTACTTGATATTTTTTGTCCTATGATTTTTGACGTACTTTACTACTTCAAAGGACTTCTTAAAATGTATAAAATAAATATTTGAAAATAAAATGTCATCTTAAATTTTAGTGACGATTAGCTTTTAGTCTTCTATAGAACCAGCCTCATAGAAGATAAAAAGGTACTTCGTACGTTGAGAAATTTTCCTGTAGGAAAATTCCCTATGTAAGTTAACAACATAATAATTATTTATGCACCAAGGGAGTAAAGAATGCTATTATTTTCCTGAGCAGTTAGTTGTTTCCTTAAAGTGAAAGCCGTAGGATTTATGTGTTTAACTCCCGAGGCATAGCCGAGGTAGTTATGACTATTAACTCCCAAGGTTCATACAAGATTTTATCTCCAGACGTTGATTTTATTTTAATACGTTTCGTTGTATCTTATTCTATTTTTGGTATTTTGGGTCGGACCCCCTTATAAATTTAGGGGGTGCTGCATCCAAAAAAAAAGAAAAAAATTATTATTCCTAATAACTTCTTTTGACCTGAAACGGAATTTGAGCCAATAACATTTTTATTGGTTCTGTCCCCCTAATAAAATTTAGGGGTGCCACCCCCCCGGAAAAATTGATTACGAAAATTGATCGGTCACCTGTATAAATTTAGAGAATAGCACTCCCCTAATAAATGTATATAATTGGCTAAAATAACCTAATAATAGGAGAACTTTACATTATACACTGTCTGTAAATAAAATACATTGTTTTAGCGATTACACACTAACATTAGACCTGTGTCTAATGTTAGTGACTTCAAACGATTATTACAAAGTTGTGACTAAAGGGCCTACAACATATAATGACACGTATGACTTTTTATGGTTGTCAAAATCCCTTCAAAAACATTGATTTATTATTTGTTAATGATTACCATATGTTAACCATGTTTAAAAAATATCCTTTTTTTCAAATCACATGATAATGTTATTCGATATTTTGTTTTTAATTATTATGAAAAATAAAATCTAAAATGTTAAATATGTTCATCATTGACGGGTTTAAAAAATGTGAATGCTTTTATTTTTTATATTTTTTTTTGTACAAAAAAACTTAAAAGGAGCATTAAGGATTTCTGAATGGAAGACTGAGTGACTGAAACCCTCGGTATTCCAATACTTCAAAAGAATCCATGGAATGTTTTTTTTCTTCTTCGGGTTGTTTTTTTGTTACATGTTTTTATTTTGTTCTTTTTATTTTTCTTTATACCTTTATGTCAAAGATATGACTCACATACTTTAATACCCTCTTGTAATATATGACTATGAGAGTATTAACAGTAAAAGAAAAGAAATAACTTTATAATTTATTAATAAATACCTAGTTTTAAAATAATAGAGTAATAACTATAAAGAACGTTCATAACTTAGTTGTTAAGAGTTACACACTCCTTTATATTTTTTATCACATTGCTTTTATTTTGTTTTATAAAAGTTTTTTATGGATAAGAATTTTATGCTTATTTTTGTTTATTATTTTTTATGCTTTTCTTTACGGTTTGATCCTAAAAAAATGAAGTATTTATTTTTTAAATTTGTTCATACTTAAAAATTACCTTATAAAATGTAACCTAAAAACTGCGTTGTGCGCTTAGAATAATATATAACTATATATAGAAGGAGCACAGGACCGTAAACACATTGTAATTCCACTGATAATACGAAAGCCGGTTGACTGGTGCACCTAAGTAATGCTACCAACCTGACAACAAAACATTATTTTAAATATGTGTCATAAATATCTATTAATGAAGAAAGGTCGTAAAGAACAAATAATATAACTTATAACACCTGCTGAGTATTTAATAAAACCGGTCTTAGATGGCAAAAGGGTGGCGGAATACAAGAATCTACATTTAGTTGACGAGGACTACTTTTAAAATAATTTTAATAAATACGTTAAACTACAATTTAAAATGCTTTAAATATTGTAATGCACCGATATTTATATTAGTATTTTATAAATAATCAATCATTTATTAATAATAGAACATAATAATTCTGAAACCGGAAGTATTGCCAACTATTTTTTAGAAAATTGTATATTGTTAGGGTGGCAGCATTACTTAGGTGCACCAGTGAACCGGCTTTCGTGTTATCAGTAGTGCTCCTTCTGTATATAGTATTATTCTAAGGTTGTGCGTGTTTTTTACCCTCAAAACAGTTTTGGTATTTTTATACAACGCGTTCTAAAATAAAGCTGTTTGCAGTAAGATGACCGCCGAAATCCCAATTTTGTGGCGCAAATCTTTACACTCGAACAAAGCGCGCAGCGAAATCATGCTTATAGTCAATATGATTCGCCATTCCGCTGCACAAGGTTAATATTTATTACGCTGTCTTTTACAAGTTTTTTTATTCGTAAAAAATGGGCAACTTAGTAGGGTTTATTTGCTGATAATTTAGAGCTGAGGAACTAAGATGCCTCTTCGTCAGCTATCTTACTAGGTGGTCGATGGCTTTAAGATCTTCAGGTATACACAGCTCAACAGAGGTAACTTGTTGGCTACCTCATAGGGAATTTTTCGTGTTCCCGCCACAAATCATTTGATAAACATTCTTTCTTTTACCATATGATTTTTCATATGAACTGACTTTTATCAATAGAAAATGATATTTTGAATATATTTCTTTTGAAATAAAAATAATAACATACGTATTTAAGAATAAATATTGAATACATATAGAATATAAATATTGAACAAGTTTAGTTGTTTAGGAAAAGGAAGGCCTTATCATAGCCCTTATCAGTAGTCAGTGCTGCCAACTTCAAAAATATATTACAGCTGTCTATTGTATTATTAATTATTTATTATATTTTTTCAACAACTCCCGCCTGAGAGCAATCACTGGACTGTTTTTCTATCAGTCTATTAAATCACTAAAATATGTTAACTCTAATACTTATAACAATCAATTGACGTTGTATTATGTATAATACAATAAAAACAAAAATAAAAATAAAAACAATAATTCTTGGGTTTGACCATTATAATGTTCTCTCTTCTATTTGAAAAATATTATATCTGAAATAAATACCGTATTCCTTATCACTAGTATAGCGTCAAATAATTATATTTTAATGCTTGGAAATAAATGTAATGTTTTAATTACTGTGCATTTATAATAATTAAAATTTATATAGTAAACATATGCACTCGTCTTACTTGTTATCTTAAAAAGTACCTTGAGATGTTTCTCTCAAGTCTCCGTAAAGTAAAATATTACATTATTGTGCTTCACCAACTTAAACTAAACTTAAACCATTCCTTGGGAAGATAACTTCATTTTATTACTTACTTTATTACGAACTTTTTTTTCAAAATCTTATCCTAAAAATAAATTAGCTACAGGACGTTAAGTTCTCTCCAGGTAAAATACTCATACCTGGACGATCTTTTTTTAGGAAGACTTCCATGAACTCAAGGCCAGTTTAGCCAACTAAACTTAATACTATTAAATAAAGAATAATAAAAGATTTAGATGTTATCACATAATATTTAATAAGAAGGTATTGTAACAAATAAAAGCAATGTAATTAATTGAAACAAGATGCTTCGTTAAATTAATTATTGTAAGTTTTATATTTACTAAATTAAATTATAAATAATTTTATTAACACTGAACATAAAGTTTAGTGTAATAAAAAAATCGTAATCTTGAGTCAGAAAATTACAAAGACAGAAGTACTAAGAAAAGGGAAGTGAAACAAACAATAAGAAAAAACGAAAAAAATAAGAACGACACGTCTATAGTGACTAAGAATCCCTAATTATGGTTACTTATAGTAATGAGTTTTAGAGTGGTGAGTAATCCTTTAAGCTTGAGTTAACAAAATTAAATAATTTTTGGATGGTTTCCGCATGTGAGGAATTTTTTTGAGGACAATTCGGTTTTGCTTTTTTTTACTTTTCCTGGTTTGCACCGTCGATTTATTTGGAACTTACGTTACGTTTCAGGTGTTTTACGCACTTCCAGAGTTTTTTAATAACATCGAGTTGAGTCTTATACTTATACTCCTCATTATATTCAAAATTAGGAAGAATTAAATTAAATTATTTTTTAAATAATTTTGATTACAAATAACCCTATGATAATTAAAAACTATCATAGTAATTATTGTTGTGTTTAAGACAATTTTAATGCAAATATTAATTTGACTTACCTAAATATAGCTGCCTCCTTAAAAACTTCAATTTAATCTTAGATTTAAGACTTTAGTTCTCTTGACAATAATTTAAGCTCTAACATATAAATGTTGAGATAAGAACCTTTAAGCATTGAACATATTTTACTTAAACGTTTTACTTTAAGTTAATCTTTACATTAATTATAAAATTTCAACTCCTATAAAAAAATGGCATTGATAACGAACTCCTATAACAAACATTTTAGAACCCATCTATCGGGAATGATAAATTATATTATTATTTGATTTATCCTCAAGGAACTGACCGTGTATCTGACAGTGTTAAACAATTTACTGTCTACTTTTGTTTAATTATTCATTCGAAGTCATTATTTATTAATGCATATTATGTCGTAGCTTTCAGATAATGCAGTATAGTATAAACTGACATTTTTATTAGTGAAACATTTTATCATGGTATTTAATTAATGGTTTTTTCTTATTTTCTTTTCAATTTGATGAAATGTTTATTAATCATTTTAAAATAATTCTTAATAGTGTTCTTAATTAATAATATATTATTCAATACTTATTGTTCTAATTTTAGGCTCAAACGAATCGTTTCCTTTTAGTGTAAAATTATACTTGTGAAGTAGTTCACCTCATAAATGAATTGAGGGTTGAGATTAAAGGGGGGGGGGATTGACTCTTTATTTAAACAAATTATAAGTTGAGGTGAATTGAGTGTTGTGGCGCCACTCAATTGTAAGGATCATTTGCAACCTCACTAAAATAATTCTTCAACCCTCCACGTCGTTTCCAAGTCTGGATCAGAGCCCAGAACTCCTATATAGCCGTCTACATCAAGCATTTTTCAGCTTTAGTTTCCACTGTCATTTCCTTTTCTGTTTTCAAATACTTCTTGGTGGATGATCATCGTGTTTTTTCCGGTTAATCGATTTATGTGGCTTATGTAAATATTTATTACTATTTAATTATTATAATTATAAATTATATACGTAAATTTATATACATACATAAATGCATATATATGTATATATATATATATATATAATATATATATATATATATATATATATATATATATATATATATATATATATATATATATATATATATATATATATATTATATATATATATATATATATATATAATATATATATATATATACTAGACATGTTTACTAGACTATGTTTAACTAGACATGTTTACAAAAATTAATGTAATTATTGACACTATTGACAGCAATAAAATGATATATTTTGTTTTCTTTCCAACGTATAACCCCTTTATAAATCTGTTTATTTTTTCTTTATGCCTCAATTAGTTATTTCATATGTTATCTGCAGTTAATCATTTGAATGGATATTGCGATTTATTGTTCTGTAAAAAAAATTATCAAATATAAATGAAGCTTCAAGTTTCTTTTATAAATGACATAAAATTTAATGTAGATTACTCCGCTATTGTAACCACATTTACGATATAACAAGGTTTTATTAATAAAACATTTGTTTTGAAATGTTTTTTGCCTTGTTTGGTATGTATATTTTTATTTCTGTTCCTTTGTAATTGGTTTATGGTTTTGTTTACTTGTTATTAGATTCACTGAGGATGCCAAGCATCGCTTTATTGATGAAATAAATTAATGTAACAAAAACTCGGACTGCTGTCTTCATTATCATTTTTTCCTTTATTAATAAGGTTTTACGATGTAATAAGCCAACTATATGGCTTATTATTAATTATTCGCTCTAACTTTATTCTTTTGTAAAATTCCAATTGAAAATCAATTGAATTATAATACTCGCATTACTTACTCACTTGCTGCTAGTAATATTCACAATTGTTTATACTTTTTTTATTTAATTTATCACATCAATTTAAATCTTGTGTTTCTTTTACTATTTTTTAACACAAAGCATTCTATAAAACTAATGTTGAGTCTAAACCAAAATTTATGTTCTAATTATTGTTTTAAAATATAATGCAAGGTCTCTCTAAAAAGATAAACCTTCCGAAGTTACCTGACTTCTTGTGTGGTCCGATCCGAATAATCAACCTTTACAGCTTCACTTAAGATTTCTAGATATTTTTCAGTCTATTGTACATCTTATTACATAATATTAGGCTTTATAGTAAAAAATATGTTTGCTTTCCTACACGTGATATTTTAATATTATTTTAGGATGAATTATCATATTTCTTAACTTTAAATATTCTAGTGTAAGAAGTCGGTAAGATAATAATACAGTGAAGTTTACTATTTATTCGATAGTATAAGTTAAAGTATACAAATTACAGTGTTTATGTCACTTATATTATATTTATTGAAAATTTTATGTGCTTAGTTGAGTAAGAGAAAATAATTTTTTATGTCCATAAAATACACTCGAAATAATTGTCTTTATTAAACTTCAAATTATTACTTCTCCTACAAGAAGGGGAAGAATAGAAGGGTGATTGCACTAAAAAGAAGTGAATTAAAAAAAAATGTTTACGTTTCAGCACCTGTTGGTGTGAACAAAATGAATCACCTGTTGATTCTTAAAACACCAATTGTTTTCGATTTTGATCTGTAAATCCCAGAAGTCGAATGTAATTGGTGGAACTATGTTTGCATTTATGTATGGATGGATGGACATGGACATGTGCACACATTTCTGTTGAACGCGGTTTAGGACGATTTAGATTAACAGCTCTGAACCAGATAAAACTTTGTTTAAAAGTCTAGTCTTAGAAGTTAAACTTCTCTTATATAAAACTCTTATATCTTCTCAACTGAGCGAAGTGTAAATGGCTTCAGGATTGTTCTTAAATAGTTAGTTTGAGGTAAAAGTAACACTTACTGATACGCTAATTCGTAAAAATAAGTCTCACTTTAACTCAGGTAATGATTATTCTCAAGTACTACTGTTATACTGGATTTGCTTGTTCATACTTTTTTTACCATTTCTCTTATTAACGTACATAGAAAAAACAATTGTGTTTGCTTCTTAAAATTCACCCCCGAGAATTTACCTAAAACGGATAATTTAGGTGAAATCTCTGAGGCCCTTTTGAATGGCTGTTACCAAGTTTTCTGTCTTTGCGTGTGTTTGTGTCTGTCATCATTGTTGTTATCATTATCGTGTTTATATGCTTGAGCGTTGAAACTAAACACAAAACAGGTATCTTCTTCCCCTGTTTTGACTTGGTCACTTCAGGGGCATTAGGCTTGCTTAAAAGAGATTACTTGTATATGTATTGATTGTTGTTTCGTATTATTTATATTTTAATGTATAAAAAAAGTCTTACGTCAATTTGTCTAAAGCGTTGTATCCTTTTTTTCTGAAAATGAAATCAAAACCGTTTTAAATGGCTTAGCAAACGTGTTAGAAATCCATAAGATGCGATCTATTTGAAATGAAGCATTTTTTCTTATGTGTGCAATGTTCTTATGTAGTCCTTTATGACAACACAACAATACACAAGCTTCGTGTATTGTCATAATAATATGTAGGTCCCCCCTTTTAAAAAATGTACCCCCCTCTTTATTGACCCCAGCCTTATAACCTTATTTTTCTTTTAAAATTCGCTAAAACTTCTTTTTTTGGACAAGGAATCGTGACTGAATCAAACAAATAAGACTATAAAATGGTAATTTTGAAAACTTGTTTTTTCCGTATTGTGTAGTGAAACAGTGGTACGTCTATTACCTAGAGTACTCCTTGACAATATAATACGGCCATTAAGTGTTTGTTATTGTTTTCACTCAATAATAGATGTATTCTATTCTATGTCAGAATAAATTTCTTTGGAAATTCGCTACAACATGGTTTTATGTTTCGATGCAGATGTAGAGAGCATAATTTTATTTGAGATCCTATATAAAACCATAATTGATGACTATCAAAGGTAAAACAGGGTTTTTTAAAGTGCACAGTATATTGTATATGTGGAATAAATGTGTGCCATTATCCCTTTGTTAAATAATCAAACCGAACTCCTGACGTTACGAAAATAATGAAGTATCAATCCACAACATGTTCTATTCACGCACTTTACACTCCACGTACTAACTACTCATGCTTACTATCTAGTGCATTAATTGCGCATGTGCTCAATTTATAGCAAACCTATGACTTTTGTCTACACAAACAGACCCTTGTGTATAAAAACCCCTTGTCTTTAGCAGCACATCAGCCAGGCCGCACAGCGGCCAGGGTTTGGACACTCCTGTTGTTATTTCGTTTAACTTTTACAGATTATTAGCCGCAAACCGTTTTAAGTCAAAGTAGTCGTTTTAGGGAAAAAAATGTTTTTAATTTCTTTGGATCAAAGATAGCCTACCCTAGTAAGACTTTAACCTACAATTTTAAGTCCAGTGCTGTAAATAATCAAGCTAATTAGCTGATTTTTAATTTAGTCCCGAATTTTCATTTTTTAATCCCGCATTTTATTTTAGTGTCCAATTTTTAGATTAGATATAACAAGACCCTTTTTAGCGAATTTCCAACATGTTTTGTCATTGAACTATAGTCAAAAAGTTAATTTAAGTTCATAAGTTTAAAAACATTCTTGTCATGAAAAGATTAAATGTTTAACAATCCTAATGTCTTAGATGCTTGTAGGTCTTCAGAAAGCCTTGAAGGGCAGTATAGAACTTTTATTTCCTTTCAAATGAGTTTTTCCACCCAATATGATAATCCTAAATGGATCAATTTATTGTTTGATTAACTGGAATAATTTGATTGAACTGTTTTAAAAATTAAAACAAGGCACAATCGCCTCCTTCCTGTTAGCGGTTTAATTTTCTGAAAATTATACCTACCTCGTTAAATTCTTTTAATCGAGTGAGAAGATGTAATCATCTGGCGCCTACAGTGTCAGGTATAATCGTTTCTCAAATATTCCAGAACAATTTCGGCTCGTTTTAATCATATTTTTTAGGTGTGCTCATCAAAATGGGTTCTTCTCGATCTATTCCCGGATGAATTCTAACAATGAAATTATTATACCTTATTAGAATATGCATTAGAGGTTGGTTATACTGACATGTATATTATGCTAAATCATACGAGTAATTTTTTTTTTTCTACATCGTAATTCTTCCATATTTATATTAATGATTATATGATTCTTTTATCAAATTATATAAATATTTTAAAATGATTACACACGAATCATGAAATAGAGCAGATCATGGTAGCTGCTTTAGTTCTTTATAAAAACTATCAGCTATACAGGAATAAATTTATTTATTCTACCAAATTTTATCAAATTTTAGAGAAAGCTATGATTAGGAAATTGTATGACTCTAATGTATAGTTTGTTCAGCGATTTGGTTGTTCACAAAAGATGTTTGAAATTTATACGGTGATTCGATTCGACGTAAAAAACCAAACGCATTCGGAGGTTATAACTTAATTTTTATGAATGATTTGAGACGTCATTCCAGGAATGGGAATAGGCGGTCTACATTGACAATTCACAATTTATTCCTGCAATAACGTCAATTAAAGAGTATAAACTAACATGTAAAGAAATCACCTTATAAACTCTATCAGCTTGAGGTACACAATTTTTATTTGATTGTTTTTTATGACATTTCTTTTATTATAAAATTCATTGGGTTGGTTTGACTGAAAATTTTTCTTGTATATACAAGTACATACTTTTACTATTGGCGTTATATAAAATACATAATTAAATACAGTAGAGCACGAAAGTTTTTAACTCTGCAGTGTGCCATTTTTGCTTTTGGCACATTTTTATTAATGAAATTTTTTTTCATTATTTAGGCTATTTTGTGCCGGATTTCGGAAAATCAAGTAATGATTTGTATATAGGCGAGATGAAATTACTTGTGTTTTCATTTTTTACCGCTATTTTGGGGGACCAGCGCTAGTAGTGTGTCAAAGATAGAAGCAGAGGGAAGTTAGTAAACTTGCCGTATAAGGTTTATGTTATCTGTGATTTGTACCATAAATAAATGCCTACTGATACACGGTTTTTGCTAATGAAAAAGTTCTCAATCTGTAATTTCTCAAACCTTTTCAGCCAATTTCTAGACGGAAAAATACAATGCGTGATTAAAGTCTGAACTAATAGCAAATAATATCATGTTTACACGATGTTTTAGGATAAACTCTAATTTTGAAGGTAGTTATACTACGAGATTTATTTGTATATTTACAAAATAAATATGGACTTTCTTTTATCCTTTCAAGTCCTTTATTGTATATATTTTTTGTTTGATTATAATATTTAAGACTATAAGTTTAGTGAACTTAATGTTTTTGGTCTTACATAAACTTAGATCTCCAAACTTTATATTGGTTTTAGTGAAACCCATATTGAGAACTTGATATCCCTTTATACTGTTAAGGTGAGAAAAATTCTCATAAAGGTGTCGTAGATATACATTTCCGGGACTTGTTCCCAGTGACTGTGAATAATGGTCTCCTTGCTATTTTATACCTGTAAGCATGTTTTGTTCAGTGCTTCGTTTGTTTTATTTAGACTTGTAAAAAATGTCCTTTAAAGAAATGCTCATACATGTTAAGTTATTAATATCTTAACATAAAATGTTTATTATGTGTTCCTCTATTATTTGTTTTCTCTTCATCTCTTGGAGAAATATTATTATTACGAGACAGTTGGATGTTTTAATACTCTCGCGGAGTCACTGGTAGGCGTTAGGGCATTGTTCGCCAGATGTCGGATGTCGCCTGTCGTCGTTTCTGAAAACCTTCCAAGGATCTGTTAATGCCGCACCCCACCTTAACGCCGAGATTCGTGCGCCACTGCTTCGCTCACGCTTAACAAGACTATTATTAAAAAAATACAATTTCGAGTATTTAAAAAGGATGTTTGGTACCCTTCCCACATTTCGTTGTTGGGATTGTTAGAATAATTTAAAACTGTTATTATCTTGTTACTTCAAGTTAAGTGTGTAGATAGTATTTGTTCAATATTTTAATGAAATAATTGGTCTCCTTAGATAAGTTTTTATGCTAGAAGTACAACATATTAATTTTAAGTTGATATTTTTTTATTTCTATTTTATCTCATTAAATAATGATTTTAATAATACAACGGGTTTATATCTCTTACAGGTTGTAGTCAAGGGGAGGGGAGAGTCTAACGGAGCCAGAACGGGGGAAATATTAGGCCCGTCCAAAGCAGATGGAGTTTACTATACTCTGTGTACGGTTTAATCTTTTACTTGTAATTGACAACTGTGCTAAATTACTGAAGTTAATAGCTCTAATTAATGCTAAGGCTAGCATTAATTATTAACGAATTTTAATTATTAATTAATTAAAGCCCTCTTGAATAACTTTGGTTCGCATTACTTATTATTAAACAAGTTTTATGCACTTTTGTTGATTTAAATCTTCAATATAACTTATACCATTGATAATAGTCAATTAATAATAATAATAATCACAACAATAATAAACATAACCACAATAATAATATTCATCAAAAACTTTCCTTAACAGATTAAAGCAACACAACCGTAATGTAGATAATAATCAAAAGAATTCAGCAATAGCAGCACATATGACTAATAGAAAACATAGAGTAGATAATGAAAACGTTTCGATCCTCCATTCAGAAAAACACACAATCAAACAAAAATTCTAGAAATGCTATATGTAAAAACCGATACTAATACAATGAATAAAAAACAGGACGTTAAACATTTAAATAGCATCTATGCTAATATTTTAAATTTGAAATAATTACCGCCTTTCTCTCCTCCACTTCTTATAACCACCTGTTGAATCCTATCCCTTTTATATCAGCTGATCCTTGTTTTGAATTTTTTTTCTTTTCTTAATTGTTGTAATGTTTTACTCACTTTTTTAGTATTAACTTTTGGTTTGATGCTCTTAACTGTTGTTTTACATATGTGGTGGTGTAACTATATTACTTATTGCAAGTTTGGGCTATGATTATTTTAATATTAACTTACATTTGTTTTGAATTGTTTTTGACCTTGTTTGGTATGTATTTTTTATTTCTGCTTTTTGTAATTGGTTTATGGTTTTGTTTACTTGTTATTAGATTCACTGAGGATGCCAAGCATCGCTTGTGCGAAAGCTCTGATGAAATAAATTAATCTAATAAACTCGGACTGCTGTCTTCATTATTACTTTTTCTAATTAAGATTTCTCACAGTCCATTAAACATAATTCTTAAATAATAATAATATTCAATTTATGTATAAATATCCTCATTATACATTTGTCTCGATTTTTTGTGTGGCGGGAACATGTCTCTGCAGGTTTGTAGCAAGTTGTGTCTGTAACTGTCTAGTGTTTTGGCGCGGCCAACATGATTTTTTCTCTGCACAGTTTAGTGGATAAATCCATGTGACCTATATGTCGAGAAAAAAAGAAAGATGTCACTCCACTTAGTATATATTTATTGACAGAGCCGACTTTCAAACTTAACAGTTCATCATCAGTGCCTACCAACAAAGTACAAAACGAAATAAATATAAAAAGCTGCAAAACGTAATAAATAAAAGCAAATAAATAAATACCATAAATAAATAAATAAAATAAAAAATAAATAAATACCTTCTTAACTTGTCTTCACCACGTACCCTAAGAATATAGTTGGTATCGAATGTCGGAAGGTATAAAAAAGCGTCAGGAAATAGGTAGGGGTGAATTTGGTGCTGCTCTCTTGCGGCAGCTCTGATTTTACCGTGATTTCACATCAATCACTTGATATTTTTAAGACCTCCTATGTGTTTCTTTTTAATTTTTATAGTCATTTTTACAATTGACTTGTTTACGGTTGTTATAAAGTTGATAATAAATCGGAGTACAATCTAATGAAGTTGAAATTTGGTATCTCTTAATGTAATAAATAAGTTTCGTTTCAATACGGCAAGTATATCTACGGTTTTTGTTGTACCATAAAAGTGAAGCAGTATCGCGGGAGATCCCACTGGGAATATAACTAATGTATTTATATTCTAAAGACGAGCGAAGTTAGTCAAATTAGTGAGGATGAGCGTAGCAAATCTGATGTGGCGGGAAAAAGTTCCGAGGTACCCCGCACCCGATATTTTAAGTTATTATTATAAAATAATCTCGATCTTTATTACCATTGTAACATCACGAGAATCTACTTGAAATTTTTAAATGAAGATAATAATATTTGGATAAACCAGTGTTATAGCACAGGAGTATAGCACAACACTGTTTTTAGTGTAAGACTATAGGAGCGCTTAATCGTATATAGTTGCAGCCTAGTAAAGCTGCTATGCCAAAAGGGCTAAGGAACTAACATTTTCTTCTCCGAAATAATAAATCTCCGGATCATTATTTTTTATCCATATATTCTTTGTACCTACCGTAGGTATGTAGGGAAGACATTGTGTCCACCTGAGTATCTAAAAACGCAGATGTCATCATAGTAATCCGTTTCAGGCACTTTTGTGATTAAATTTCATCATGCTGCCAGTCGCAAGACGATAGTAAAAATTATTCAAAGAATTCCTGAGTAGTCTTTATACTAACTTGTTTGTCTATACGCGTGTGTGTTGTCATCGTAATTCCGAAGACGTATTGCAATATAAATTACGTGATTTTAATTTTTTTAAGGACGAGCGAAGAGGAAAGGATGAGCGTAGCGAATCGAATATAGTGAAAAGTTCCAAGGTACCCCGTAATTGATTTTTTAATTTGTTATTGCATTTTTTTAAGTTTTATCTTATTAATTAAAATTTGATTATTCTTTCGTTTTTATAAGAATTTTAAATATACAAACTAAAAAAATAAAGCCTAATGAACTTAGGTATATTTTAATTAAAAATTGTAAAACTTATCGATCAATCATAAAATATATCATTTATTTTTTCACTTCCTTTTTAAGTTAGTTCGAATTTAAAACTTCACAGGTGGCCTTTTATATTTTATTCTTGACTTGACAAATTAAAGAAAGGACTGAGTTGGTATTTCATTTGGTCTTTCAACTTTAAAAAAAAACTTTTTTATTTAACTTAAAATAAACAACCCATGTTATTAACTTAAACTTTATACATGAAAGGTTTAATTATAAAAGTACGATTTAACTTTTGGTAATTTATTTTGAGAATTAATAAAATTTATTTATTCAATATAAACTAAAGCATTGAAATATATGTTTCTACCAAAAACATATACGCTCATCTATGACTTTAGATAGATAACGCTATGGACTTAAATTAAATAAAACGATTTTAATAAAAATTTTAAAACTAGACACTGGTGCATCAATGACTTGCTCAGATTTAAAATAATAAAATTTAAATTAGGGGAATTCGGCTGCTTTAATACCTGCGACCTCATTAGCGTAATTATCATTGATAATTCCCTAAATATGAGTTTGAGTATTTCAATTATGGAGAAAAATGATAATTAAGGCCTTCGATTTCTTGGCCGCTAGCCGGCTTCGTCTTAGAGGCCCCTGAGCCTCAATGAGGCAATAACCATGTTGCGGGTCCAGGACACAAAGTTGTTGTCCTATATCAGTTTCCATATTACTAGTTTATGTAAGTGGCATATTGCCACGATATTATCGAATTTCCAAATGTATATTTGTCGAAAAACTTCATATGTTTACAGTACATTGATAAAATGAGAACTATTACTGTCAATAATATTGAACTTCATATGTGTATTAATGTGTGTTAACCATGCTTAGTACTATATGTTTATCACCTTTCCGAGGTTTTCTGTTTTGTTGAAATTTTTACTAAGTAATTACTGGGGTCAATGACGTCATATACATTTAATAAACAATTGGGTATATTAATAAGGTTGATCTCTGTACTTAGTTTCATTCTGACTTGGCACAGCCGTTAAATTTCTATTTTGCTAAATAGTTATTTACCGCAATAAAATCGCCTAATAACAAATATCATTTACCTACACACACATGAATATATATATATATATATATATATATATATATATATATATATATATATATATATATATATATTGCCTGTTAAGAGCCATGCTACTCATCAGGGATAACCCCTGTGGGAACAACCTCAGGTGGCAATGGCAACCCTTACGCTTCAAGTTTAATCTAAAGTTGGCAATATTTGTTTTGAAAAATGATCTTATAATAACACAATATAAATGTGCGAGACATACCTAGGAAATGTAACAAGAAAAATGCAATGCTACATCTGGGAACAAAATCATTGCAATTTGCATGTTATATTTCCTAGGTGTTTTTCGCACAATTATTGTGTCAACTATTCATGTTTTGCGAAACTCGGTAATTATCAAATTATAAATCATATATAAACTTAGAGTGTAGCCTAGGATGCGAACCCCATACCTCCATGGTGTCAAAAGTGAACTTTGACCTCGAAAGCAGATATATATATATATATATATATATATATATATATATATATATATATATATATATATATATATCTGCCTCCGAGGTCTAAGTTCACTTGTGACACCATTTATATATATATATATATATATATATATATATATATATATATATATATATCTAACTAAAAATACGAAAGTTGCTAAAGATACAAGTCGCATTGATGTTGTAAAAAAGTTAATTAAAAATCATTAATAATTATGATGACATTAATTATAAATCATTGATTTAAAATATAAAAAATGTTTAACAAAAAATGTACTTTTTTAACCAAAATATTTATTACTGTTATTATATTACGTAGCCGTAAAAAATATTTCTTAATATTATTTGCGTTATAAAATTGCTGAAATTATCTATATAGCTAATCTCTCTATATTTTAGAAGAATTGAATTTATTGTGTAAATAAATCTTTCTCATTAACTAAATAAAATAATTTCCTTTAACTTTTTATTGCAGTGAATAATAATGGTTTGGGAAATAACCATTAATAGTTTTGCTTTTTAACTACTTTTGAGTAACATGGGTATGGTGTTATTATTTATTTATATTTTGTATTTAATTTGTTAACCTAATAATGGTTGACATATAAATTGCTTAAAAAGCTATTTTGACTTAATATACTCAGTCAATAAGTTGATTATAGATAGGCAAATAAGGAACAATGAGTCTTTTCTGTGGTTTTTATATTCTCTCTTTGACTAAAACTTTTATGTTCTTTACTTTTCTTCATTTATACCGTAGGCATATTGGAAAAGTATTGTGATTGCACTAAAAATTCGAAACCGAGATTTTAAATGAATTATCCGTTGTATAGGTGTTTTTAAGACCTTGTGAGTAGGCTTTACAAAGTTAGGTTTGTCTGTCTGTTTGTGAGTATGTGTCTATTAGCATTATAGTCTATTTATGCTAAAGAGTTGTAACTTGGTACAAAAATCAATCTTTAGGTCTAGTTGTGCTATACGAAATATATACGTTAAAATATACTATATTATATTAAACTTAAAATTGATTTATTTAATTAATCTTATTAATGAACCTAGAGCGTTCTCCATAAAGTTGCGTCATAGAAGGCGTTGTTATTAGAGTTTATTCCTTTATCTCGTAAAAATATTTTATGTTGTGTTTTTTTTTTGAGGGGGGGGTATTTATGATCATTGTACTACTAATTTTTCTCGTCGCATCGATAGTAGTTAGTTATATACATTTGTGATGCTGTAATTTAATGAAACGGGTTATCGAGTGCCTTATCTCTCTGCCTTATTTTGTCTAGAGTGAAATGTTTTATAACTTAATTAGATCTCACTTACTTACATATAGATACTTTTCCAGATGGTCCTGGAATAAAAAATGTTAGCAATCACTGATCTAGTGAACTTTAGCTGGTATGAAGTAATCTGTAACGCTCAGTCAGCAGTGATACAAGATTATTTTCTTGATTATGTGACTACTATCTTGATGATAACTGTCACTGTGGCTTCGGGGGCTTATAGGTTTATAAAGGGTAACAAATATGGTCGGGAAGTGGTAAAATAACTTAAAGCGTGTGTCAAATCTATATAGTAGGTGTCATAAAGTACACCTATACTTTATGACCTTTCTCCAGAATTTGCTCGTATTGTGGACACTTACTCACTACTATAAATAACTTTTGGATTTTCGTCTGTTGATTTATTATGCAACGTGTAATCTGTGTTGCAAAAGAAAATGACTAAACTTATGTGTCCTTCTTTTCTTATAGCAAATATAAATTTAACATTTGAATCGGTTAAGGGTGTACCTTTCGTGTTTTTCGTACTCACCATTTGCTCCGTTCATATGTGACTTAGAAACTCGATAAATATCAAGTTTCTAAGTCAACAGGTGCTAAAAAATTATTTAAATAATTAAATAATAAATTTATTTTTTTTTAAATATGTTTCAAATTTTGGATATCATGCTTACTAACCCATTTTCCTCAGGATATACAATTCGCCTAATTTTTACTGCAACATTCCTTTGGATTCGCTTCGCTTGTTTTCAGATAGTAAATGCATCCGTTTCGTTCTTAGCGGTCACCCATACAACACTGACCACGATCAATGCTGCTTTAATTTTATGATATACTTTTCGAATTGAAACGATAGTGTACTTATTTATTACGTAATGGTGTATATTGGTACCAAATTTTAACTCTATTACTTGTTTTCCGATTTTTTATTTTTTTTAAAAAACGTACACAAGTCATTTGATAAAAATTGAACTAATACTGATAATGAGATAAAACTTGGCACATATCTTAGTCTTATATATGACTACATGCATGCCAAATCTCAATGCGCATTATTTTTTCGCGTTTTAGGATATTTCGTACTTTGTTCTGAGTCTTTATGGCGGGTTCATGACGTCATAAAAAAAATATATTCCGATTGGCTCAACTACAGCGGTAGACTAATTTTTGTACAATGTTTTAACTCTAGAGAGTTAAAAGCATTAAATACACTGCACATTAGCATACACACTGCACACTGAGCATTAGCATAAATACACAGGGACCAACGATGATAACAGACACACACATACAGACAGACAACTTTGTGAAAACCACTCATGAGGCCTTTAAAACACCTGAAACAAATGATTCCGGTGCCATCCCGGTTTCGGATTTTTTGCAAACACAATACTTTTCCTATATATCTACGGTATAAATGTGAAAAAGTAAAATTAGAAGTTATTTTCAAAGTTTTTTTCATCAGGACAGTACACCCTTAAATTCGCATTTATTGGTAATGGTTGAACAAAAGATTAGTTTTTTATTGTAAGCTAACTTACATTTACCTACTTTTTCATGAAATATTTGAATCTGCGAAAGAAGTTAAAATTACAGCTACTTACAATTTTCGTATATGTACAGGTTTCAATTGTAATAAGGACAATTCAAAGTTTATATAATATTATATTTCAAAAATTATATATTTGATTGTTAAAAGAAATACAGTAACAAAAGGAGGAAAGGATAATTTTCATAGATATATCATGTTATGAAGATATGCTAGGATGGCTCTGGACAGGACATAACTAATACTTGAATTACACTATGTCATTCGAATAAAAGGTATTATATTAAATGTAAAATACGTCAGACATATTTGACCTTAATTCATATTAAGAAATTTGGGATGTATGTCAACATCTATAGGCATTTGCTGTAATATGATCAGTGGCGACGATAACGCTAATTGTAACCGGGGTTGCCGGGTCTCAGCCCTATCGTCGTTAGGGGGCATTACAACCAAGCTTTATTCCTCTCTCTCAAAGAGTGATATATTTTTGAAGTATTTTATCTATACTTAAAATATTCTACATAAATACGAGCAGTTAAATAAATTTTAAAGGAAAGTTATTGGGGTACAATTAATACTGATCAGTTAAAAAAAAGTTAAGAAGATCAAAATTAAACCATATAATAAGTTTTTTTTAACTGGTCAGTATTAATTGAAATTAAAAGTAGGATATTAATACGTGTGGTAGTTTTATTGTAAAACACGTGTCGCAGTAATTTTGTTCTACTACAGATAAATCATTGAAACTCTTAAAAATCATTTAAAATTAAAAACATAATTTTTTTTTCCCAGTTAGTACATCCTGCTTATAGCCGCTTCTGAATATATTTTATTTCTTATTTGGTGATTTTTTATCCTAAATTTGAAGCGAATTCTTGTATTTTTTTAACAGTACAGTCGTTTTAATCCTTGGGATTGATAGTTCTTTTTGTTTTACGACATCCATAATTTAATTTAATTCTCTCCTTTTTGAATTAAAGTTTATGTCATTTTATTTACTTTGTAAAATGTGTTTGTGTTGAACCAAAATTACTTTTTATGAATAAGGAAAAATTAGATGAGATGTATTTGTGGAGGAGTAAGAGTCAAGCTGATAAAATTTATAATGTCATTCAATTGAAAAATTAATGAAATCATTTTTCATTCATCGGCTTCGCCTCGGGAGTTAATAGTAATAATTTCCTCGGCTTTGCCTCGGGAATTAAACACATAAATTCCACGGCTTCGCCTCGGGAGTTAAATACTTTGGTTTCCTCGGCTTACACCTTGGGATCCAACTAACTGCTCAGGGAAATAATAGCATTCTTTACTCCCTTGATACATAAATAACTATTTATTAATAAGGTAAAATTAGATGAGATGTATTTGTGGAAGAGTAAGAGCTAAGCTGATAAAATTTATAAGGTGATTTAATTGGAGAGTTTTTGTTTTCTTATGAATAAAATAATTTTTTTGGCATGTTAGGTAAGGTAAAATTATATGAAATGTTTTTGTTCCCCTCTTTTCTTCCAAACTTAAAAAAAAATGTATTTATTTATTTATTTACAACTAACGGTTTACAAGCCTTTAAATTACAAAAAGTTTAACATGAATAAAATATTCCAGAATTGATATAATTATTGTAATAATAATTAGCATTATATTGTCATAATCAGTTTTTGAATTATAAGCTATAACTAATTTAGATTTGCAGATTAGTTAAGTATTGAAGAAAAGTTATAAACTAAATGGCTAGATCAAAGAGAGGTTAAAAATCTATTATACCTAGATATAATTTAAATTATAGGTTAATTAATTATATACATTATAGATTGAATGCTGAGAAAACTTTGGGTTCTTCTTTTTAAATAGTTTAAACTCCCGAGGTGGATTGACCTCTATCTTACAAAACGAAACAGATTTTTTACTACTATTCTTTTTCTTTTTCTTCTTTGTAAAATTCAGGCGGGAGGTTCGCATTCGGTTGAATTTTCTTTGCAATGTTTGGATTCTAGCTGTGGTTTCCGGTTTATGCTTTATCACCTGTGCAATAGCATTTCTACTTATTGTACATTTTTTTTCCGGTTTTGAAGGGAAATGCTAACATACATTCCACAGGTTATATACAATACTATTAAGTAAAGGATATAGTTTTATTTTTACAAAATTCAAAACTTTAATCTTAGTTTTGAGCTAAATTATTTACTCGTGTTATTTATATAATGTTTTGTTTTTACTGCTGTATAATAATTTATTATTACTATGTATTCTTTCTATGATAATTAAGCCTTTGTAGATAAGTAAATTCGTCTTATATGATCAGTCCATACATATGCTTCAATACAGACATTTTTGAATATATATATATATATTATATATATATATATATATATATATATATATATATATAATATATATATATATATATATATATATATATATATATATATATTTATATATATATATATATATATGTGTGCTGAAACGTGAATAGCTTGATAAAAATGTGAATTCCATTTTTGACATAAACATGGTTCTCCCGCATATAGATGAGAAAGCTGTGTATTAAAATTTTACGAACATTCCTCCCAGTTAAAAGAGCAAAGTGCGTGTTTAGTTATTCCAATCTTTATGTTATTTTACGAATTGTTTTTCCCTAAGAATTATTTTAAATAATAGAGTTTTAAGTAATAGAGTAATTTGATGTATTTCCGCGGCGCGAAACATTCCTAGTTGATTGGATTTTTATAGCTAACGGTTCATAATTTTATTGGCAATTACTTTTAATTAAATTTTAGGTTTATCTATTTGTTTTTAATTTCGGTCACATAAAAAATCTAGACCCCATTTTAAAATGATCTTTTAGTAAAAAAGGAATAATAAATAAGATCAAAATATATTCCGTTTTGAGCTTAATATCAAAAACTAGACGGTACTATATACTAAGTCTTTTTTAATTTAAATTTTCTACGTTTAATGTTTTGTTTTAACTTCAAAGGATATACAAGTCTGTTAAAAAAATAAAAGTTTCAATAAAATATTAAATTATAAAGAATGTTTTTCTGAAGTACTCAAAAATTCAATCATCCTTTGCAATTTTGTTGTAAAGTACCATTTAATTTGTATTTTTATTATTTTATCCTACATTAAAGGATTTAGTTCAACCTATATTCCATTGGATTAATTTTAATACTTCTGTTATAATATATTTCTTCTAGAAAAGGAATTATAAAATAATTACATTTACTTTAAACTAGATAAATAAAATACTCGAGTTAGAAATAAAATAAAATAAAAAAACAAGTCTGAATGGGTTTTAATGGTAAAAGTTGGAGTTGAAGTTTTGTTGTATGAAGCCCCCTTCTATATATTTATTTTCTTATAAGTCTCTCCTTTTTACCGCCACTACTTTAAAAACCGTCAGGTCCTTTTTATCCAAAGGCGATAAGGATCTGACACTGTAATATCCTTAAGGCTGCAGAGGCCTTGACCGTCTCACCCCGCAGTCCTTATACTTGTTTTCTTTAAGTTCTGAGACTTGAAAAAATATCTCGGCGCCTTTTATTCTTTTTGCCTTTTTTACAGGCGGCAAACAGGAATAAACAGTGTTCTCATTTATATCCGGAATAAATTGATCCAAAAAAGATGAAAAGTCGAAGAGAACTTAAATCGGTATTTGATATATTTTATGAACTTTTTCCCACACTTGATGTATTATGTAGTTTGTCTTTAAAGATTAATACTTGAATTTAACTATCGATTGTTGTTATTTATTTTACCTTTTGATTTAATTTTAGTTTGAATTAATTCTGATAGTTGCCACCCAGTGTAGATTTTATTTCAACTCATTTCTTTTAGGGAATTTATTTAAAAAAACAAAACAAAATCGTTTTTAGAAAAGGTGCCATCTCCGTGAAAATTACTTACCGTATTAGTTTCACCTAGTATGAGTTGAAAATAAAAGTATTTTAATACACCCACTCACACACAAATATAAATGTATATATATATATATATATATATATATATATATATATATATATATATATTATATATATATATATATATATATATATATATAATATATATATATATATATATATATATATATATATATATATATATATATATATATAGCGAGCGGGCTCGATTCCAATTGAGGAATAGCTTAGTTCAAAATACGGGCCTTCGGCCCGTAGCCGCTACGCGGCCACATTGTTGTTGTTTTGTATGATGTGTTGTTTCATTATTGTTCTTGTTACATGGCATTTTGCCATGTACCTAGCGAATTTTCACAGCCTCTCCACACAGGCCCGCTTCGCGGGCCTGAGAGGCTTTCTCACAAATTTGATTTTACTAATTAAGATTTTATTAATACTTTATTATTAATAGTATGCTATAATATTAAAACTAACAAGCATTATAAACAAAATATATTCATGATTTATGTTTTTAAATAAAAAATACCGTTTCCGTCACTTAGGATCATAGATAAACAATAAATAGATGGCTCACTCAAAGATTTAAAAAAAATAGTTGATGGGATGCAGGAGGCTCAAGTAGTACAGTCTAGTGGTGACAGCGTGAAACTGTCACATATTTTTATTTCTGACATTTTATTTATTATTTTTATTCAACCAAACAACGAGCTGTTGAGGGTAATCAAGTCTTTCCATCCGCTTTTCAGCGCTAGAATCATGAGGAGTCGATGGATGAGTGATCCCAAGAAAGCTCTATAAGAATTTCGTATAAATTGGTAAAAAGTGAAAAAAATTAATTTCTCACTCTTACTTCACCCATTCTGTCGTCCCCCCTTGGATTTGAACCTCTAATGTCAGCAGAGTTTCAATTTTTGTTTTTTCCCTTTACTTATCCGTTTGCGCCAACCCGAAATGTTATACTCAGATAGCAAATTTAAATGTTAAGTCTAAAAAACTAAAAATGAATTATTGTTATTTTTTTAAGAAAACGATGGTGCTGCTTCGCGTGATGAGGCCCCCAAGTTTTATTAAACAAAATACATCGCGAATACTACAGCATACCATAGATCTTTACTTTTATTTTATTTTACTAAACGATTGGCAACTGTTTGTTTTTAAAAAATACTACAGCACAATCTAGTAGAGAATAGAGCAAATATTGTTTACTACTACTAGCGCTATTCAAGACTCTAGTGATGAGGCCCCCAACTTAAATCATAAACACAAACTTGTCAATTGAGTGTTCCTACTACACTCGGGAGTGAACCATCTATCTTAGGATTGTCTGATTGAGCTGAAACAGGTCGCAATCGTTTTAGAATGACTTCGACCATATAAAGACTACTTCGAGGTTCTTCCGCTTTACGGGCCTGCTTTGCTCGGCGTGGTTAAGTGGAAGCCATTTTTGTCCTGTCTCTCTGGGACAGCAGGCTTACCAGGATGGAGCAAGAGGTAGAGGTCCATCTTTTATACTATATCCCCACCCTCTAACACTACTAAACCTAACAGATATCGTAAGTCTTTGACCTAGACGTATACATATATACAACATTATATATATATGTATACTGTTTGCGCCATTTGTGATGGTTCGATTGAGCTGAAATTGGTCTTAATCGATTCAGCTAGCCGTCTACCTAAACACGAAATACCTTGTTTTAAAGCCATTTCAAGTTTCAAAAAAAATTTTTTCATGACGTCATAACTTTGGTTGATGACGTCATAATGTTTTTATAAACAATAGGCCTCGTAACCTTCACAACATCTCGCGATTTGCAAAGTTTCGTTTCAATTTGACAACGCCTTCGAGAGTTATCGTTCGCCATACGAAAGGGTAGAAACTTACATACATATATATATATATATATATATATATATATATATATATATATATATATATATATATATATATATATATATATATACATATATATATAAACTTTTTTCGGGCATATATTTTGTTATCAGGAAGCCAATAGGAACCGATTCCACTCACTCCCACCCTCAACTTCCGTCATCCGAACAACCTCATAAGCGTCATTTTCATAATGAAAATTCGCTAAAAGAAGTATATGTATATATATTTATTTTATCAGCCATACCACTCGATTGGAATCGAGCCCGCTCATTCCGTTCTGTCTTTTAGCGAATTTTCATAATGAAAATGACGCTTATGAGGTTGTTCGGATGACGGAAGTTGAGGGTGGGAGTGAGTGGAATCGGTTCCTATTGGCTTCCTGATAACAAAAATATATGTCCGGGAAGTTTATATAATATGTATATATATATATATATATATATATGTATATATATATATATGTATGTAAGAGTTTCTACCCTTTCGTATGGCGAACGATAACTCTAAAGGCGTTCTCAAATTGAAACGAAACTTTGCAAATCGCGAGATGTTGAGGAGGTTACGAGGCCTATTTTTATAAAAACATTATGACGTCATCAACCAAAGTTATGACGTCATGAAAAAAAATTTTTTTTGAAACTTAAAATGGCTTTAAAACAAGGTATCTAGTATTTAGGTAGACGGCTAGCTGAATCGATTAAGACCAATTTCAGCTCAATCAAACCATCACAAATGGCGCAAATGGTATACATATATATATAATCTTGTATATATGTATACGTCTAGGTCAAAGACTCGTACGATATCTGTTGGGTCAGTATGTTAGAGGGTGGGGATATAGTATTAAGAGAGACCTCTACCTCTTGCTCCATCATAGTAAGCCTACTGTCTCAGAGGGGCAGGGCAAAAATGGCTTCCACTAAACCACGCCGAGCTAAGCAGACCCGTAAAGAGGAAGAACATCGAAGTATCTTTATATGGTCGAAGTTATTCTAAAACGAATGCGACCAGTTTCAGCTCAATCGGACAATCCTAAGTGACGCAAACGGTATTTTTATTTTAAATAATCATGAATATATATTTTTCAACCTTAAGATTTTACTCAAATAAACAATTTGTTTACCAAACAAATTGACATTTTTCTTAAATTCTATAACAATAAATGTAAGTAAGAGTTTATACCCTTTTGTATAGTGGACGATAACTAAAGCTGATGAAAGATTGAACTATCTTTTCTTTAAAGCCTCTCAGGCCCGCGAAGCGGGCCTGTGAAACGAGGCTGTGAAAATTCGCTAAATACGTGGCAAAATGCCATGTAACAAGAAACGATAGTGAAACCACATAATACAAAACAACAACAATGTGACCGCGAAGCGGTCACTGGGAGGCCCCCGGCCGCGGAGCGGCCCGGCGGGCCGACGCCGCGGAGTGGACGAGGCGCGAAGCGCCGAGGCCGCGTAGCGGCTACGGGCCGAAGGCCCGTATTTAATTATAATTTGCACTCTCTCTTTTAAGTTTGTTAAAAGATTTTTACTATTTTTAGCGAATTTTCATAATGAAAATGACGCTTATGAGGTTGTTCGGATGACGGAAGTTGAGGGGGTGGAGTGGGTGGAATCGGTTCCTATTGGCTTCCTGATAACAAAAATATATGTCCGAAAAAATTTATATATATATATATATATATATATAATATATATTATATATATATATATGTATTATATATATATATGTATGTAAGAGTTTCTACCCTTTCGTATGGCGAACGATAACTCTCGAAGGCGTTCTCAAATTGAAACGGAACTTTGCAAATCGCGAGATGTTGTGGAGGTTACGAGGCCTATTGTTTATAAAAACATTATGACGTCATCAACCAAAGTTATGACGTCATGAAAAAAAACATTTTTTGAAACTTAAAATGGCTTTAAAACAAGGTATCTAGTATTTAGGTAGACGGCTAGCTGAACCGATTAAGACCAATTTCAGCTCAATCGAACCATCACAAATGGCGCAATCGGTATACATATATATATAATCTTGTATATATGTATACGGCTAGGTGAAAGACTCGTACGATATCTGTAGGGTTCAGTAGTGTTAGAGGGTGGGGATATAGTATAAAAGAAAGACCTCTACCTCTTGCTCCATCCTGGTAAGCCTACTATCCCAGAGAGACAGGGCAAAAATGGCTTCCACTGAACCACGCCGAGCTAAGCAGACCCGTAAAGAGGAAGAACATCGAAGTAGTCTTTATATGGTCGAAGTTATTCTAAAACGAATGCGACCAGTTTCAGCTCAATCGGACAATCCTAAGTGACGCAAACGGTATTTTTATTTTGAATAATCATGAATATATTTTTTTTCAATCTTAAGATTTTACTCAAATAAACAATTTGTTTACAAAACAAAATTTGACATTTTTCTTTAAATTCTATAAACAATCATAAACGTAAGTTAGAGTTTATACCCTTTTGTATAGTGGACGATAACTAAAGCTGATGAAACTATAATCTTTTCATACCCTTTATACAAGGTTACTTTAACAGTTGCAACGTGTGGATTTTTTCCTCACAAAATCAAATTTTGCCTCTCAGGCCTCTCAGGCCCGCGAAGCGGGCCTGTGAAACGAAGCTGTGAAAATTCGCTAAATACGTGGCAAAATGCCATGTAACAAGAAACGATAGTGAAACTATACATTAATACAAAACAACAACAATGTGGCCGCGAAGCGGTCACTAGGAGGCCCCCGGGCCGCGAAGCGGCCCGGTGGGCCGACGCCGCGGAGCGAACGAGGCGCGAAGCGCCGAGGCCGTGTAGCGGCTACGGGCCGAAGGCCCGTATTTTAGTATCATGTATCCGAAAAAAAAAAGATTTTTACTTTTAAGCCAAAATGTTAAAAACTATTTTTGATATGTAAACCAGTTTTTGGGATTTATGATTTGAGAAGTACAGTTTCAAGGCAACTACCTGTTGCACGACTAGAGGATATAAGCATAATTGTACTGACTCTTTATCCATCAGCCGCGTTTGAAGGAATTTAAAATCAACCTAATTAATATCACGTGTCTTGTCATTTTTTTATTAGACCTGTAAACTTAATAATCAAGGGGGCAGTCATGCCTTAGTAACGAGTGACAACTAAGGCAAGTATCTTCCTGAGAGGCATTCGCATAGATAATTTGAGGTATTTGAATTATTACTTGTTTAATGATTTTTCACTTATCTAATGGATAATATTTATGATTTCTGTTGCAGGTAAACAATTTTGGAACTACTATGGTAGTAAATCTCATATCGAACTCCAGGTATTTAAGTTTTTAATGTGTTTATTATTATTTACTTATAGTCATATTGTTTGTAACTTCATGCTCAAATTAATCGGGTGCGGGACCTCAGTACATTTCCTTTCAAATTTCGCTAAAAATCAGAAGTCATAGAATTTTCAAGTAATGAAGTCATTTTCAAGTCAAAATCTAAAGTAATTAATTTTACCGAAAGAAAAATTACATTTTCTAGTCATAATTCTCCTCTATAGAAAATACTTGCTTTAAATTTAAATTCTATCATCCAACTGTTCAATGTTAAACGTTTTTAAGAAGTTTTGATGACTTTGCAAAATGGTTTATTTAAATTTATTCTCTTGGGCTTAGTTCAATTCCTTTTCATATTTTGGTCAGCATAATTGCATTAAAAGTATAGTTATTGTGCCCCTAAAGTTTAGAATACTCACAACGGGGGTTGTGCTAGACACAGGCACACATCCACTCAGACATCAAAATAAAATTCATATAAAGAACGTCATTAAAAAGCCTAAAACGAATAAGATATATTTATTATTAGATTTATTTACCACAATACTTTTTCTGTACATCTATGATAGTGGGGTAAGAAAAGAAAAATAATATGTATAATTATAATAATTTTATAAACGCGGAAACATTTATTTTTAAAGATTTGTTAATTTTTACATATTATAATAATCTACGGATGTTATACTAAATTATAGTTAAAATTGAAGGATTAGTTATAAAATTATAGCTTATAAATAACTATTAAAAGAAAGTTTTTAAATTTCTCATTTAGCAAGTCATCATGGTTTTTATTTATTATTTTTTTAAACAAAGAGGAATTCTAGAGTCATTAAATCTGATAATGTTTACAAAACATAAAACACAATAGAAAATAATGCTTTTTGATGAGTAATCTAGGTGTTTCAAGTCCAAAATTTCCTGAACTACTTCAATCCCTATCACAAATCATTTTTACTTTTCAATTTTAAACTTATGCTAGTTGAAATTTTGTTGGTATTGACTCTGTAAGCTAAACATTTTAGTTGATATTTATTTTAACATATTATCAGAAACTGTAAACAATTAGAAACTTGAAATCGAGTTTTTTATCGAGCTTCATACTCGATAAAAAACGTATGCTTTATTCAATAATGCATATGTTGCGATCAATAAAATTATTTTTTATTTATATGACATGTTACCGCTATGATTCACTTCAATAAGCCATTTAAATATTTCTCTTTGTTTATTTTAATCTGTTCAAATGTCTATTTAACATGTTTGTTTAATTCAAACATAGCCTGTTTTGTTTAGTGTTTAGTATAAAACAATTACTCTTTGTTCAATTCGCATAGCTAGCGCACTAGCCTGTTTAGCATAAAACAATTCCTCTTTGTTCAATTCATAGCTAGCGCACTAGCCTGTTTAGCATAAAACAATTCCTCTTTGTTCAATTCAAATTTTGTGTACCAGCATGTTTAGCAGAAAACAATTCCTCTTTATTCAATTTTAACTTTGCGTACCAGTCTGTTTAGCAGAAAACAGTTTATATTTGCTCATTTTAAAATTTCAAATTTAGCAATTGCATTGCTAAATTTCAAAATTCTATTAACATTATACTATTCCTCGTGTCCATTTCAAACATAGCGCTCTACAAGCCTGTTTAACATATAACAATCTTTTGCTCATTTTAAACATAGCTTGAAAATCTATTCAACATTTTACAATTTTCTTTAAACGTATATAGCGCAATAGCCTGTTTAGCATAATACAATTCCTCTTTGTCTTTGTTAATTTAAAACATAGCGCATTAGCCTGTTCAACATAAAACAATCACTTTGTT